>OU744339.1:51603144-52031972 GCA_916610165.2 Gymnosoma rotundatum
TTTTGTCCACATAAATTTTGAATTATTTTTTATTTTAATTATTTATTTATTAGCAAGTAAGCCTAATTAAGTTTGATTTTTGACTAAAACTTAATAAATACATTGTACTAACTATACCTATTTATAATTTTTTTCCTGTGGTATTTTTGTGGTCATGGCAGCTCTTCAAAGGGTGAACAAGGTGTGTGACGATGACTTTTGTCCGTTTGTGTATATGTTAGTACTTTAAGAAATAACTGAAATAATTATTTTATTATCCTGTTCAGTAATTTGTCAGGTATTAGGATTTATACCTAATTAAATAAAGTTATTAATTATTTTTCATTAAAATTAAATCCAATTTCCTCTTTTTTAAATAAGTAGATGTATAACGATTATTTTTTTATAATAAAATTGCAGAAATAAAATTATAAAACAGTTTATAACTTCAAAAATACTCAAGAGTTACAAATGGCAGATTTATAAATTTCACTAAATATTAAAGTAGTTTCTATAAATTAAATAATAATAAACAAAACACAATTAACAAAATAGTTGAAAAAAATATAGTGTGATCGGTAAACAGTACGCAAATACATTTTTTTAACGCTGGGGAATAATATTATACAACGTGCTTTTACGAGTTATTTGAGTGTTCTACAAAACCACCGAGTATACAGAGGTGTCATGAGACTACAGTAATCTCGTTTTCTCTATGCATCTCTTTCTTGACATCCTGTCGACTTCAATTTTGTTTTGATTTGTGTTTCTGGCGCAAGAAAAAATTAAATGTTTTATTATAGGGAAAAATAAGGGTGGGTTTTATGAAAATTGTTAAAACTAAAAAAAGTTATATTTATACGTTATATTTGTATTAATCAATTGACGAAACAAGTTATAGTTTTTAATTTTAGCACGTCCACAAAAAATGACACTGCGTTTCTGCCACAGATCACAATTTCTGCATTAAAAAAACACTGCAGATTTAAAGACCTTTTCACTTGTTTTATCTTGTAAGACCACAGCATATCACATTTTTTATAAATTAAAAATACTTCATAAATGATTTCTTTACTAGAATAAACAATATTTTTTTTTGTGCCAAAAACTTTTTGTGCTGTATGTTTTTTTTTTTTTTTTGTAAAATATCTAGTTTTTGTTTTGTTTATTATGCCTTGTTCATAACACTATAGCACTATATTTGTCTCTTTCTTGAGAACCTGCAGAAAACCTGATTATATTATTTTCATATGAAAAGGGTTTCTCCTCTGTATGCTTAGTGCAGTCAATTGTTGGAGAGTTAACAGTGTAAGCAATACAAAAGCAATGTAAATGTGTGTGGACAGCGGAAATAAACTCACGCAGTTCTCTGCTGCCTACTAAACAGCCAGCTGTAACAACGCTGTCAAGAATTAAACTGCAACTCTCGGCTGTGTTTGCCGATTAAAGGCCCAACTATAATGTGCATAAGCTAGCTTTAGCTTATATCAAAAATCCAACGAAAAGCCTGCCAAATGCTTAGGTAACTTATTAAAGAAATTTATGTGGCTACAATGTACTTACATAAATTTAGTAACTTATTTGCCACAGTTGCACATTTATGTGTAATTTATACTTTAACCAAAAATAATTTCTATATAAATAAACAAAATTTTCAAATGAAAAGGCTTTAAGAAGATATTTAATAACATTCACAGACACATTTACATTTTTTGGTTTATGATCTAAGATAAACTTTCATAAAAATATTACAAGGTATTTTTTGTTTTGTGTATGTGGCCAACAATACCAAAAAATTCAACGATGTTCATCGCTTATATCGTATACATATATGTGTATAAATACAAATTTAATTTAAATATATTATATTTGTAAAAAATTGGCCATAAAGAAAAATATTGTTTTTTCTACATTTTCTGTTGAACTAAAAATTTAACAATTTAGGTCTTAATTAAAATTTTTCTTTATCAATGTATAACACAAAGCATAATCAGCTGTTTCCGTACGAAAAGTACGACCAGTTTTGTACCTTGCATAAAGAAATGAAATTCAACGAAACTTGACGAAAAGTTATCTTATGTACATTATAGTTTACCACATATAATTTATTGTATTTGCATAGTTGTATAAGCTTGATTAAGTTTTTTATGCACATTATAGTTGGGCCTTAAACACGACCGAATACGGTCGTGTAAATGAATGTGTGTGTCCACGCACAAGTATAAAAGGGCGATAATTTACTTGAAATGATCAGTTTGCAAGCAACTGGCCAGCAGGTAAGAAATTCCTCGCCGTTCTAAGACAAAACAGCAACGACCCTGGTTTTCACTGTAGCTATCCCAACAACCAGCGTAAAACGTGTCGTTAAAGCTTTACACACAAATAAACTATATTGATATCCATTTCTTGCAAAATTTTGTTTTTAAATTTGGGGAACAAAGACGTGCTTAAACAGTGAGTGCTAGGTTCCAAGTGGTGGTGCGTCTCGGGTCTTTAATCTACGTTACGGGTTGGTAAAAATATCGGCATGTTATCTATATGCCTCAGGCCACCAGCCTACGCCTAGGAATAAAACTTAACAAATTTTATGTATGACCTGTGTGTTCGTTGTTATGCCTACCAATGGGAAATCCCGGTTTTGACACTACGTTTGGTACCAAAGTTGGATGTTGGTTAGTTTGTTTTATCCTTCAACACAAAAAGTGGAAAAAGGGTATATCTGTGTGTATTTTTTCCAATATCCATTTCTCATGCATAGCGAAGTGGATTGAGCGATGTCTGTCCGTCCGTGCCAAGACACTAGATCAACTAGATACGATTTAAATACTTCAAACGATCAGACATAGTCTTGAAAGTGGTGCTCCTGAAAATTAGCAAGATCGGTCCAAGTCCTTCGAGGCAGCAGGCAAAACACCTCGCCTGCCTCAAATTTTTCTATACCATTTGGAACAATGAAGTAACTCAAATCAAAGAAACAAATATACGGGGCGATAGCAAATAAAAAAAAAATAAGAAAAAAACTTTTAGTGAAATAATTGGCGCTTACCTATATTTTAAAAACTTATCATAGAAAAATACGATTGCGCACCATATTTTTTAAGGCATCAATATGGGTATCATTTAAAAGCCTTGGAAGAGATTTTTAAGGATAAACAAAATCGGATATAAACAATTTATGGGATTAAAAAAAAATTATTTCATTTAAGTATGTGTTATAGTATACGTATTGTACATATTATAAACGAATACATATGTTAATACATTGTATATACTTCAAAAGGTTAAATTAAATTAATTAAAAAATAAAGTAAAAGAAAATAAAATATCCTGATAAAAAAAATTTAAAAAGAAATTTTTTTTGCTTTAAAAACTTCATTAAATACGAAACTTCAGAAAGTTATATATTTAATGTAATAAAAATTATTTACAAAAATTACAGTTTATAATTAAACAAAATCTGTTCAGTCTGGCTTAATTTCCACGAGTTTTTAGAGCCTTTTCTTCTATATAAATGTGACTATATCTTAAAAAATTTACTTGTGATTAAGCTTTTACTGACTACACATAGGTAGCATATATGTCAGATGTTATTATAACGCTAATGGACTATGTCGTGAATATTTAATATGAATTTGACTTATAGAGGGCTGTAAAAACGTATATTTTGGACTATATCGCTAAATGGACTTTAAGCAACGTGACTATAAACGAAAACTACTATATATAAGTTTTTCATTCCGTGTGTAGTTCTACAACATCCATTTCCGGCCCCGTAAATTATATCTAGTCTGAATTCTTAAACATACCGAACTTGATTGCCGAGGCAAACTTGGTTTCACACAAAAATAATATGTTAATCGATCAGATATAGTTTCATTAGTTCTAAGTAAGGTTTGGACAATGACTTAAGAGGCTATACTATACTATCCTTCTGCTTAACTAAAACTATTTCGATTTTATTATCTCTCCATACCTTCATGTATGTATATAACCGCAGCGTAACTCGATTCGCTTGCATCGCAGAATATAAGCTAGGCGATTTGGTCATAATTTAATACTAGCGGTGAGTAACATCGATTTATTTATATTTCTTGTAAACTTTAACCAGTCTTTAAAGTAAATATTTGGAATTTCTTCGTCCCATCCAATCTTTAAATTTAATATGCTCTGAATAATTATTTTTCCTTTAATAGTAATACATATTATAAACGAATACATATGTTAATACATTGTATATACTTCAAAAGGTTAAATTAAATTAATTAAAAAATAAAGTAAAAGAAAATAAAATATCCTGATAAAAAAAATTTAAAAAGAATTATTTTTTGCTTTAAAAACTTCATTAAATACGAAACTTCAGAAAGTTATATATTTAATGTAATAAAAATTATTTACAAAAATTACAGTTTATAATTAAACAAAATCTGTTCAGTCTGGCTTAATTTCCACGAGTTTTTAGAGCCTTTTCTTCTATATAAATGTGACTATATCTTAAAAAATTTACTTGTGATTAAGCTTTTACTGACTACACATAGGTAGCATATATGTCAAATGTTATTATAACGCTAATGGACTATGTCGTGAATATTTAATATGAATTTGACTTATAGAGGGCTGTAAAAACGTATATTTTGGACTATATCGCTAAATGGACTTTAAGCAACGTGACTATAAACGAAAACTACTATATATAAGTTTTTCATTTCGTGTGTAGTTCTACAACATCCATTTCCGGCCCCGTAAATTATATCTAGTCTGAATTCTTAAACATACCGAACTTGATTGCCGAGGCAAACTTGGTTTCACACAAAAATAATATGTTAATCGATCAGATATAGTTTCATTAGTTCTAAGTAAGGTTTGGACAATGACTTAAGAGGCTATACTATACTATCCTTCTGCTTAACTAAAACTATTTCGATTTTATTATCTCTCCATACCTTCATGTATGTATATAACCGCAGCGTAACTCGATTCGCTTGCATCGCAGAATATAAGCTAGGCGATTTGGTCATAATTTAATACTAGCGGTGAGTAACATCGATTTATTTATATTTCTTGTAAACTTTAACCAGTCTTTAAAGTAAATATTTGGAATTTCTTCGTCCCATCCAATCTTTAAATTTAATATGCTCTGAATAATTATTTTTCCTTTAATAGTAATTGGAGTCTTAATACCAAGGGGGTCAAAAATTAATACAACATCCTTCAAATTTTATGTTTTCTTGGAATATTAAACATATTTTTGTTGAATATTTCGCCACACTCTTAAAGAAAGAAGCTGTTGAAGTTATCGGTATCAACATTCTATTGTACTAGCAGAGCGGAATAAATTGTAGTCTTTTTATCAATATATTGTTTCAAATACAAATTCTTAGTTTAAAACCTCTACCTCGAAACCTTCACTAAATATTTAAAAACAAATATTTTCATCAATTTCCCATATATAAAATCATCTACATACGTATATTTTTTATAGCGTCTGCAGCTTCTGTACAAGTTTCAGAAAATCAATCAGGATTAAAGTTTTTGACGTATTTGGAAATAAGTGGTGCTAAAGTTGTAGCAAAAAGCTTTGCTTTTACTCGAAAAACTTTTGAGTTATCTTCAGAAGTCTCATAAACACATTGTGCACATGAATCGTTATACTCAATTTTTATCTAATTAAATATTTCCTTAGCAACTCCAACATAAGAATATTTATAATTATGAAAATAAATCAGTGTGCCAAAAATTTAAACCTTTCCTGATACTTTTGCAAATGTATCGAAAACAACTCTGGTTTAACCAGTTTTTTTTTATTGATAACAGCAAAATGTTGGTTTTCCCTTCAATTTCATTTTCATCAACTGGAAAGGCGTATTTTGTGTACTCTTCACCACAAGAAGTGGAAAAAGGTTATATCTAATTTTGCTATTCCGTGTGTAATTTCAACAATTGCCATTCCTGACCCAATAATGTATATATATTATGAATTCTTATGAATAGCAAAGTCGATTGAGCGATGTCAGTCTGCCTCGGCAAACTTGATTTCATGTCCTTCGAGGCCGCAGACAAAACACAACGCCTACCTCTAATTTTCATGTCATCTGGAGCAATAAAATAACTCCAATAACTCATCTTAAAGGTTTTGAAAAAATCTTTAAGGAAATACTAAATGCTTAACCCATTAAAAGCCGATGGAATTTTTATGTTAATTTATATAAAAGCAGTATCTTTTTTTATGCAAATCTTTTTTTTTTTTTAGTTTTTAATTCTCTGTCACCCCAATATTTGTTTTTTTGATTGAAGTTACTTCACTAAACTAGATTTATATAGAAGGTGAAGGGTATATAAGATTCGGCATAGCCGAATAAAGGACTCGTACTTGTTTATATTGATTTACTTTAATCATGCTTGATTGCGATTTTCTGATGAGCTATATGAGCAATAACGAAATGGCCATATGAAGATACTTTCCTCGCAGTAACACATTTCATTTTGTAGTTTTAAATAATAAATATTTCATGAAAATATCATAAAATATATATTTACTTATTTTTTTGATTAAAGTTACTTCACAGAGCTAGACATATACGGTAAAGGGTATATAACGGTCGGCAAAGCCGAATATAGCACTCTTATTTGTTTTATTTTAGAATTTATTTTGTTTGACCAGACAGGCAATTTAATAAATAGTTAAATTTATCAACAGGTGTTAAAGATAAATTTTCGTGGACCATGTTGTTAAAAGTTGAGACAAATTTTTTATAATCTGCATGCTTTCCATCCAAAAGAGGCAATTTTAATGATGGTACTCGATTATGGCTGGAAAGTCCAGTTGATGTATTGAGATAACTTGGTTCTACTGAAGTAAAGCAACGACTTCTATTTAATGTGGATAAAATTTTGGCTTTGGTCCCAATATAAATTTCTTCAAGATCACCTCTGGCTGCATCCGAAGGCCATATTTTTTGAATCTGCACTTGAATGTGACAGATCTGTTTAAAACACGACCCCAAAATTTCTAGTCTGCAAGTAACGTTTAAAGCTCTATGCTTTAGCGGAGAGAAACGACTGGGTTTGTTTGCTGTCTGTTTAACTCTAAATACTTTTATTTTCATAAATCTTTAACTAAGTACAAAATAATTATCAAGAATTTACAAAGTAAGCATATTGCAAAATTTATCATGCTAAGGTATCTTATTACGTCTGCGAAACAAATACAAAATATTTGTTTTATGAATTAAAATATCATAAAAGCATTTTACAAGATCAACATTTTCACATTAAAGAAAAAAGAAACTTTATAAGAATAAGCTTATTCCCATAAAACTATTATAAAGAACATTCGCGTCCTCGCGAGTACCTTGGCTATGTACAACATAATTCCTTCCGCAATATTTAAAAACTATCAGTAAAATTAATACAAGTGTAGTAAGTACAAAATATACATAAGTAAAATTATTTCCAGTTTTCATTTTATGCAAGGTTAATTTTACTTCACTTAAATTAGTATTAGGTAACTGTATCAATGTTTTATTGACAATGTCGTTAACATATGGTACATGCAAAATATTTCTGTTATCTTTGAAAGATTCAAAAACAATCTCGTTAATAGTAATTTTAAAGTTTGAAAAGAAAATAAGATTATGGTTTTTTAATTTTAAGTTCTAAATCATTACACGTTTGCTTAATAACTATTTCATCAACATTTTTCGTCACAATAAAGGTAGGTTCAACAAAGTTTATTTCTTTTTTATTATTTATTACAAATTCAGATTCAGTTTCGTTTTTATTAAGTAGATTTCTAATACACTTATTTTCTAAATATTTAATTTTCGAGCCTTTTATTTCATAAATCAAATTGTTAATGCTTTTAAGTTTTCTATTTGTATCAAAATTTAATTCAGTATGATTGACAGACGTAGGAAAGGGTATTATTTTTAAAATAGGATAGCTTTTCATTTTATTAGGAATTTGGGTTATAAAGAATAGTACATCCTCCTGTTGCCATAAAAAAGTTTTAATATATTCAAATTGATTTGTATTAAGTTCAGAAATTTTATCTGGGTCTATTAGTTTAGGATTCAGAATTCCCTGCTTATTTAGAACTAGTCCTAATTGAATTTCTTTTAAATGTTCATAATAACTATTTACGTTGTCTAAAAAGCTGTCTGATAAGACCTTTTTAACCATTTGGTTTTGAAGTACATTCGTGGCGTTTTTAAGGTCGCGAATAAATTGTCTTTCGTTGTTTATGTGGCATAAAATATTGTTAATATCGTCTTGCGTCAATGTGCTATCTTCTATTGTCTTTAATCTATTCTGAATTCATGTCTGTCCTCATCATCAAGAGTTCCAAATAAAAATTTAATCCCGCTGCCTATTGCATTAAAAAGTCCGCGTCTGTGTCTAATGTTAAACAATTTCCTTTCAGCGTCAGCTATTTTTAGATATCTTCTTGTCATGGTTGTCTGTAAAAATGGGTTTTCGTTAAATGCTTTTTGTAATAATTCGTACGCCAAATAAATTTCTGTTTTGTTAATTTTTAATACGAGTTCATTATACTCAACGGGCAAATCTGTTGTTCCTTTCTGTATCATTACGTAACCCCGGTCACTGCTTATCTCCTGAATTTGTATCGTCTGAGTGGTTACTGTCACCATCAATAAAAGGGATATCATGGTTGTTTGTCAGTATCAACTTGGATATTTTCATTCCTGAAAGAAGAATTGTTATGAGAGTATTTTTTTCTTTTAAAAGACGTTTAATATTTTTTTGTATTTCTACTTTTTATCTAACGATATAATGGTCATCACCTTCCCTACGCAACACCTGCGCTTTCTTGAATGGTTTTGATTTTTTATTTAATCGTTTTCGCGAATTTTCAGCATTTAAAAACCGTGTATTAACCTCATAATTTTTCCTATTTGTAGTAGTATTTTTTATTCTCCTTTCCTCTTTAGCCTGAGCATCTTTTTTTGGATGTTGTTTGTTGAAAAAAATATTGTAAGGAGTTTCCCCAGTGGTTGAGTGTATTATTATGTGATTATAAGTAAAGACTGTTTGTTCAATCGCTATTTGCTTTAATATCTGATCATTGCCTGTATTAATAATTCTTAACTTCTCATTCAATGTTTTATGAAGTCTTTCAATATCTGCTATTTCTGTTTTTCCTGTAGTTATTTCGAGCTCTATGTTTAAAGTCTTATACCATTCTTGTAAACTAATATTAACCAGTCCTGCATCTTGATCAGTTTTTATTACCTTTGAGGGACCCATAGTGTTGAATTTTTTCAATAATGCTCTTTTTGCTTCAATCCAATTAGTGTGCTTTAGATTTTCTACCATAGCATATTTAGAGAAAATATCTATGCAGGTGAGATATGAAGAGTTTTCCCACTTCCAGATATCAATAATATATTTATCCCTATTATAATATGTAGGAGGTGTAACTTTGAAAGGCATTTTTTGTAATTCTATGATCGAATTTGCATTCATTACATAAGTTGCAATCATTTATTATATTTGATATTTCCGTAACATAATTAGGATTGTAGTATTTTGATTTAAATTCCGCTTGTATTTTTTCTATTCCTTGGTGTAAACCTTTTAAATGTATTGTTAAAATAATTTCTTTAAATTTTTCATAAGATGTTATATCTTCTAGCAATTTTGTAGCTCTCAAAATACGATTTTTCTTTGTTTGTCTTACAATATTTGCATAGACAGACTGAAATATAACAAAATCCTTATTATTTGTAAAATATATTGCAGCTGTAATACGAGTACCAGCTAATTTGTTTAAAATAAAGTCTTTTGCAAAGTCATGCGTCATATCTACATAGTTCACAATAATTTTAGTTTTTCCAAAAAATATTTTTAGAGTTTATTTTTGCTCGGATGCTCTCCTAAATAAAAACTGTCTCCAGAAAACATTTAGCGGTCTCTACGAAATAAATATATAACTTGAATCGTCCTCTTCTGCAGAGTGTATTGTTGCTTGGTCTGAAGCTATACTGTTCATATGGCATTCGTTATTATTAATTCGTGATAGTGCATTGGCCACACGATTTTCTTTTCCGGGAATGTATTTTACATCAAAATCATACTCATTTAGTCTTTTCTTCCACCGCTGTAACTTGGAGTTAGGTTCCTTCAAATTATGTAGCCATTGCAAAGGTTTGTTGATCACAAATTTTCTTCCGTACAGATAAGGCCGAAAATATTTCGTTGTCCACACAATTGCCAAGAGTTCTTTTTCTGTAGCAGAATAGTATGTCTCATGTTCGTTGAGGGTTCTGCTTGCAAGGCAGATGGGATGGTTCCCCTGGCTAAGAACTGCTCCCAAAGCAACATAAGAAGCATCAGTGGTAAGGGTAAAAGCCTTCGAAAATCTGGGCTTTTCAAAATAGGATCACTTGTTATAAGAAGCTTTATTGTTTCGAAAGCCTTAACATATTCGCTATTATGGCAATCAACTTTGTGCCCTTTCTTCAAACAAATGGATAAGGGTATAGAAATTTTTGCAAAGTCCCTAATAAATTTGCGGTAAAATCCCGCGATTTGCAATTGGAAAATTGCAAAGCGCTTCAACTTTTTTGGGATCGGTTTTATGCCATCCGGAGTGATAATGTGTCCCAAAAATTCCGCTTGACGTCTCATGAATTCGCATTTGTGTATTTGTAGCTTTAAATTTGCTTCTCTTAAGCGTTTAAACACCCTATCAAGCGAAATCATGTGTTCCTGCAATGAGGTACCAAAGACAATAATATCATCCAAATACACTAGACAATGAGTTCCCACCAAATCGCCGAGAACAGAGTTCATTAATCGCTAAAAAGTAGCGGGCGCATTTTACAATCCCATAGGCATTCTGAGAAACAAAAAGTGGCCATCTTGCGTTGAAAAAGCTGTTTTTGCTTGACTTGCTTCATCAATTTCCACTTGATGGAAACCTTTCGCTAAGTCCAGAGTAGAAAAATAAAGACAACGACCTAATTTATCTAAAATTTCGTCTATATTAGGAAAAGGGAAAGGGTCATCAACTGCTATGTCATTCAGTTTTCGGTAGTCTATAACTATTCTCCATTTGGTTTCTCCGGAAGCGTCCATTTTCTTTGGGACAACCCATAATGGAGCGGAGTATGGGGAATGACTGTGTCGTATTATATTTTGATCAAGCATTTCTTTAATTTGTTTGTTAACTTCCCCCTTATGACGTATATTGGATTTTCATGTTTATTTATAATTTTGTGTTTAATTGCGTTAGTGAACGTCAACTTTTTATTTCCCGAATGGAAAAGCGATTTGTATTTATTCAAAAGTACTTCCAATTGCGTCTTTTCTTGCTTATTCAAATGATCGGTTCTAATTTTATTGCCGATTGGTTCCTCTTCTAAATTATTTATACCAAAATTTCTTACTAAATTTTTGTACTCGTCAAGGTCCTTGTCAAAAAAAATCATAAATAGTTTTGTTTAGCTTTATAGTTTGCTTTCCTAAATCAATTACTGCACTTAACTTCTGTAAATTGTCATAACCCATTAGTCCATCACAATTGTTTGTAAATTCTTGAACATAAAATTCTAATTTTTTTCAAATTTCCCATCAAATACATCTTGTTTAGTATTTAATATTATTTTTCCCGCAACAGTGGTTATTGTTATTGGTTTAACTATTCTGATATGCGGTATTAAATTAATTGGGTTGATTCCGCCAGTATATATTAAACTCTTGTTCTACTTTTCAAGCCACGTTTTTGGTAAAACTGAAGAGATAGTGTTAAAAATAGATAGTGTAAAGAATAAAAGGTGGTGGGTTTAGGTAATTTTTGTCCGTTTAAATAGTATTATGCAGGTAGATTCCCTGATATTTGTCCTGTTTATTGGGGTAGATAGTTTAATATTTGGGTCTTTTATTATTGGATAGGTAAGTGTGACCGTCTGTGGGTGTTTTTCGTTTGTAAGAGTGTTTTAGTAATTTTAGTGGTGTAAAAATCGTGTCAGGGGTTGTGTTTACCTGTTCGTTAATAATATCTCTGCTAAACGTTCGTGTTTTGTAAATTTCCATGTTTTCAGGAATGTCTAGTCCTCGTCCTTTTTTACTTGGGTGTAATACTGTCATACATTCATCTATTTCCCTTGGTTCGTGTCCATGTGTGTTACGGTGTTTTGCGAAATTGGAGTCTTCCCTTTTCATTTTGTATGATCGTATGTGTTCTGTAAACCTTGTTTTTAATGTTCGTCCAGTTTGTCCGATGTATGTATGGTTACAAGTACAAGTAAGTCTCTATCAGAGAACTGCACGAGTACACCGCAACCCATGAGTACACCGCATACTTACTCTATACTTACTCTATACTTTTCATACTCGAGTAATTTATTTTACCCATTCCTGTAAAAACGAGTATCAAAAATATCGCAATCAGAATTTTAAGTATTTTTTATACTCGTACGCGAGATTTTTTTAATTCTCTTTATTTGTAAGCAACGTTGCCACATTTTTACCCTATTAAAGTTTTTTACTGCCGTTTTATGAAATACTACATTGTATGCAGATCTATTTATAAAAAAAAACAAAACTTGATCAAATCTATTGCTTAAACATTATAAGCAGAAAAACAGACAACAACCGTTTTCATAGGTATGAAATACAACACATATTTAATGAATAAAATGCAATAAAAACCGCTTAAAGTGTACAAACTATTTAAAGCACGTATACTTATTTTGTTGCTGTTTTTTATGAACAATTATTTTCAGTTTATGCGCCTTGTTGTCATAAACGTGCTATTAACGGTATTTAGGAAAACAAAATGATAAAATGAATCCGTGAGTAAAAGGAAAATTACTTAATTTTTTTAATTTTAACAAAACTGTATATACGCAGATGTAATATTGCATTGACTGAATAGACATAGACCTCGTAAATAAGAATAAATAAAATAAAGTTTATAGATTACATATTTTATTTTGTTAACTATAATTATTGCTTTTATACCTATTTATTAATTTTAAAAATCTATTTGCTTAACAAATAGAATTTTTAAATTTCTCTCCTGTGTGACTTAAAAAAACCCCTAACAAAAACGTAATATAATAAACAATGAACTATTCTTGAGTTACTAGTAAACTTTTGTTGTGTTCTTAATAAATGAAAATATGGAAATATGAAATTTCATAATTTCAAAGAAGTATGTATGTTAGCTAATTTAGACATTGGCGACTTTTGATATTGTGTTTGATTTAATAATTCTGATCTGATAACTCTGTTTTCCTCTCACTACACATGTTAAAATCTCTCTCTTGGTGTTTGTTGTGAGCAGCGTTGCCAAAATGATGATTTTATCATATTTTTGATGATTTTTGAACCAAAATATGATTTGATGATTTTTTTTCTTAAATTATGATTTCTAATTAATAAAAACTATGATTTTTGTATTTCAAGTGTGTAGTACTTTCATTGTAATTTTACTACATAGTGAAGATAAGTTTTGTATCAGCTTGTTGTAAACAAAACAAAATTTTTCAAAGCTCATCCTGTCAAATACATATGTATTAGAAACTGCAGCGCCTTTACTTAAAATTTTTAGACAATTTTATACAAACAGAATATGTGAAAATGAGTCACAATAACGACCTTGACTTTGAAAACAAAAGTCTATTTCTACACAACGATTAAGTCTATCTGGGTGTTTTTGTTAAACAAAAAATTTCTAGCTCAAAGCTCACTGCAAATGAATAAAATGAATTTACTGAAAATTGTCTGGCATTTTACATTGAGTTATGTAAACAAGTATTAAAATTATTTGATTTTAACGATACGCTTTTAAAAGAGCTCTCATAGTTTGATCCTTTGAAAATTATAAATTGAAAAATTAAGTCTCTGACAGGCTTAATACACAATTTTCCAAATTTAATTAGTGAAAGGATATTCAAAATTTAGATAAGGAATTTAGAGAACTCCGCTTTATAAAATTCAGTGATCATTTTACAACTCTAGATAATCTTAGCTGTGAGAAATTTTGGTCAAAACTTTCAAAAATAACTCGTGCTGACAACATTCCAGCGTTTTCGGTGTTGTCAAAATTTGTTAAAAACTTAAATATTTCTTCAGCAAATGACGAACAAATATACTCAACGGGCAATTTAAACAAAACTTAATATAGAAAAAGATTAGACAACAGCACTCTCGAATAAGAAACTGTTCCTGCTATAATTTAAAAATTAACCAAGATATCATTAAAAATATGAAACCCTATATATATTAGAGTAATAGTTCTTCATAAAACTTCCTAATTTAAAAAAAAAAATTTGTATTGAAAAAATGATGATTTTTTTCCGTAAAATATGATTTTTTTTCTGCATATGATGATTTTCTTTTCAAAGCTTCTGGCAACGCTGGTTGTGAGTATGAGTACGAATAAAGTAAAGCCAGCATCGCAAACATTTTACTTGAGTATGCTAGACACTTATACTCAAATGGAATGGGTATAGTAAATACTCGCACAAAAGAAACGCGGTGGCGTTCACACCGCAACCGCATTAAAGATGAGTATACTTAGAGTATTAAAAACAGACTCTCTTGCAGTTCTCTGGTCTGTATACCCCGCTGGTGCTAAATTTATCGGTTGTTTCTATTGATGTCTTGAGATTGTTGCGTAGAGTGTTGCTCGTTTTTAATGTTAAACAGGACAGATATCAGGGAATCTACCTGCATAATACTATTTAAACGGACAAAAATTACCTAAACCCACCACCTTTTATTCTTAACACTATCTATTTTTAACACTATCTCTTCAGTTTTACCTTAAACGTGGCTTGAAAATGATGTTATCACATCGGAAGCGCTTGCTGAACATCCAAAGTACACAGCCAGTGACGACGGTTATTACCGAAAAGTATTCTGATATGGTTTTTCAATATTCCAGGTCTAATTTAACTTACAGAAGATCCTGTGTCTATCAAAAACTTATAAAGTATATTATTTATTTTAAATTTTATTTTTGATAATATCCCGAGGCCCTGCATGAAAATTTTCGAGTTCAACTTCCATAGGTGCCGGAGCTCCATAACGCCTAATTCTTGACTGAGTTGAGTCATATTCCATCTGCCTTTTTGGATTGCGATAATGAAATTGAGGAGATTTTGAAATATTTTGGGAGTGAGTAAAATTATTCTGCGGATGATTGACTAATTGAATGCTTAAATTGTGGATATTAGCATCGTGGAGTAAAATTTTAACTATAATTTCCTGAAGGATTGTTGTTTTCTAAAAATTTTCCATCATAAGGATTTGTTTTAAACTGCCCTATTTGTCGAAAATTTAAATCAATTGGAGGATTTATGTTTGGTTGAAAAGTATTCACAATATCACAATATCTTTTTTTAAAATATGACCTTTGCGATGAAGATTTTAATTCACCGTTCTCTGCTAAAATCTTGATTGATGTTTTTAGATCAGTAGCTAAATTTGCATTTATCAGTTAGTTAGATAGTTCTTTTTTTAATTGCTTTAAGATGCTTGATTTAATTCTGTATTAAAAAAATTTCTTGTAGTAATATCTTCTGTCTTTAATTTAATGGCATCTTTAATTCGACATACTTCACTGTTAAATCTATTGCAAACCTCTTTTACATTTTGCCTAAATCTAATATTATTTATTTTTAATATAAGCCTAGTTACAGGCATTTGCTCACCAAACTCTTCTATCGCTGTTCACGTCTCAAGATGTTTAAAGCTGGTCCTCTTAGTGTTGTTGTTATGCAGCTGAATTTGAGCCGTCGTTCTTCAAATGATACAGATGAATCAGTTGGTAGGACTGCTGACACATGGTCCACAAAAAGCGCTAGATAGTTCTTGTCACCATCAAACGACATACATTTTCTAGAAATAGATCTCTTCTGTCCTTTGCTGCTTCCATACTTCCTTCTTCTTTGTTCAATCAGAAGTTTTTTTTATTTTTTCTGTCAAATTTTCCACTTCGGTCATATGGAATTTATTTTATATAATTCACTTTTACACTTTTTTATTTATATTGGTAGTTTTATTTGCTGAGTTACTTTATGTAGTTGTAATGCACTACTTTATTTGTTATGTTTTTTTTTATTGTTTTATTTCATTATCTTATTAAATAAGTGGGTTTTTAATTTTTTTATAAACGAAAAAAACGCCGACTGCGCCAGTAACGTTTAAAGCTCTATGCTTTAGCGGAGAGAAGCGACTTGGTTTGTTTGCTGTCTGTTTTACTCTAATTTTTTTTATTTTCAAAAATTTTCAACTAAGTACAAAATAATTATCAAGAATTCACAAAGTAAGCATATTGCAAAATTCAACAGCACTAAGGTATCTTATTACGTCTGGGAAACAAATACAAAATATTTGTTTTATGAATTAAAATATCATAAAAGCATTTTACAAGATCAGCATTTTTTTATAATAGTTTTATGGGAATAAGCTTATTACGCTACTTGCATTGTAAAGTTGTAGTGTCAACCTTATTACCATCCTTTTCAATTTGCTTTTGGACACAAGAAATATTTCTTTTTATCGTAGCCCTTTGTTGGTTGAGAGATGCCAGTTCTGGACCACTTGCACTATTTGTATCAAGAACTACATCATCGATATTAGCCACTTTTTTTATTTCACGAAAAAGATATTTTATTTTTAGTCGAAGCAATTCACAAATTTTATTGAGGTTTTTAAAGTTTTTACCAACAAATATTTTATTATTTTATTGCGTCACAAAAAAGTTTATTTTTTTTTTTTTTTGAAAGAAAATTTATTATGATTAATGAATCAAAAAATATCATTCAAAATTCGAATTTATTTGTTACACGAAAAACCAGTAGTGTTAATAGTAGGCTTAAAGAACTTTTCAAAAGAAAAAATGCAGCTTTACCACGAGTGGCTATGTTGCACCGAAATAAAATGTTTTATACAATTTTGAATTTGTTGCGGCTCTACGGGCCTTAAGTTTTTTAACACTTTGTTTTAATAAATATTTTTATTTAAACAATACAAATATAATACAAAAAATACACTACTGTCCTGTCACGGTCGCCAAAAAATGTAGCTTAAAAAAAATTAACTATTTTTAAATATTTCATGAGAATATCATGAAATATTTATATTTGAAGGAATCAAGCACGAATAAAGTAAATTATATTTTAAATTAATTAAATAAACGTGAGACAATTATTATAATACGTGATTCTTTATTTGCGTGAATTTTAAGACTAAAAACTAGACTAAATCACTATCCTAATTTTGAAAATGTTTCAGTAATAAACACAGAAAACAGTTATAAACGGTGGTATATGTTAGAAATGTTACATATAATTAATACACCAATAGTACACAGAATTAATTTTAAGGCAGACACAAATAATGTAGCTCAAATTTATAGACACTTGATAAATAAGTAATAATATTGAACTTTATTTTTTGTTTCAAAAATTTTTTTTATATGACAAAATAATTTTTTTTTTGTTTTATGTTAGTTTGAAAAAATTTTTTACAAATTTTTTCTTGTTGTTTGTTGTGTTCAAATAAATATTTATTTTTCCTAATGATGCTACACAAGGGAGTAGCGAAATATTGAAAAAATAAAAATTAAAAGACCTTGTGCTTGGATAATAAAATAAAAAAATAAAAACTAAAAACTATAATACGTAAATATTTGGGCTGCAAAAGCATTCAACGTATAAAATTGACCGTTAATATAATGTAACAAAATCATCAAAAAGAATAAATGCAAATGAACAATGTAACGAGTAATCAAACAAAAGGCTTATCAAACAAATAAAAGGATTAACAATAGTGATGTCACTTTCATCAGTGATGGGCAAGTCACTTTAACTGATCTCCTCCAACAAACTTAATAACTAATTTTCAACGATTGCACATTTATGCTTAGTTCGTACTTTTGCGAAAAATAATTTCTTTATAAATCAACAAAATTTTAAAACAAAGAACATATTTACATTTTCTGCTTATATAAATTTAATACACAAAAAAGAAAAAAACAAGCAACTCTGAAACAGGCAAAAATTAATTAGAAAGTTAGGTACAACATGCCTTAAAAAAGATATTTGCAAATAAAAATAATTTTAAAAATGAAAAAAATTTGCAAATAGCAAGAAATCAGGAGGAAATAGGAGGATATAGTGCTGAAGTATTCATTATGTTCTCATGTGTTGAATTTATTTCTTAAATAAAGTTTTGTATTAAATTAATCAGTTGTTTTATATCATTAACAATAATATTTCCTTTGAATGTCCTCTTCCTCGAATTATTTTATAAAACGAGTTCAAATAATACTCTCAGCCAGCAAAATGCGATAGGCAACAAAGTCGGTTGCCACAACAAATTTTTTTCTGTGTGTAGTTAAGCCTTTTGTTGTTTTTTTTTACAATTTCGCATGCAATAAGTGCTACTCACATTATTTCAGAGGATGAAAGAAAAGCTGCAAAAAATATTTTGCTATAAATAAACATGAACACGCAAAAAAACACATGGTCAGTTCATAGGTATCAAATATTATATGTCAGTAGTTCATATGCCATATGCAAAAATGTATTGGTCAGAAAACATAAGGTTTGCGCCGATATGAGAGACAATGTCGTCGAAACGATTTGAATTACTTAGGCAGTTACTTCATCTCAACGACAACGGTAAAATGCTACCATATGAACAAATTGATTCTGATCGATTGTATAAAATTCGGCCATTGATAAAGAAACTGAATCATAACTTCAAAAAAGTTCCATTTGAAGCGCATTTATCTGTAGATTAACAAATGTGTTCAACAAAACCTAGAAGTGTGTTGAAACAGTATTTACCAGATAAACCTCACAGATGGGGATTCAAGCTATTTGTTATACGTGGTGTATCTGGATATGGCTATACATTTGAAGTCTACAGTGGCCAAGAAAACAGAGCTTGACTTGGGTGCATCATCCAATGTAGTTGTCCGCCTTTCCCGTGATGTACCAACAAATCAGGACTATCGTATCTTTTTGATAACTACTACACATCAATTCCGCTTATAGAATACCTTTCCAGTCGCGGCATTTTGGCCTTAGGGACTATAAGAAGACTACGTATTCCCAACTGCAAGCTACCAGATGAAAAGGATTTAAAAAAAGAACCGCGCGGTACGTCAGTAGAACAAGTCGGTGACTGTAATGGAATTGACGTAGCGTTTGTTGCTTGGAGAGACAACAAAACTGTAACTCTAGCATCTAACTTTGCAGCAAAGTATCCAACATCTGTAGTCAGAAGATGGGACAAGAAAGGGAAACAATATATTTCTGTTGAACGACCTTTTGTAATGGCAGAGTATAACCGACATTTGGGTGGAGTCGACCTTTTAGACTCCGTTATAGGCCACTATAAAATCAAGATTCGTAGCAAAGCCTGGTATCTACGGATTTTATACCATTTTTTAGACATGATTATGTGCAATTCATTGCTTTTATACAGGAAAATACAAGCTAAGAAGAGTAATACCAGCAAAACTCTCAACTCTGCAGACTTTAGACTACGTATTGCTAAGACGCTATGCAAATACATATAAAACTGTGAATCGTACAAAACGTGGAAGTGATGTTGAATATCTCATTCAAAATAAAAAGAAAAAAGGGCCGGCTCAACACGTTCCTCCGAAAGATAAACGGATGGGATGCAAATTTCCAGAATGCAAAGGCTATACGCAAACATCTTGCGAAAAATGCGGGATTAGTGCTACAATAAGCCCACTGTTTTAAAAATTTTCATACCCATTAATTTTAACCTTTTTTTAGAGTTACTTCTGCAATGTTGCATTTCTGCAACATATATTTTTTTTTTCAATAAATTTAATCTTAATTATTAATAAAAAATTTTTTATTAACTTTTCCAATAATAATAGCCTATATACCAACTATTCTTGTGCCGTAAAGGGTTATGGGAATGAATATTTGAATATCGTTTAGGTAGAACTTCTGTCTCAGCAAAAATGAGCAAATCTTAAACCTCAGCTTTTGTGTGGAAACACAGGTAGGTTAAATGCGATGTTTTTATTAAACCACGCAAGTACTTCAATGAGTGTACATTGCGTTTGGTGCGTTTTTCTTGTTCATTCAATAATGTGAACACATTTTATGTTGAAATCCCATTGATCGACTGTGTTGCAGTAGCGAAATCATATATATTTTGTTACGGTACGAATGAACTGCGTCAATTCTGACTGAATTTAAGATGCCTTAACTACCGAAAAACTGTAATGCAGATTTAATTCAGAAAAAACAAGTTTTATATAGGTGGAAACATTTGTGAAAGCATTAAGTTTTCTTCATGCCAAATTTAGCTGAAGTATCCTTAATAACCTTAGAAGAAAATGACACTACACTGGAACAGCTAGCGGATATATAAAAAATGGAGATGTTTGATGTTTGAACTTTACAAATATGCCAATTGAACTTGCTTTAAGTCGATATTTTATTGGTTACATAGTGCTACAAATATCCTTCCATTAATGCAGGATAGATATAATTAAAACTTTGCAAATTCTGACATATCCATCAGATACGTATGTATATCCATTCTATGAACTATAAAAAAACTTTATTTTTGGTTTTCGGTTCTTTTTAATTTAATTCCTAAACATTTTTAGAAAGAAAAATTATTTACAAATATATGCGGATGTTTTTCCAAAGAAAACAAGAAAAATCAGACGATGGTTCAAATCCTGGTTGGGAAAAAATTAAAAAAATATAAAAAACTTAAAAAAAAATTAATAATGAATATATCAAATAAGTCCCTTATTTTATTACAGTTGCTTTAGATATCAATATGAACACATTTAGTATTTACAAGAATAACACCTACATCGTCATCAGCATTTTTCGCATCTATTTGCCTTTGATTGTAGATTTTGTAAACATTATCTGTTTACCCAACCAATTTTGTAAATAAGAGTATTTATAATTAATCAATTATACTTTGGTAAGACGAAGTCCTCATACAACCCAAAGCATTTCTTCACTGTTCTCTCTACAACTCCATCTGTACCAGTGTTGTCAGATTTGGGGATAAATCCCCCAATAGTGGATTTTATTTTTAAAATGAGGATGAAAATTTCAGTTTGAGCATTGAGCATATTTTTTGCGCTATGGGGATATAAAGAGGTTTTTTGGGGATTTTTTTAAATTCTATTTTATATTGATTTAATTTTAAAGGTTATTTAGCAAAACTAAATATAAAATACCAAACCAAGAATTATCATATTTAGTATATAAGACTTCATGTAGCAGAATCGGTAATGAGATTTGTAATGAGGTTTGTATTTAATTGCCAAAACGTTATTTTATGCAGAATGCCAACGTATTTTAAGTGGAGTGCATCAAAAAAGAAGTTCCAACGGCGCAATGTGGTCAATATTTTGAGATAGCGGCCAAAACTTCTTTTGGTTTTTGTTCTCCGATTTTAAAGTTATTAGACTCATATGAAAGTAGACAGTAGTAAACCGTGGGAGCCAAAAAATTTTAACTCTATTTCAACTATTTCACTGAGAAGAGGGTGGTCCAAAATGGGCTTTTTTAGAATTTAGTAAATTTATGATATTTTTAGTTAATTTTTAAACTTTAAATGATCACAACTTTTTTGTTTTTCAAGATTTTTGGACGAAATAAATTTTGTGTTGTAACTTAACTTATTTCCTATTACTGGTAAATCGAAGCTCTACTGTTTTCAGCACAATTTAAATATTTCTAAAAAAGGGGCAAATTTCTCGGAAATTTCCTTCTTCATAGAGCACAACTCCTGTGAGTCAAGCTGAGACAAAACACAAATTTACTATTTTGTAGTCCTAACTCTCCCGTACATTCCTATATATACATGTTCATGAATCGGGACTGCACTTTTTGAGCTACAGCAATTTTTCTGACCCAAGGTAAGATATTCGGTACAAATGCATATTTTTTGAGAAGTTATTTGTATGTGAAAGTGGCTATTATGCATATATTTTATTGAAATTTTGTACAAGAGTTCTTATTGACCCAAAAAATAATTCTGTTCAAAATTAGGAGAAGTTGGCGATATTTGGACCTAGACCACATAGAAGGGTGTATCAAAATTTTGACAAAAATGAAAATAGAACTCTCAAATTATGTGGTATCTAGCAATTCATTAGGAAAAGGTAAAAAATTATTTTATTGCCATCTAATATTACATAACTTAAATACCTGAAAATTGCAAATAAATTTAAAACCAATGGAAATAACTGGTAAAACCAAGTACCTGTTATATTATGTTTCAAAGAGGAAAAAAAGATCATGTTGAAACTTCGAGTAATAGTATATTAATCCATGCATTCATTTTTTTCTTCATAATTGTTTAAAAAAAATTTTGAATTTTTCCATCATATCGAGATATAGTTTCTGCAAAAAAAGATTGCTTACCTTCACCAACTGCTATTAGTGTAACTTCTTGAACACACTGCAGAACGATTATTAAAGACATTTGATGCTGACTATTTAAAGAAGTGTAAAAATTGCAGCATGACTTAAATTCCTAAATGGGGATGTGATGGGTCTTCTGGCCAGAATCAATACAAACAATGTAATGCGGAAAATTCATCAGATGCCAATTTATTCATGATTTCTTTCGTTCTATTGCGTTTAACAAAAACTTATATTGGTTCAGAACCGTCAACTAGTAGAGCTGCAGAGATAGATGTATGGAAGAATGAAATTCCCTCGTCAACAAAATTTTGCAGAGCAATAAAGTTTGCTTACAAAAAAAAAAAAAATAAAGATGTCATAACTGAAGAAGTTGGCAAAATAAGAGATGAAATTAAAGAACTTCAACCAGTGATATTTGAATTTAATGACCAATGCATCGAAGTTAACTTTAAAATGTCACTTACAATGATCGATGGAAAAGTTGCACAAGCTTTAACCGAAAGTCTTCGTCAAGCTGCACCATATGCCAAAAAAACATCAAGTCAATTGAGCCAACCACCAACACAAGATGAAAGTTTTAATGAAGCATATGAATTTGGAATGTAAGCTCTTTATGCTAGAATTCGTTTTATGGAGCATATTCCTAAATTGGGATACGATTTGGAATTTGGCCCGTTAGGCGAAACAGTGAGAAACAACAAAGAAAATTTGGCAAAAAGAAAGCAAAAAAGAAGATATTCAAGAAAAATACCGTGAGATAGGCCTTATAATTGACCAGCCAAAACAAGGAGAAGGAAATTCTAATGATGGAAACACAGCAAGGAGATTTTTTTCCGATCCAGAAACTGGAGCTTCTATAACTGGAGTAGATTATGATTTAATACGACGATTCCAAATCATATTAGAAGTTATAGCATGTAACAAAAAGATAGATGCAAAAAAATTTGGTCAATATGCTAATGAGACAGCAACCCTTTATAACCAAAAATATTCATGGTGACATATGCCAACCACAGTTCACAAAATTTTGGTCCATGGGGAACAAATAATTCAGCACAATATGCTTCCAATTGGAGATCTCTCAGAAGAAGCGCAAGAAAAAAGGAACAAAGACTACAGATTCTTTCGTGAGCACAATACAAGAAAAATTTCCAGATATTGTACTAATGAAAATCTTATTAATATTTTGTTGTGCACATGAGACCCATATATGTCCAGTATTCGACAAAAATGGAAATCAACCTCATTAGAGTTAGATGAAGAAGCTAAACAACTACTGCATAATGAAAATCAAAGCTATTTGGAAGAAATTTTTACTAATATTGTTTAATTAATACTAGTTTAAAGATTATAATTTGTTTCTAATTTTAGTATAAATTTTTATTAATATCAATAGAAAAAGTTTACTTAAAATTTTATCGATGCTGTGTTCTGTATATAATATATCCAAATGGTATTGATATTGTTGGGAATTTGAGTGTTATTTTTCAGTTTAATCCTCACAAGGATTAGCTTTCTTCCAAAAAAACCAACCTTTGGCCACTGTGAATATTGAGACTAAATAAATGTCAGGAGCCAAATGTTGGCATTTTCTGACCAAAATTAAGTTTAGGAATGATAAATAAGTACTGGTTGTAAAATACGATTGTAGAAAATAAGAAATTATAAAAAAATACCTATTTAAAATGTCAAAATATTAAACTTTTACATGGAAACTCAACAAAAAATTAAAAAGCATTTTTAACTCCACATTACTTTCGTTCCTATCAGTCGACTTTTACGTTTGAACACGCAAATTGAAGCTTAAAGTCCCTCCTATTGAACAAAACACATTGCGTAAATACCAATTCGGTCAAAAGTTATAGAATTTTGACCGCTATTTCGCGAAATTGACCACTGTGCGAGGAAATCGTGTTGATAGATATGCAAATTTACATTCAAGTGATGCTTTGGAGGTATTTATACTGTTTACTCAAATAATGCTGAGTGTTTTTATTTACGTTTACTGTTAATAAACATTCGTGGGCTAACATTATTTCGATAGTTAAGGACAGTCAATGCAGTTTTGTGTACGACATACCAACAAGCGTGTCAACAGCTCAATTTATTGGAAAATTATATTTACTCGTAATAGGAACAAACACTTGCAGATGCAGCGGTTGTCGCTCAGCCTTATCAAATTCGAGCTTTTTTTGCAATTATTTTGTCTAGCTATTTTTCATCGAATCCATCTGCATTGTGGACAAAATTTCAAGACTGTCTATTGGAAGATATTCTATTTCGAGTGCGTCACGAAAATCGAAGTCCTGCAATGGATTTCACGCCGGAAATTTACAATGAAGCATTGGGGTTAAAACTTATGAAATCAACCGGAAATATTAACATTTCTGACCTCATCACCACCAAATTTGACAAGATTTGGTACACAATATCTGTGGATCGGCACAATAATATTTGCCAACTTTCAGACATATAGCCTTCCAACTTTCAGAATTATGGCCATTCCAAGTTGGCAAAAATCAATAAAAATGCACTCAGATGCCTTAACACAATTTTTAATATCTCAAAAAGTATTCATTGTACGTTAATAATAAAGGGCTCATTTTACAGACAAAAGCCCATGTTTTTTTGGAATTTTCGATCAAGGATAATGTAAATAAAAAAAAGACTAAAATTTCAAAAGGATATATCTCGAAAATCAATATTTTTAAAAATCTCAAAAAAATACATGTTAATTCTTATTATGTTTTGTACAAGTCTGCCAAATTTCAATGTGGAGTCTTTATTACAACATGAGTTATTAAGAAGAAAGCAGGCGAAGGTTTATGTATTTCATGAAATGTACCGGAATACAAAAAGGTGACAAACTACAAAAAGAAGAACAAATCAAATGTAACGGAACCTTTTCGAATTTTCTTTGCTTAAACTCTTTTCCTCCATTGCTAAACCTTTAATAAAAAGTACAACATAATGTATTATCATTATTAAACACTTTATTGCAGCATATTTATTATTTCTGAAGGATTTCAGTTACAAAATCTGCATCTGCCGAGTAACGCTTGACTTTAATTTTTTTATCTACAGGTTCAATAGAATGCAGCTTTTGAGTTCCAGGAATAGTACGCAAATCTTTAAAACGAATTTAAAGGAACTATGCTTCTTCTTCGTGGTCTTTTAGAGTTAAAAACTCGAAATTACAGTTCAAAAGATTTTGCAGGCACCATTCATATAATTGTTTTGGAGTAGTTGTTTGACCTTTTAATGGACGCTGTAAACTAGCTCGACGTGCCTCTCTCTTTACGGTACCTCCAAGACCGTCACTTGGGCCTTTTCCATGGCTTGTTGCAAAAAAATGCCACTCAGCATTACATCCAAAATCTTCCATATGATAACATAAATTGATAAAGTTCTTTTTATTTTTAAACTGGGCAGCACTACCGTCTGAAAAATTCGTGATTTTCTTCGGGGTTGTTTTAAACTTTTTTCTCAAAAATACATTCAGATGGCGATGGAACAGGTGAACAGCTACAGAATCGTGTTCAAGACAATCAGATATTATTATGAGGTTTTTATGTTGTGTTTTTCCATCTGATTTGAAATAAATAGCAACTGGGTATAAAGTGGCCTGGAAGTTGTTTCAGTGAAATCCCTGGACTGCATCCTGAATAGTAAAAGAAGAATTTTCTGAAAAACCGAAAACTGCTATATACTCATAATCTTCCAAATTTGATTTTCTTTCGCTCAGACATGCTGCCTGCTGTTTTGCAATAAATGAATGAGGTAGTAGAATTTCAAGCTTTTCACATAGGGAATCCACAAAAACGTCAGCTTGGCTAATCATGGTCTCCAAATTATCCCTATCTACACTTACCCATTGTTTATATGTTATTTCATCAATATCATTTTGCTCTAGTAATTGATTAAGTTTTGCTTTTAAATTTTCAATTCCTGGACACTTACATTTACGTAGTTGACGCTTTGAAGAAGATGGAATGCATGTAATTTTTTTCAAACAATCTTTGTAACATTCAAGCTGATAATTCGGAACACCAGCAGTTAATTTTTTTAAATTTATAGCATCAACCGTCAGCTTCACATTTTGATGCTTTGTACAAACACACACGTTATGAGATCCACTCGCATTTGCTAGAATTATATTCCTCGGACGAAGTTGGCAAAACTTGGAAATACCTATTTTTATTCCATCATGTCGTTCCTTGAATAAGGCGTACATTTCTCTTAAGTTTCCAAGCAAAAGTCTTTTATTTTTCCTCTCTTTAGTTCCATCTTCAAAAACAGACACGAAATCTTTCTGTCCGGGCATACATCTGCTGACGTCATCGGATTCATAAAAGGATGTTACTAAACTGCTTGTCACTGGCGAAATTAGACTTCCCAGTTTTGGGTTAGGCGTACTCATCACACCCTTTGTTTCAACCAAATGCTTAACTTTTCGCGATATAGTTTGTAACCAGGAATTCTACCTCAATTTTATGTATTGTCCAGCTTTTTGGTAAAATTGTTAGCAGTTGGATTTTCTCACTATTTTTTGTTAATGTTTTAAACTTTTCTTATAATTGTTCTATTATTTCGGATTGTGGGCACATGTGCGAAGTTGATTGTGCTGAACGGTGGAAAATTTGGTCTTTAATCGAATCAGTTATCTTCCTGCATTTTGAATCTCTGTACCGTGTTTGATGTAACTTCTTCTTTTTTATCGGAGATTGTTCCAGATACGGTAAAGATTGGTTTCATTTTGAAATAGCAACTTCTTCCGTGCCTGACGCAATGTCATCGAAAGTATCTACATTTTCGTTTATGTCTGAACCTTCTTCCAAATTAGATTTATTAGATTTTTTCAAATGCGAAAATTTTATTCTACTTGTCCCACACATTTTATTTAAGATCATAATGTTTTCATCCTTAGTATATTGTAGCAACCATTCTTGGACTTGTCTTAAACTTTTATTGCACCCATTGTGACCGGATTTTTTAGAAGGATTACAGCAAAATGTTGAATTTATGGCAATTTTTTATTTAAATACCGAATGAATTATGCACGACTTTTTTGTATTATTTCAATTTTATTATTTCAAAACATAAACCTTCGCCTGTTTTTTTTCTCAATAACTCATGTTGTAATAAAGACTCCACATTGAAATTTGGCAGACTTGTACAAAACATAATAAGAATTAACATGTATTTTTTTGACATTTTTAAAAATATTGATTTTCGAGATATATCCTTTGGAAATTTTAGTCCTTTTTTTTTTTAATGGCGCATGTTTTTGTTTGTAAAATGAGCCCTTGATTATTAACGTACAATGAATGCTTTTCGAGATATTAAAAATTGTGTTAAGGCATCTGAGTGCATTTTTATTGATTTTTGCCAACTTGGAATGGCCATAATTCTGAAAGTACGAGAGCTAGGACACTGAAAGTTGGCAAACGCTATTATTATGGTTAACTTTCCCTTCGTACCAAATTTCATCCAATTCGAAATCGGTGCGGTCAACTCATTGGTTGATTTCATATGTTTTTACCCATTGATTTGTATTAAAGATTTCTGTTTGTCGATTACTAATAAAGCATATTCACAATTGGGAATGCCATCACCTAATCGTGCAATGCATGAAATTTTTGAGTTAGAACTACAACGTGAACAACAATACGATCGCAACGAATTAAATTCTTTTGTTCTCGAAAATCTTTCGACATTGAATGCGAATCAAAAAAGGGGTACGATACTATTATGCAAGCTGTCAATAGTGAAGCCGGTGGACTTCATTTCCTGGATTCCCAGAATACAATTGCATTGGCATTGGCGTCTTCCACTTTGTTAGATAGTGGTCGTACAGCACATTCTACTTTGAAATTTACCATTGAATTACTAGGTTAATAAAACTTTACATGTGGGAGTTTTAAAAACATCTGGAACGGGAAAATGATTGAAAATTTTCGGAATCATTATTTGGGATGAATGCACTATGGCGAATAATAAATCTGTTGAAGCTTTGGAAAGAACAAAGAAAGATCTCCGAGATAATTCAGAGTCGTTTAGTTGTGCGTTTGATTTTTAGGCAAAAATTGCCCGTCATTCCTAGATCGACAATTGCCGATGAAATTAACGGTTGCTTCACATTTATAGAAATTGGTTAAAGCATTGAAACTTACTACCACCGTTCCTGTTTAGTTGCAGAATGATCCACCTGTTTATAAGTTCTCTAAGCAATTGCTGAAAATTGGGAATGGTGCAATGCCTGTTGATGACACTGTATTGATAACATTGCCAAATGATTTGTGCCGTCTCGTATAGTCAAAAGAGGAATTGACTGAATATATTTTCCCTAACATAGCACAACAATATATGTATATGCCATGCATGGTTCAGTGAAAGAGCAATTTTAGTGGCAAAAAACAAAGATGTTACTGAATTAAACATGGCTATACAATCAAAGATTCAAGGCGAATCGGTGCCATACAAGTCTGTGGATACTGTTACATATGAAGAAGATGTTGTGAATTATTCAACAGAATTATTGAAGCCGTTTGACTTACCAGGATTGCCTCCGCATAATCTCCAATCGAAAGTTGGAGCCACTATTATTATGCTTCGCAATATTAATCAACCCCTTTTGTGTAATGGTACTAGACATGCTTTTAAAAGATTGATGGCTTATGCCATTGAAGCTACTATTTTAACTGGAAAAGTCAAAGGCAAATTTATTCCACGCATCCCAATGATTCCATCTGATATGCCATTTAAGTTTTTGAACGACTTCAGTTCATGTTCGCCTTGCCTTTACGGTTACCATTAATAAGGCGATAGGCTAATCCTAAGGAATTTGTGGAGACAATTTAAAGTATCCAGTTTTCTCACATGAGCAAACCATTAATTTTGAATATTTACACCTAAAATGGAAAAACAACAAATGTTTTTTACCACAGAGCATTACAGTAAAAGCAAATTTATCACTGATTTAAATGTATTCGAATCGATTTTTAACTGACTTCAAAATAAGAAGGAGGTTATACAAGTCGGCTGAATGTTGCTTTTTTTATATTTGTGCCTCCAGAACTCAGTCATTTCTGATCCGATTTTAAAAATTTTTGGTAATATGATAGATTATGCTTACAGATTGGTCCCGTTTTAAAAACAGTTCATAATCTTTAAAATTAAAGGGTGTCCCCAAACAACATACATATTTTTTTCGTGTATTATGAACTGTAAAGGGTGGTTTTGTAAAATTTAAAATGACTGCGTATTACTATGGCTCCCAAAAACAAAAAATTATACAAAAATAAATCTAGAAATTAAAGGGTGCCCCCATAACTGATGTATATTTACTTATATGGGCCTATCTTTTGAACCGTTATAGACAAACGCTTGCAAATTAGACAGAATGTCGATTGCTGTGGCCGTTATAGTAACAAGTATTAATATTACAAATTTTAAATTAAAGGGTGTCCAATAATTACTGTAGATTTACTTATATAGGACTATTTTTTGAACCGTTATAGACAAGCGCTTGTAAATTTGATACAATGTTGATTGCTATGGCCGTTATAGTAACAGCTGATAATATTTTAAATTATAAATTAAAGGCTGCACCAATAGTTCATTTAATTTGGTATAAGCCATACTTTTAAACATTTGTAGACAGACGATTGAAATTTACCAAGAACCTGTATTACTAACTCCTCTAAAACAACAAGTATATAATTTTGCAAATAATAATTATAAACGACGTTTTATTTTAGAGATTAGAGTATAATCTGTTCACCTTATTTAGCGTAACGAGCAACTCAAAAAATTTTTGTTATTGTTAGAGAATGAAAAAATGGGAGTATGTAGACATGAAAGTAATGAAACATGAAAGACCGAATAAATTATTGATAATTTAAAAATGTGAGATTAAGGAAACATTTGCATAAGTTAAAAGCGTTAAATAAAAAAAAACATATTTTATAGAAAGGTTTTATTCTTTAAGAAGCATTCTTAGAAATATTCAAACAAAAAAATTAATCCATTAATAACATTAAAAAATGTTAACATCAAAAAGTGTTATAATAAAAAATATAAAATGAAAACGTGAAAAATTGTTACTGCGATTTACTATTGTAGGAGTTAAAATTGAAAATTGTCAAACATCAAGTATTAAGTATCTAATTACTTTAATTTTTATGTTACCCTATTTTTAAATGTATAAGAAAAAAATTCAACAAAATCTATTATGCGTATCCAGTTTAGTCATTAGGCATTTTTTGTAAATTCAATTAGAAATAAAATTTTACTCTTCGAATACATACGCAGAAAATATTTTAAATTTTATCAATATGGTTTAGGCAAATGGAATCTCAATTTATTATGTCAGGCGTAACACAGGATTCCACGAAATTTCATACCATCGTAGCTTCTATTGAAAGTAGCATTTTGAGCAAGGTAAATTATCAATCCCCCAAGTACGAATATGTATGATACGTTAAAAGAGCGCCGAATCAACTCATTTACGGATTCAGAAGAGAAACGATTACGTAAACTTCTGAATGATGTAGAAATAGGAGGTAAAAACCCATCGGAAATGTAAAGTAAGATGCGGCAACTTGCACAAGGCAAAGTTTCAGATGATTTGTTAAATCAGCTTTGGCTGCCACGTCTTCCATCACAAACAAAGGCAATTCTAGCGGTAAGTAATGACACCTTGGACGAGCTAGCGTTGATGGCAGATAAAATTGGCGATAGCATAGAGTTAAGTGAAATAAATATAATTTCAAGCACATCTTCTGGAGATCGTTTTAAGGATTTGGAAAAAAATTGATTCACTGACGGCACAAATGATGTCACTAACACATTTCCGTTCAAGATCACGATCTCAACAGAACAGACATCGTAACCGTTCATCATCTCGAAGAGGAAAGCCGTTGTGTTGGTACCATTTCAAGTTTGGTAGTTGCGCAAGAAAGTGTATTGAACCGTGTAACTTTAATACGTCAAATACAATGGCAGCGCCACTAGGGGAAAACCAGATGGCGGCTCATTTTCGGTGACGGGTGAGTATAGCCATCAAATTAGTCGCATGTTTATTCGCGATTCTAAAACGAAAACCAGGTTCCTAATAGACTCTGGAGCGGACTTTACAGTTTATCCTGCTTCATTAAATGAAAAAAAGCTAACACCTAAGTCTCTCATACTGTATGCAGCAAATCAAACTCCGATTCGAACTTTTGGCAAGAGGACATTTAGTCTAGATTTCGGTTTAAAAAGAATTTTGCGTTGGGATTTTATTATTGCGAATATTTCACAACCAATTATAGGCTCAGATTTTATTTCTCATTTCGGGTTGTTAATCGATGTAAAAAATGATTGTTTAATAGATCCCATCACAAAATTGAAATGCAAAGGCTCAGGCGTACAAATGGGCGTGTCAATAAGCGACATTGCAATTGCACCAGATTTTAAAGAAATGATTTTGCTGACTTACAAAAAGTAAATTTTTTATCACATCCTAAGCATACGATACATCATAGCCTTAATACAACAAAAGGTGCTCCGATTTATTGTAAACCCAGGCGATTACCTCCAGCAAAACTAAAAATTTTTGAAAATGAATTTGACAAAATGTTACGTTTGGGTATTTGACGTCCTTCAAGCAGCAACTGGGCTAGTCCCATTCATATGGTTCTGAAACCTAATGGCGATTATAGATTATGTGGCGATTACCGAAGTTTAAATGCAAGAACAATCCCCGACAGGTACGCGGTCCCACATATCCATGACTTTGGGCACATGTTGAACGGTAAACAAATTTTTAGCAAAATTGATATAGTAAAAACGTATCATATACCGGTGCAGGAAGAGGATATCAAAAAAACTGCAGTAACAACACCTTTTGGCAATTTTGAATTTCCCCGTATGTCTTTCGGTCTCTGCAATGCAGCCTCCACTTTCCAGAGGTTCATGAATAAAGTAGTAAAAGGTTTAAAATTTTGTGTATGTATATACAGACGACGTACTTGTGGCTTCTGACAATAAAGATGATCATAAGCGGCAACTAAGAAAGCTATTTGAAAGATTTCAGGAATACGGCTTGAATATAAACTTGGCTAAATGTTGTAACGTGGTTTTATTCGTCGGCTGAGGTCGCTCAGTCGTGTCCAGGGTTCTACTTACGGGTCCACAAACCTTAAGTGATAACACAGAAATTTTCCCTTCTTTGGGTTTAATAGAGATTCTTACTTTTATTAAGTTCTTCTTAAATACAATAAATTCAATACGAAAATCATTATTATAATCGACTAACTAAAGATTGGAGCAGTTCGGCTTTGGATTGCGCACAAGTTCGGATGATAATACGTTCGGAGGACAACGGGCGGTTGATGCTGATTCGGGTTCCACGGGTCGGTTGATTATACGTTTGGGTAATAATACGTTCGGATGAAACTGATTCGGTAGTTCGGATCTGCTGGATCGATGCGCAGCTTCGGATAATAACGGGTACGGATCTGCTAGATCGATGCGCAGCTGCGGATAAAACGGGTTCAGGTGTGCTGGATCGATACGCAGGTTCGTATGATAACAGGTTCGGGTAAACTGGATCGATGCGCAGGTGTAGATGATAACAGGTTTAAATACGTACAATGTTTCTTAAAACTATGCTCTACAATACTACAAAAGTTAATCGAACAGTCAGCCGAAGCCGCTGTGAGAACAGTCAGTCGAAACCGCTGTGAGAACAGTCAGCCGAAGCCGCTGTGAGAACAGTCAGCCGAAGCCGCTGTGAGAACAGTCAGCCGAAGCCGCTGTGAGAACAGTCAGCCGAAGCCGCTGTGAGAACAGTCAGTCGAAACCGCTGTGAGAACAGTCAGCCGAAGCCGCTGTGAGAACAGTCAGCCGAAGCCGCTGTGAGAACAGTCAGCCGAAGCCGCTGTGAGAACAGTCAGCCGAAGCCGCTGTGAGAACAGTCAGCCGAAGCCGCTGTGAGAACAGTCAGCCGAAGCCGCTGTGAGAACAGTCAGTCGAAACCGCTGTGAGAACAGTCAGCCGAAGCCGCTGTGAGAACAGTCAGTCGAAACCGCTGTGAGAACAGTCAGCCGAAGCCGCTGTGAGAACAGTCAGCCGAAGCCGCTGTGAGAACAGTCAGCCGAAGCCGCTGTGAGAACAGTGTCGAAACCGCTGTGAGAACAGTCAGCCGAAGCCGCTGTGAGAACAGTCAGTCGAAACCGCTGTGAGAACAGTCAGCCGAAGCCGCTGTGAGAACAGTCAGTCGAAACCGCTGTGAGAACAGTCAGCCGAAGCCGCTGTGAGGAATTTATGGTAATTTCTGACAAATAGTCAGAAATTTATCAACTGGCTCTATCAGAGTAACCCCAGTTGGCTTTCCGATTATCTAAATATAATCTTCAAGTCTTACAGGAAACTTGCGAGTGTAAGTCCCATAGGGATCGCAATATTTCTCTCTCCTTGTGTTTAAAAATCTTGCTTACTTATACTTATTTATAAATAAAGCAAATGAGAATTATACAGTATACTATGTGTGATGCTACTATTTTATTGTTGATGGCCGGTGTTTGCATGTTGGTTGATATTCACACACAAGTTGTTACAACAACCACACGGACCATTAATATTGTTATTTGTTTACGAAATGAATTTACCTCTTATGCATAAGTTAACATATTTCTAGAAGTAAATTATACAAGAAGGAATAGTGTATAATTAATTACATAAATATGAACGTAGAAAGGGGACGAATTTCTTCGTTACATTCCCCCTCTACTTACGAGAGCGATGCTCTATCGGCTTATATACTACTTCTAAGTAATAGTTCTGTCTTATTTTATTTTATTATTAATAAGATATATATTTTTTTCTTTTTCATTTTTATTTCTTATTTATTATTTTGATTTTTATTTTTTTTTCCCTGGGTTTGGTGCCGGGATTTAATGAAATGCTTACTTTGTTTGGGAGGGCCTTATTACGTATCGCTTTAAATCCTGAATATTCGCTCGTATCTTTTTCTCTTGGCTGTCGAGGAGTTCGTAAATATTAGATGCGATACACCGACTTATAACGTATGGTCCGCTGTACTTTTCGGACAGTTTCTGTGCGAACTTGTTGACTGCCGAGAACAGGTGACGTTCCCTCTTCCAAACCTTTTCTCCGATTATGGGCTTCCACTGCCTTCTTCGCAGATTATAGTATTTTGCCAGTCGGGCACTGCCTTCCTTCTTGCGTTTTTCTACCTCGGAGTATAATTCCTTAGCGTCCTTAAAAATGGTTTCCTCGGTGGGGCAAAAATTTTCCTGTCTCAACTGTTTTGGGCTATTGGGATTTTTGCCATAAATGATTTCCGCGGGGGTGAATGTCGTTGTTTCACTAACGGCTGTGTTAATCGCAAAAGCAATCTCCGGCAAGTATTGATCCCAGTGACGATGATCCGGGCCGGTATATTGTGCTATCATTGTTTTAATTGTTTTGTTCATCCTTTCCGTTGGGTTTTCGTGAGGAGAGTATGGGGCGGTCGTGCAGTGCTTAATACCGCAGTTATTTAATAGTTCTTGAACGGTGCGACTCGTAAACTGGACTCCGTTATCGGACAGGAAAACCCTTGGAGAGCCAAAACGGAAAATAATACGTTCGCGAAGAGCTTTTACCACATCCTTGGCTGTTGCCTGCCGCGTAGGAATAAGTTCAACCCATTTACTAAAAACATCTATCATAACCAGTAAAGAGGTGTGGCCAGTAGTCGACCGAGGCAGTGGTCCGACGAAGTCTGCCGCCACAATTTCCCAAGCCCTTTAAAACTGCATTGTGCTCATTTGTCCAGCAGCCTGTCGTTGTTCGGTTTTGTATCTTGCACATAAATCACAAGATCGTACATACCGTATTACGTCTCTATACAGTCCTGGCCAGTAATACTTCTCCTTGGCTCTCCTTACTGTTTTATATATACCTAGATGACCTGCCGTCGGTGAATCGTGAGTTTCTTTCAGGATTCGGCAACGTTCGTTTTCGGGGATACACATCTTCCATTCTGGTTTCGTATCCATGGTAGACCGGCGAGGTATATGTTTAAAGAGTCTATCTTGGACAAGTTGGAAATCTGGGTATTTCTGGTTGTTCATCCTAACAAGTTTGGCCATGCGTTCATACCAGCCTACAGTCGCCATAGTCATGATAACTCCGTTATCCACGTCGGAGAGTGGGGCGCGGGAAAGGGTGTCTGCAACGATGTTAAGGCTTCCTTTCCGGTATTCGATGCTGAAATCATACTGTTGAAGTTCTACGGACCACCGTGCGAGCCGTCCCGAGGGGTTTTGTAGAGAATGAAGCCATTTCAGTGAATGGTGATCAGTGATGACCGTAAAATGATATCCCTCCAGGTATGGCCTCATCTTTCGAACGCCATATAAAATGGCCAAACACTCATGCTCTGTTGTAGAGTATTTCCTTTCTAACTCTGTAAGCGTACGGCTAGCATAAGCAATCACACATTCTCTATCCGCATGACGTTGGAAGAGCACTACACCTAGACCTTCTCGACTAGCATCCGTTTGTAGAAAGAAGGGATGTTCAAACTGAGGGCAGCCGAGTACAGGGGCACTGGTAAGAGCCAGCTTTACGTTATCGAATGCCTCTTTCTGTGATGAGCCCCAACTCCATTTTTCGCCTTTCTTAAGCAGCCGGTTTAAAGGAGCGACGATCTGTGAAAAATTTGGCACAAAGCGACGGTACCACGACGCAACTCCGAGGATACGTCTTAGCTCTTTTAAAGTAGTGGGTGCTGGTAATTCCTTTATAGCCCTAATCTTGTCAGGATCAGTGTGAATGCCTTCGGGAGTAACCATGTGGCCTAGGTACCGTATACTAGTGCGCACGAACTCACATTTGTCGAAGTTTACTAGCATCTGTGCTTGCTGCAGGCGATTAAACACGGTGCCTAGGATCCTTAAATGTTCCTCAAACGTTCTCCCGAGAATAATTATATCATCGAGGTAGACGAACACTAGGGGATATAGGTCAGTTCCAATAATTATGTCAAGAGTGCGTTGGAACGTGGCGGGTGCTGAATGTAATCCAAATGGCATGACTTTCCATTGGAATAAGCCACGCCCAGGAACCGTAAATGCGGTGTATGGTTTTGATGCCGGGGTAAGAGGTATTTGCCAGTATCCGTTTTTTAGATCCAACGATGATATAAATTTTGCTTCTCTTAGCTGATCTAATATCGCGTTAATTTGAGGTAGTGGATATGCGTCGGCTTCCGTGATGGCATTGAGCTGTCGGTAGTCGATACACATTCTCCATCCACCTAATTTTTTCCTTACGAGAACTATAGGTGAGCTGTATGGACTCTTCGATGGCTCGATGCGACCTTCCGCAAGCAGTGTATCTACCTCTTCGTTAATGATCGCCATCATGGCTGGATTTCTCGGCATGTACCTCTGCTTAATTGGGTTTGAATTTCGAAGGCGGATCTCATGCAGTGTAATTGAGCACATCCCTTTTACTTTTTCAAACCTGGCTTTGTGAATTTCTAAAAGGGATCTCAGATTTTCATTTTCTTCCTCTGTCAGAAATTCTCTACTGGTAATTGCATGAAGGCATCCGGTGTTGGTTCTTCGTTGAGATCTCGTAAGAACCTCATTATTAAGTCGTAGCTCGAAATTTAAAACGGTCAGAAAGTCTATGCCAAGTATCATCGGTTCAGCGAGTGTATTAATCACCGACGCCTGTAGTTGGACATTATTATCCTTATACTTTAGGGTAATAGGAAACACAGCTAGGCAAGGGGCCAGTGACTGATCCGCCATTTGTACTACGCCCTGAGTGCTACTGGGGCGGATACCTTTGTTTAACAAGTGCTGTTCAAGCGACCTATCGATATATGTACGAGATGCTCCCGTGTCAATTAGAGCTTCCGTTCTCCTGCCGAACATTTCCACCTCTATGTAGTATCGATCATAGTTGGCTCTTATGACACACTCGGGCTTAACTGACTCCTTACATCGACAAAGCCGCGTGAGGATCCCATCGCGTCCACAATGTGAACAAAAAACTCTATATGGGAATTTACACGTTTGTCTCTTGTGACCTGGTTTCTTACATCTCCAGCACCATGTGGAGCGGCAGTAATTCGACTCGGATAACATGTGAGATGTTTGAGAACGTTCCTCTCTTCTCAGCGCCTCGTACTCATCGGCAAGTGAAACCAACTCGTCTAAACAAGCGAAGTCAACTCTTCGGATATAGTGCCTATACTCGGTTCGTAGGCCATCATAAATACGTTCAAGGTGATTTTGCTTTCGCAGGTGAGGATGCTGCCGAGCGAGCGTGAGCATTGTTAGAATATAATCCTTTGCTCGTTCCCGATTATTCTGTCTGCGGTTGTAGAAAGTTTGTTCCAACTGGGAAAGGTGGCGAGTTGGGAGGAAAAACTTTCCGATCTCTAGCCGGAAGACTTCCCAGGTTTTGATGTCTTCCCGTTTCACCCTATACCACTTAAGAGCAGTTCCCCGCAGGACACTAAGCAACCCTGGGTGTAGGTGGTCACAAGTAATTTGGTAACTTTCGGCTAACTCTTCCATTCGTTCGAGGAATTCCATGAGATCAGTTTCTCCAGAATAAGATAGATTCCATTTTTGGATGATCGTTATGATCTCGGGGCTGTAAGTTGGTTTCGTAGGTATAGGTACTAAGACTTCCGCCTTGGTTACTACGTGTTTTTCAGCACTTTCAATCTCATTTCCTAGTTCCCGAAGCAGATTTTCCGTCGAAGTGCGAAGCTGTTTTGATCGCAAGTTCTCCGAAAGCTGCTTTCGTAGGTACTCTACAGTAAACCCGGACGTAGCTATGCCGGCGTTTCGGCACTGTTCGATTAGCTGTTCCTTTCGTAGCATATAAATCCATCCGACCGAATCATTTTGCAGCGTTTGGTTTGTCGGCAGATTATCGTGTTGATGATTTTCGTATTGTTGGCCCGATTCTCCCTCGTTGGCAGTGGTTGAAGTTTTCCCGCATTGCGATTTGGAATCGGGTCCCTGCTCGGGCGCCATTTGTAACGTGGTTTTATTCGTCGGCTGAGGTCGCTCAGTCGTGTCCAGGGTTCTACTTACGGGTCCACAAACCTTAAGTGATAACACAGAAATTTTCCCTTCTTTGGGTTTAATAGAGATTCTTACTTTTATTAAGTTCTTCTTAAATACAATAAATTCAATACGAAAATCATTATTATAATCGACTAACTAAAGATTGGAGCAGTTCGGCTTTGGATTGCGCACAAGTTCGGATGATAATACGTTCGGAGGACAACGGGCGGTTGATGCTGATTCGGGTTCCACGGGTCGGTTGATTATACGTTTGGGTAATAATACGTTCGGATGAAACTGATTCGGTAGTTCGGATCTGCTGGATCGATGCGCAGCTTCGGATAATAACGGGTACGGATCTGCTAGATCGATGCGCAGCTGCGGATAAAACGGGTTCAGGTGTGCTGGATCGATACGCAGGTTCGTATGATAACAGGTTCGGGTAAACTGGATCGATGCGCAGGTGTAGATGATAACAGGTTTAAATACGTACAATGTTTCTTAAAACTATGCTCTACAATACTACAAAAGTTAATCGAACAGTCAGCCGAAGCCGCTGTGAGAACAGTCAGTCGAAACCGCTGTGAGAACAGTCAGCCGAAGCCGCTGTGAGAACAGTCAGCCGAAGCCGCTGTGAGAACAGTCAGCCGAAGCCGCTGTGAGAACAGTCAGCCGAAGCCGCTGTGAGAACAGTCAGCCGAAGCCGCTGTGAGAACAGTCAGTCGAAACCGCTGTGAGAACAGTCAGCCGAAGCCGCTGTGAGAACAGTCAGTCGAAACCGCTGTGAGAACAGTCAGCCGAAGCCGCTGTGAGAACAGTCAGCCGAAGCCGCTGTGAGAACAGTCAGCCGAAGCCGCTGTGAGAACAGTGTCGAAACCGCTGTGAGAACAGTCAGCCGAAGCCGCTGTGAGAACAGTCAGTCGAAACCGCTGTGAGAACAGTCAGCCGAAGCCGCTGTGAGAACAGTCAGTCGAAACCGCTGTGAGAACAGTTAGCCGAAGCCGCTGTGAGAACAGTCAGCCGAAGCCGCTGTGAGAACAGTCAGTCGAAACCGCTGTGAGAACAGTCAGCCGAAGCCGCTGTGAGAACAGTCAGTCGAAACCGCTGTGAGAACAGTCAGCCGAAGCCGCTGTGAGAACAGTCAGTCGAAACCGCTGTGAGAACAGTCAGCCGAAGCCGCTGTGAGGAATTTATGGTAATTTCTGACAAATAGTCAGAAATTTATCAACTGGCTCTATCAGAGTAACCCCAGTTGGCTTTCCGATTATCTAAATATAATCTTCAAGTCTTACAGGAAACTTGCGAGTGTAAGTCCCATAGGGATCGCAATATTTCTCTCTCCTTGTGTTTAAAAATCTTGCTTACTTATACTTATTTATAAATAAAGCAAATGAGAATTATACAGTATACTATGTGTGATGCTACTATTTTATTGTTGATGGCCGGTGTTTGCATGTTGGTTGATATTCACACACAAGTTGTTACAACAACCACACGGACCATTAATATTGTTATTTGTTTACGAAATGAATTTACCTCTTATGCATAAGTTAACATATTTCTAGAAGTAAATTATACAAGAAGGAATAGTGTATAATTAATTACATAAATATGAACGTAGAAAGGGGACGAATTTCTTCGTTACAATGTCAATTTGGTGTTTCCAGCTTGGAATTACTTGGTTAGTTAGTAAGTAATGAAGTCTTAAGACCTCTTCCGAGTAAAGTTTCTATAATAACAAATCTCGAACCACCGAAAACTAATAAAGAACTCCAAAGATTTTTAAGCATTATTAATTTTTATAGGCGTTTTATTCCAGGAGCCGCGAAAGCGCAGGCAATACTTTATGATCTCAGTAAAGGCAAAAAGAAAAATGACAATCGTATAATCGAGTGGACTGATCAACTAAATGTAAAAACCAATTGGCTCATGCAACTTTATTAAGTTTTCCAAAAAAAAAAAAATGCTTTAACATAAGTATGTGCCGACGCTTCAGATAACGCGGTTGGTGGAGTGCTGCAACAATATGTCAATGAACAGTGAAACCATTATCATTCTTTTCTAAAAAAATTAAGTTAGGCTCAAGAAAATTACAGCGCATATGATCGCGAATTACTAGCGGTGTATGCGGCAGTAAAACATTTCCAGTATTTTTTAGAAGCTCGTCATTTTATAATTCTCATGGACCACAAGCCATTAATATATGCCTTTAAACAAAAACCGGAGAAAGCCTGGCCTAGACAACTACGTTACCTAGATTTTATTAGCCAATATACAACGGATATCAAACATATCAGTGGTATAGATAATGCTATTGCAGATGCTTTGTCTCGAATTGGATCCGTATCGATGCCATCACCGATAGATTTTAAACGTTTGCAAGAAGAACAGAAAAGCGATAAAGAATTGCAACAGCTACTAAATTCGTCAAAGTCAGAAGTTAATTTAAAATTAGTGAAAATCTTTGATAGTAAATGCAGCATCTATTGTGATATTTTGACACTAGTTCTTCGGCCTTATTTACCACCATCGTTTCGCAGCATCGTTTTCAAAACATTGCATGGTCTGGCACATCCTGTCGTCAATTTAATACGAAAACGTTATATATTTAATACGAAAACGTTATATATGGCAATCTTTAAAAAAGCACATACTCAATGGACCCGATGTTGTGAGCAATGTCAAAAAGCTAAGGTAGGACGCCATACAAAAAGCGCTCTTGGGACCTTTGAACCACCGACAGAAAGATTTCAATATGTTAATATTGATATCCGATTATTGATTCCGATATCAAAAGGTTATTGATATATTTTTACCTGCATTGACAGATTCACCAAATGGGCTGAAGCAGCACCTATAATGGACATAACTCCAGAGGAAATTGCCAACGCGTTTGTTAACACCTGCGTATCGCGTTTTCGAGTGCCGAAACAAATCATAACTGATCAAGGAAGACAGTTTGAGTCTCAACTCTTCCGCGAATTAGCAAAAAAGCTTGGGGCGAAAGTAGTTCACACAACTCCTTACCACCCACAGTCTTATGGGTTAATAAAAAGGTGGCATAGAACGCTAAAAGCTGCCCTGAAATGTCATCCTGAAATGACAACGGAGCATGGAGTAAAAAGCAGCTACATAAACAACTATTTAAAAACTTGTGACTATGTTTTCATAAGATGCGACGCGGTAAAACGACCATTGCAACCGCCATATGATGGACCTTTTAAAGTTTTATCCGGTACAGATAAAATATTCAAAATCCTCGTTAAAGGAAAACAAAAATGTGTATCAATTGACCTTCTTAAACCAGCGCTTATGTTAAACATGGAAGATTTTGATGAAAATACTCCACATCAAAAAACGACACACCCAACGCATCAGACACATCATCATCACATGTAAAACCGCCTTTATCAGAAGATTCCGCAAAATTATTATGAAGTGGAAGAAGAGTTCATTTAGTGCATACCGCTACGCTGAAGGGGCAGTAATGTAGGAGTTAAGGTTGAAAATTGTCAAACATCAAGTATTAAGTATCTAATTACTTAAATTTTTAAATGTATAAGAAAAAAAAAACTTTGTTTAAAAATTAAAAAAAAATAATGTAAATTCAATTAGAAATAAAATTTTACTCTTCGAATACATACGCAGAAACAATTTGAATTTTTATTAATATGTTCGACGAAGAGGAAATAAGACCCACACTATTTTTAAAATGAAAAAACATTAGTTTACCAATTATAGAGTCATTAAAAACAATACGGTACCTCCTTTCGGAAATCAAGTTCCAAGCTGAAGAATAAACTCTTTCGGAAGAAGCGCTGCTAGCCGGTGTTGCAAACATTTTGCAACTTAAGTTATACATTAAAGGGAACTTTTTTTGTGGAAGTCCCACCACTGCAGTACATTAAAGTTGTCACTTAATACAACATATAAAGTACTATGTATATCGTCCAATCTCGTCAGACACTCTATCGCTCGATTCTGTTATATTTGACTGTCCCACAAAATCTTCCAAAGGTTCCAAATTTACGGACGGTTTTACAATATGTGGTGGACTTTGGATGCCTTAACCACATAAATCATCATCATATGTCTTCATTTGGCGTTTGCTTTAATCTATTAGTTCTACTTTTTTGTTATCTTTAAAAAAGATAAGTTTGTAAGCAGGAGGACTTAGATTGAGACCAACTTTGTGATAAATGGTTAAATTTTTATTTAAGAACGTTTTGAATGTTGGTAATCAAAGCCTCTTTGAATTCCTTTATATGTCCAAAATCATTGTCTTTGGAAGCACTTTTTTTTAAAGGTGTACATATGTGCATACGCAATATCCATGGTCGAGTACTGTTCGCCTTCAAGCAACTTGGATGCCTTCTCGAAATTTTGAAGTACTTTAGTTACAACCAAATCAAATGCAAATCAATGTAGTCAAGAACTTTCATGATGGCGGACCAATTTTGTTTCACCGACTCTAACAAATAAAATATGGTGTTCCATCTTGTGGATGTGAAACCCTTTAGAGTGGTTTGCAAGTTATTATTTTTGCCTGACTTTTTGAAGTACTTAGCAAGCTTTGTACACAATTGGCAAAGTGCAGACATTTCTGATACCCCGTGGATGGGCTTTTTAACGGTATTATGCAGCAGATGGCTTACACAGTGTATTTTACTGCAATCCCGAAATGCTGCAATCATATTTGCACCTTTGTCGGTAGCAATTATAACATTATCATTTAAGGTACAGTTATACTCTGACAGTAAATCGTCGACTTTACACCGTAAACGATACTTGCTAAAAAGTGAGTTAAGTCAACTGTGTACTGGCGCCGACATATCCCGTATTCAAAGTTTTATACAATTAGAGATAAAATGTGCTTCTGCGATATCACTAATGGTCTTTTTGAAGAGTTCGGCTATAAATATGATGCATGTGAGCGGCGACTATTCGTTGATAGCAGTAAAGAAAGTCTTAAGGCCGTTTTACTACATATTAGTAAAAAAAAAAACCTCAATACCTATTGCAAATGCCGGGAATATGAAAGAAACAAGATCAACAAGAGGGTATTAACTTAAAATTTTTAAAATTTCATTTTTTGCAAGAAATCCACTAACAACATCAGTATCTATCTACTGTAAAAATTTCAACACAGTCCGATAACTCCTTCATCTCTATAACAACATTTGAGACAATTTCCGTGATTATCATATCAACAAAAAGGTATTATTTTATGTTAATACAAAAGTTAACATGGAATTGATTCGTAAATTTTCATAAAAAATGTATTATTTTGAGTTGAGTCTCTTTTCAATTTGGTTTTATTTTGAGTTGATACTGTGTTGTTGATAAAATTTATATTATTTATGATCGAAAGATTTCAGAAAAATGGTATTAACTCAAAAAATTGATTTTTTTTGCAATACTTGCACAGATTTCTAGAAAAAACGATGTAAATATATTGTATAATCTTATATTTTAAGCTAATGAGGCCGGAATTAATCCATGTAAAAAAAAAACAATTTTTATTACATTTTTCCCCAACGTTTCGTGAATTTTTTGTTCACTTTCTCAAGGGGTCGTCTATTTAATTAAAAAGAAGAAAATTTAACACAGTTACAATTAAAGATAGATGTAAGATGTAAATATATTTTCTAATGGAATTTGCTTACTATGATAAATTCGGATTTTAAAATTCTCTTAAAATGTAACCACAAACAGTTTTTCACCTCTACTGAAAATTTTAATATTTGGGTTAACACCCTCTTGTTGATTAAGTGCGATATAGTTATGGCCAGTTTATTAAAAAATATCAATTATGAAATCCACAATTGGAAAGTGTGTTGAGACTTAAAAGTTGTTGCTATACAAAGTACTGCTGTTTTCTATGCCTCTGGGATAGCCAAGATCGTAATATGCACTGTATGGTGAAGGATTGGCCAATAAGAGCGCAAAATACAATAGGCTAACATACTTTGAAATATCCTAACCTGATGAAAAAGGATAATGTAATATTACCACCTCTTCATATAAAACTGGGCTTAGTTAAAAATTTTGTAAAGGCGCTGCAGAAAGATAGTAGAGCATTTGCTTTTTTAAGCATAATATTTCCAAAAATTTCAATTTTAAAAATTTCCGAAGGCGTCCATCAACCTCAAATACGAAAGCTGCTTCGAAGCACAACATTTAAAGGCTTGTTATCACCTGATGAGAAAACTGCATGGAATTCATTTCCACTTTCTAGGAAACAATGGAAGTCCAATTTGTGAAAAATTCATTTGTGATTTGCTCAAAAGCTGTTCAAGAATTGGTAAATAAAGTTTAATAAAAATTTTCTTCGTTTAATTCTTATGATAATTTTAGGTCTAAAAATGTCGCAAAATTTCCTACATTCGCATTTGGTTTTTTCTTTTTTTGGAAAAACTTGGTGACGTAAGTAACGAGAATGGTGAACGATTCCATTAACAATTTAAGTCCATGGAACAACGTTATCAGCGCCAATGGAATGAAAACATGATGGGAGATTTTATTTGGTTCCTTAAAAGAGAATCAAATCCTGAAAATCATACAAGACTAACAAAAAAACTAAAACTACTTATTTATTGCCATTACATTCTGCTATGGTAAAATCTTGCTGCAAATTTAGGCAATGACAGCAAAAAGTATGTTTAATCCAAAATAAGGTACTTATACTTTTTGTGGAATAAAATTAGTATTTGTCCATGAATTTTCATGAATCACGATTTGGTTTATTTTTATTATATGTACCTTTGTGCATATGTAATAAAAGTTGAGGCTTTCTAATTTTTGCGAATTTTTCCACTTCTGTCCCAATAACTGCGGAAGTAATGATTATACTAATAAATTATCTGAGAACCGTTTAATGCTGAAATAATTTAGAATGTTTTCGAATGCGTAGTTTTAAAGTTATGATAATATGTGCGAATCGCCCTCTTAAAAAATCTGCAATTTTATATATTTTTTTAAATGTATCCATAGAATTTGAAATACTGATGATTTTTGAAGTAAGGCCACCATAACACACCAGAAAAATATAGTGGTTGTTCAATTTTTTTTCTTGTTGCATAGTGTTAGTAAAACACCAACAGCGCAAAGAATTAATTTCAAGGCAGATACATATAATGTAGCTCAGATTTATAGACATTAAGTAAATAAGAAATAATTTTATTCTTTGTATTTGATTGAAAAAATGTTTAACATGACAAAATAATTTTTTTTTGAAATATGTTAGTTTGGAAATTTTTTTTATTAAATTTTTGTTGTTGTTTTATGTTATTTAAATAAATATTTGTTTTCCTGGCGCCTAATTCTCTCATTCGTGATCAAAATCGCATTCGAATCGGGTTAAATTTCGATAGTGCGAAATTTTCTAATAATATTCGATTCGCAACGAATCGACATTTTCTTTCAGTGTGGAAAAGGATTGTAAAAATTCACTTTACAACACTGAATAAATAGTAAACGAAACCATATGTGTATACAAAGAAAAAGTTAAACAATATTTCATTTGTGCCAAAACATATTTTTTTTTATTCATCTTCTTCCGATTCTGAAGAGGAGGAAAACATTTACATCACAAAAAAAATCAGAAATGGTGCTGATCCCTTAAGTTTGCCAAACAATGAGTAAGTATATAAGTATGTACATATGCATTTTTATTTTAACAAGCTGAACAATTTATATTTAGATATAAAAAGCGTTTTAGACTATCAAAAGAAGCCTTCAATTATATTCTTGAAAATTTGGAAGTTAGTGCATCCAAAAATTCAGTTGACAGCAACTTTATCCCTTATAGCTTCTGGAGGCTTTCAACATTGTGTTGGAAATGATTTCCTAATTGGCGTCAGTCAAAGTGCCTTGTCAAATATTATAAAGCGGGTGTTGGACGAACCAGAGACTAAGATTTGTAGACAATTTATTTACTTCAATCCCAGAAGAAGTGATGAATGCAAAGAATTTTTCATGAGAAAATACATATAAAACTCATGGAGGTAATTAAAAACGGCATATTAATTTTAATAATTATTAATTCAGATACATATCTACTTTTTGCACTTATAGGGTGCGAGATGGGACCCACTTTGGCTTGCAGAAGCCTTTAAATGAGCATATGTTTTTCAATAGGAAGGGATTCCACAGTCTCAATTCAATGATTGTAAGTAATCACTAGTTAAACCGCAGAAGTTAACTAACATACTATGTAGGTATGTATTTACAATAGTTTAAATATATATATGTATATTTATTCTTAAAGGTATGTGACCACAAATACAAAATGTTGTCCATTAACTCAAGATATAGAGGAGCAGCCCACGATTCTTTTGTATGGAAAGAGTCAGATGAAAGACTTATGCTGGAGGAAGCATACAACAACAATTTGAGAAACCCTGGCTTTTGGGTGAGGGAAAACCTTTTTTAAATTTATTGAAATTTACAACTAAAAAGTTTCTGTTGTAGGTGATGCAGGTTATCCATGTGAACCTTGGCTGCTAACACCCTATCGAAATCCGCAAGAAAACTCCATGGAGTCGCGGTTTAATAAAGTCCACTCCAAGGCAAGGTGCGTGGTGGAAAGGACAATTGGCATTTTGAAAGCGCGTTGGAAAATTTTGTGCCACGATAAAAGAAGTCGGTATGGTTTAACATTTATTTAATTATGTATATTGTAGAAAACTAAAAACTAAAAATAAACGTACCTCATTTGTAATAATAAAAAAAAGAATTTCAACATAATATAATTCAAGATTAGGTATAAAATGAGATCACTATATATATTATATATTATTACATATGAATGTATGTATGTAAATATATTTAAAATGCTTAACTTAGTATTCCTTTTAATAATCTTTAGGATTCAGCAATTCTTTCCTGCGTATTTCTAATTCCATTGCCTTAATCTGCGTGGTCATTTCATGTTCCATTTGTTTCATTTTAAAGTTTTCTTTCTTAATTTCCAGTAGTTGAGTAGCTACGGATATCTCCTTTTCTTTTAGTTCCAATTGTTTGTTACTAATTTCAACCAACTTATCAAGTCTGTTTAGCATTTCCTGCTGTTAGCGTTCCACGGAAGTTATATATATATTTTATATATTTTTTTTTGCAGCAAACTTGTTTTATTTTTCTTTCTTCTCATTTTAGGCAAAGGTTTATGTTATAGGTTGGTTTTAGTCGGCTCTGATTTTTCTTCCTCGCCATTCGTCTTAGTTTCTATAAACGAGGAGAAGTTGCGCTGTACTAGATCTTCACTTTCGGAAATTAAGCGGGGAGATACACATAAAACGTCATTATTTTGTGAAACATCAAAATCATTAGTGGGTGTACAATACTTTTCCGGTCCAAAGCATTGAACTGTTCTTAGACCCTCAACAGCGACATTAATACCTGCTGCAACCATTATTTGTTCTTCTACTTTTGGTAGCATTTTCTCCTCAAAGGGCCCCCACCTGTTTGTTTCTTTGAAGAATTATTAAAAGAGAGCTTCTTCCTCACGTTTTGCTTTTGATCGGCATACACCTTTATTAAAAAGTTATTAAAAAACTCTTTTATAATTTTTTTTATTCGGTTACCTTGCGCCACGAATTGGGAACTTTTATAGGTGGACCAGAAACATTTATGGCGTTTTCTTTTCTGATAAAAATGTTGCATACGTTAACCACTTTTTACACCTTTGTGTTTTTTTCTAAAAAATATTCGATAGTGTAAATTAAAAATTTGTTCTTTTGAAAATATGTTGCACGAAATAGTGTAAGATATGTTACACTATTGTTACATATTTTACCCTCAATTTTATGTAAGGGTAAGTATGCTACACTCTTTTTAGTAGTTTTTACTCTTATTAAGTGATGTTTGCTTTAGTTGCTAAACCCAATGTTTTATGAATGAAACGCTAATGAAACATTACTGACATGTACAGGTAGTTAGAAAAATTCAATAACATTTTTGGTTCTATTGTGGCTATAAAATGTGTAGCAATTTTTCGGGGTTTAGGCAACATGCAAAACATTTTATGTGATTTTTGGGTAACATTTATTTTCAGAAAAGAAAACGTCATTAGTTTTGTTGTTAGTTGCTCCCAAAGTTGGTTGGCTTTTGCTTTTCCTTGGTATTTATAAAAAAAAAATAATAAAATATAATATACATAATTAATCAAAGAGGTCAAGTAAAAACTTTATTTCAATTCTATTTTTGGTGATTGTAATTTTTTATTATTACATAAATTTTTTTTGCTACATATAAGGTTCCTAGCAGAGAACTGCACGAGTACACCGCAACTCATGAGTACACCGCATACTTACTCTATACTTTTCATACTCGAGTATTTTTAACACCGCAATAAAATGTTGCGGTGTTTATTTTACCCATTCCTGTAAAAACGAGTATCAAAAATATCCCAATCAGAATTTTAAGTATTTTTATACTCGTACGCGAGAATTTTTTAATTCTCTTTACTTGTAAGCAACGTTGCCACATTTTTACCCTATTAAAGTTTTTTACTGCCGTTTTATGATATACTGCGTTGTATGCAGATCTATTTATAAACAATAAAAAAAAAATTTATCAAATCTATTGCTTAAACATTATAAGCAGAAAAACAGACAACAACCGTTTTAATAGGTATGAAATACAACACATATTTAATGAATAAAATGCAATAAAAACCGCTTAAAGGCACAGCTTTTGTACACAATTTAAAGCAGGTATACTTATTTTGTTGCTGTTTTTTTATGAACAATTATTTTCAGTTTATGCGCCTTGTTGTCATAAACGTGCTATTAACGGTATTTTGGAATCCGTGAATAAAAGGAAAATTACTTAATTTTTTTTAGTTTTAACAAAACTGTATATACGCAGATGTAATATTGCATTGACTGAATAGACATAGACCTCAAAAATAATAATAAATAAAATAAAGTTTTTACTCGTAGTTTACATATTTTATTTTGTTAACTATAATTATTGCTTTTATACCTATTTATTAATTTTAAAAATCTATTTGCTTAACGAATAGAATTTTTAAATTTCTCTCCTGTGTGACTTAAAAAAAACCGTAACAAAAACGTAATATAATAAACAATGAACTATTCTTGAGTTATTAGTAAACTTTTGTTGTGTTTTTAATAAATGAAAAAATGGCGAGTTTTACGGGTTCTATTAAATTTATTTTCTGTTATATATTAAATAAACTTTCATAATTTCATAGAAGTATGTATGTTAGCTAATTTAAGGCCGTGTCAGATAAAACTTTTGCTTTGCGTTGCGTTGCAAATTCGCTTTGACATCTAAGATAAAATGCACGAACTTATATGAAATATGTCACATAAAGCACTTTTAACGCAAAGCAAAGCACAAAGTTGGTCAACACTCATCTTTTTGCGCGCTTTGACAATTAGCTGCTATACATTTGTATATAATTTTTGGCAAAGTCGAACGTACAGGAGTTACGTATTTTAAAATATTATTTTTTTTATTAAATATTCTTCCTTTATTATTTTTTTTTCGAAAATTATGGAAGATAAACTTATAAAAACAAACAATAATTTAGTGCTGTTAAAGTTCTTATTGTGACATACCTCTTGCGTTTTACGCTTTTTTTTTTTTTAAAGTTTGAAACGTCACGCAAAGCGACAAAGTTGTATCTGACACGGCCTTTAGACATTGGCGACTTTTGATATTGTGTTTGATTTAATAATTCTGATCTGATAACTCTGTTTTCCTCTCACTGCACACGTTAAAATCTCTCTCTGGTTGTTTATTGTGAGTATGAGTACGAATAAAGTAAAGCCAGCATCGCAAACATTTTACTTGAGTATGGTAGGCACTTATACTCAAATGGATTGGGTATAGTAAATACTCGCACTTAAGAAACGCGGTGTCGATCACATCGCAACCGCATTTAAGATGAGTATACTTAGAGTATTAAAAACAGACACTCTTGCAGTTCTCTGGTTCCTAGCAAGGCGAATCAATTACCAGGTGGCAGCGTAGGTGAGTGAACACTACTGTCAAACTCCATATATAAAAAATATGCGTATATTTTTTTATATATGAAGTTTGACAGTACTTTTTACCAGCAAAAAATAATGAATTCGCCTACGCTGCCACCTGGTAAATGATTTGCCTCTGTTCCTAGTATCGTAACAAAAACGTTGTTAAAAATTATGACAGGTAAGTCTTTCCATAAATTTTAAAAATGAATTCGCCCTTTCTCCGCAACGAACTCAATGAAAACAAAAATCTAATACAAAGTTTAAAAATAATACAATTTGTTGTGACACTTTTGTTCCATTTTCAGAAATGTCTCAAATATTTAACTTCAAAATATATTAACAAATCTGGGAACCCTGTATATTACATGATTTTTTTCTTTGTGCCAACCTGCATGAATGAATCAACGTGCCTTTATATTTACCATATGACCGTTTTGATGAGAGCTCACATCAAAATAATATCATGGAATGAGCTGTCTATAACAAATAAGTGCTACCAAAAATTAAATTTTATTTCAAAGTGCAGAGTTCTGAAAATTTTGTTAATACATAAGTATGTATATTATAAACTGTTATATTTGTTCATAAAATAATTTTAAAAATCGCTGAAATTGAAAAAATTCCTCTTTTTCATAAGATTATTGTGAGCTCATGTTCCCCTTGTTAATTGCAGCAATTCAGTTATGTTATTCTGCTGGCGCATAGCGGTTTTTACACATATTGAGAATCGGTAGTACTAGAGAAGATAAAATCTTATATATTAAAACCAGATATTTAAACTACGTAAATATAAAGTTTGCGAAAAAACAGTATAAGGACATACCTACGGACATACCTTGAGATTAATGCAGTGGTGTGCACAAAGAAAAAACAAAAAAATGTCAGGTCTCTAAAATCTTCAAAATATAGAAATGACCGACATTATCCCACTCCGTTGAATGCTAGCAAACTACTAAATTATATTTTTGTTTTACACACACATTTTTTGGGCAATTATGACTGCCGTTTGACAGTACCAAAACAACGCGTGTGAAGATTTTTAATAACAAATTTGGTGGTATTGTAATTCACTAAAATTTCTTAAGCTCTTGGTTGGAAAATAAAACAAAAAAAAAGTTTTTCAGAAAATATAAAAGCAATATCAGTAAATACAGAACAATATTTATATTAAAAGATAGTGTAATAAAGGCAGGCGATACATGAGGTTTTGGTACATTTCAACAATCTTTTAGTTAGAAATATTTTTGGTCTATAGGTAGCCCTGGCTGTAAAATTCACGAAGAAAATACCCAAAGAACCTCGTTAGATGGGTAATATGGATGAACACCACTGTTTTAATGCTTAGATATCTTTGATTCGAATATGTAACAATTTTATTTGGAAATGCGACACCTTTTCTGTTCCTTTTAAATTGCACTAGTGGGCCTGAATTCCACTTTAAACTTTTATTTCATTTATTTTGGAAGCTTTAAAAATTTTGTCCTATCGCGTGATCGGTAAAATTCAGATAAGCATTTGAAATATAATTTTATTTCTTATTTATTGCGTGTTCAGAGGCTTAAATAAAGGCATGTGAAAAGTTTTTGTAAAAGGCAATGCAATTTAAGGGGAAATAAAAAACAAAAACACTGGTGGCAATATTCCCTCCCTCATAAAGAGATCAGGTAGTGACGATTTTACTTTTAGATTTAATGCCGAGATTCAAGATTGCTATTTTAGACACAGGTCGGTCAAAAACAGAGTTTGCGGTTTTTACTTTTTTAACTTGCTAGTCTTTGACAGTTGTAGTTTCGATGATGACACTTTTTGGCCAGGTATTGCTGGAAAAATTTTTGTCATCTACTAAAGCTGGTTTTTGCTTGTTGTACCATTTCCCGCGTCGTATCAAGTTGGGTGAGTATTCCCTAACCCATCTCTTCCAAAAGTAGTCGCAAAGTTTTGTGTTTATCGCCAGCGATCCCGAAAACCGCTATCTGAGCAGAGGGGTTTATATCCGGATGAAGACCCTAGAAATATATGGTTTGGCGTTAAAGATTATCGTCGTCCGCATTAAGTAAAACAAAGGTTAGGGTCAGGGTTAATTATAAATTCCGCTTTTTAAACTTTCGTCGTTTAATTTAAAGGTTGAACACGCTGCTCTTAGAACTGTGTTTAAAGATTTCCCATCCGCTCGCAGGCTCCGCCCATATGTGGCGCGACTGGTGGGTTAAATCTCCAGTGGATCTCATCAAATTTTTTAATGAGTTGATTTAAATTCCAGCGCTGTTTTTCTTTCTTAAAAACCTTGGCTGTGGCCCTGAAATTCTTATCGTTGTCCACAAGTATTTCCATTGGCATACATCCACGATTTAAGAAGTTGGCTATTCACATTATGCATGAGCTCGTATCCAAACAGTATGCGATTTTAATGTACTCGGCTCGAAGTGTCAGGTATGTGAAAACTACCCCCATTTCTTTTATTTATGTCTGCCGACGATTACTAGGGATGGGCCGAAAAATTTGATGCCCACAAACGTGAATGGAGACTCAAAACAGGACAATCTAGCTGTTCGTATTGAAGCCATTTGTGGAATCAGAGGCGAGCTTGGCATTCTTGGCATTCATTCAGAGGCAATGTTGGCATTCTTTCCGTTTGGTTTTATATAGCACGAGTAGTCGTGGATTGTAAAATTTTGACCGAATTTGACTTATGAGAGTTTCGTGAAAAGAATGATGATATTCTTCGTGGTAATAGCGAACAACGAGAAATGAAATGTGGTATTTACTTGGCAAAATAATCGGTTGATTACAAAAAAGCGATTTCATACAACCCCCCCCCCCCCCCTCGCCCAGCGGTAGTCCATCATCGCCAACATAAGGATTACGTTGTTTAATTTTACTTGTTTACTGACATTTTTGTTACGCTTCATATGCGAAATTTCTTCTTGGAACTCGCTACGTTGAGCGAATTTTTATAACATAGTTTTTGATCTTTGTGTAATCTCAAAGGTAACATTTTTGGCTGCTCTTTTTTGTTTGCTTTGTATTTGAATCGTTCAATGTAAAGTATGAACGTAGCGAGTGCAGAGTTGGGGCACGATTCAATTTTTTAATGGGAAAACCTAATTACGTATCCTTTAGCAGCTAGCTTGTTAATTTCGTTCTGCATTGTTGTTTTAAGGTTTTCATCTTTTACAAAATTATTTTTTAGCTCTTCAACCTATAAACCGCAGTGTTATAGCTGTCGCGTAAGTAGGGTCTTTCACTCTTTCACAATAACCCGATTTCGTATTGGCCTTCTTTTTTTTTGATATGTTTCTTCGAGAATAAAACTCTTGTATCGTCAGCTGATAATAATTGCTTTTTCGGCGATACTTCGAATAAAAGAAATGTCTTCTTTTGGTCGTGAAGTTCCTGATACAGTTTTTTAGAGTCACATGTATGTATGTTTAAAAATGACATCGTTGCAATTTGAGACGATGGGCCTTGCAACGTCCATCCCAAACTAGTTTTTGAGGCTATTGGCTGGTTCCAGCTACCCTTCTAAATTTAAAGTGGAACTGCTAATTTTCAATTATTTGCGCTGATTAAAATTCTTGGTCTTACACTGTAATACGTTTTAATGAGAATGCTCAGAAACTGAAATTTTTGCATAAGTTTGTTAGAATTTACCGATTGCAATGGCTGATCCAAGTGTTCAACTGTGTAAACATCTTTGAGTAGAAAATCATTTTTTCTTTTCGATATCTGATACCATAACAGAGAACTTAAAGGAATCTTCTTCGTCGCATGTGGTTTTGCCAGTCCACCTTTACGTTAGTGGCTCATTTTCACCTTCTGACTTAAGGCTTTCAAACAGATCTTGTTCGATTAGCGTAACTGAAGAACCTTCGTCTAAAAACAGGAATGTCTCCGCCACTTGAAATCTAGATCGCAAACGTACGGCTACGAACCTGAAAAATTGTCTTATAACGTTTTTTATGTTTTCGCAGACGTTGACTATATTTCGATATTCTGTTTTGTTTTTAAAAGCAGTCTGTTCAGTGATTTCATTGTTGCTCGCGTATTTATGCAGTAGCTGATGGTATTTTGCTGTAAACAGTTTTTTGCCACACATTTTATTTAGAAAAAATTTTCGACTGTGGCTTCTTAAACATGTGCGGCACAGCCTTTTCTCACTCATTATGGAGCACTTTTGATCTAGTCGTGCACTTTTAAACTTTTCACAATTTTGATTTTGATGGGAGTCACTATTACAGAACACACTCATTGTTTTTGTCACTGGAGTTTTTGAGTTAGTGTGTGTGAGAATTGGCACACGGCTTTTATTAGTAGCTGGTGAAACCATTTGACTAGCAACGGTGGCAATATTATAAATCCAGTTGCGGAAATCTTTAACAATAGGAACTTTGTTATCTTTTGGGTACCAAGTTCAACTTTTGATTACTTACGTCGGAAAATACGTTCTGCTAGTAGCATTATTTGCTTTCGTTGCTGGAACTACTACCTTATTTTTTACTGTTGTTATTTTTTTCTATGCCAAGAGGCTTCGCACACTTTTATTCGCTTCTACTTCTTGGCAAGCACACGAGTAACAATTCCAATTCATATCAGCAATGTTGCTATCATCGTCCTCTCAGTGTCAGCAATAAATGAATCTAAATTCCACTTTAATAAAAAACAAACTTATGATAGCAAAGTTTATTTTAAACATTTATATCATTTAATAGTTCTTTATTTTGTTAGCATTAAATAATTTTGTCTTATAGCGTGATCGGTTATATTCAGATTACCGTTTTAAAATATAATTTTATTACTTTACAGCCTATGATCTTTTGACATTATTTTGTATTGACCACTTATTCAGCTGTACCATGTACATACAGACCAATACAAATACAAAGCGGGCTTAAATAAAAGCCATGTGAAAAGTTTGTGTAAAAGGCAATAAAAAACAAGCCTTAAGCTCTGTACAAAAGGCTGTCATATCTTACAATATTGTCAGACCTGACAATGCACTGACAATGACAATGCAAAGAGAAGTTGTTATCACAATGTAGATTGTCATTTCACACGATTGCAAGGCATTTGTCAGAAAACTGACAATTCTATTGTAAGACAATTATCTGACAACATTGTCAGACCGAAAATTGTTAGTTCACTCGGTAGTAAGAATTGTCCAGTGGCAAAAATTTACAGCTCTATTGTCAGAATTAAAACACTTCAGGAGGAAATCTTTTTTTATATTTTTTAATGTAAATTATTATAAATGTTGCAAAGTAATATTATAAATCTTTATCCAAACAAATGGATATTAATCAAAACGAATGATACTGCAACGATTCTTACAGCTTACGTTTTTACCGAGGATCAAGAGGAATAGTTCTGGCAAAAAAACCGACTTCAAAGCAGATTTTAGCTATTTATCTACAAAGGTTCATAAATTTGTCCACATATATCAACTATTGGGACACCCCTTAACTTTAGTTTTAACTAATTATAAATCTTAATATACTCTACAAATTAGTCTATTTATGTCTAATTTTCAAGTGTTTGAATATAACGGTTCAAAAGATGAGCACACCCTTTATATTTTTAAATTCAAATTCTATATTCTGCTCTTTTAGCGGACTTATCAATATGAAAAATTTTAATTTTCTTATTGAAAAATTTAATTTTTATGCTGGACTTGGCAATCCTACTTAGAGAGATCAAAATAAAAAAATTAAATCGTTTTTAATAAATTGATGTTTTGTAACTAAGAAAAAAATAAATGAAGAGAGAAGAAAAAATCAAATATGAAATGAGCAGTGAGCCAACGCAAAGTAATAGCAAAAAAAAAAAAAAAACAGTGAGAAAAGTTATCAAAAATTTAGGCATCTTTAATAAAACTTTTGTATTTTTAAAAAGCTGTATCATTTTAAAATTCTCCAAACGAGAGAAGCCTGAAAATGAATATACGAAACAATTTTTGGTCTATATTTTAAACAAGAGGATTTTAAAAGAAACTTAAAATATAAAATGGTTAAAGTTAAAGTTAAAACAAAGGTAATTTTTGCAGTTTATTACTAAAGCGAATGATTAGGACTTACCAACGGCGTGCAAATATATTAAAATGCCATGCAGTTCCGTGTTTACATTTAAGTGCTTTTGAAAGTAAAATAAAAACTATTAATGAGACTAAAGTTTGTGAAACTAAAAAACAAAATGATTTTCCAAAAAGTTTTAAAGAAAAAATTTTTGCGGATAATGCTCCAAGGTCGACTGATTTTGAAGAAAATGACCTTCAAGCTTACATTAGAACTATGGAAATAAAAAAGTATACTAATCTTAAAACATTCAACAAATAGTTATTTGAATTGTTTTAAGAGATTACTTCTTAAGGAGAATTTAATATTGAAAACGGCAAAAATGAGATGGTCAAATAAATTGGATATGTCAACAGGTGTATTAAAACCTGACGAAGTATACAAAGGAGCTGAGAATTGTCGAATTAGTTTAAAAACATTGCAAGTTCCTAATTTTTAAAAATACTGATCTTAACCCACAATTATTTTAATGAGAATAAAGAAAATTTATCAATATCTAAATTTTAAAAACAAAAGCATAACGAATACTCGTAAATTCTTTCGGATTTGAATTTATCAATTTGTATTTCCACTTAAGATATGCTATACTCGTAACTTACCTTTTGTGATATATTAACGGCAAATATGAACTCGTTTTTAACTTTGTATGTGTAAGTGAGAGATATAATGAAATATTGTAATAACAATAATAAAAATCTATATAAATTTATTGAAATTGATTTTGGCTTAAGACTGATTTATTCATTACATTCATGCTTAACTCATAAAAATTAATATTATACTGAAACAGCCTCTATAATATTGTGCGGAAACAAGAATGATAAAAAAATTGCATTCGTGCCCAACCGAGGGTTGGTACAAAACAAAAACAATTGTACAAGAGGAGTTGCAGAGAGAACAGTGAAGAAATACTTTGGTTTGTGTGTATACTTCGTGTAACCAAATTAATATTGATATGAATACTCCTCGTATTCTTATTTACAAAGTTAGTTGTTTAAACAAATGATATTTACAATGTTGTTGTAGGTTGTGTACCTATGTTAGATAGATGCAAGGAATGCTGATGAAGGATGTAGGGATCGAGAAAATGCAGTATTACATTCTGCTGGTGTCTAATTTTTCTTGTTTTCTTTCGAAATCGTCCGCATAGATTAAAAAATGGTTTTTAAAAATTAAAAAATGAATTTAAGCCAAAATTAATTTCAATGCCCTTATAATACCTGCAGTTCAACTTCAAATTGATTAAAAGAAAATTCACTGAAAAAAAGAAAATTATTATAATTATAAAAAAATTTTGCTTTCAAAAAATATTAGTTAGAAAATTAAATACTTCGTCCCACTGTCATGTTTTTATATAAACATAATAGTTCTACAGCTGAATTTTATTAGCCAATCAGAACAAAGTTTGAGTGACGTCACAGTTCCATCATGCGCAGAAACATTCGTGATCGATGTCGTAATCTTGATTTTATCAATCTTGTATGTATGTACATAAAATTAAATGATCTCTATATTGAATATTTATACTTGTTATTATAACGGACATAGTTTTCTCATTCTGTCCAATTTTCAAGCGTTTGTTTCTTTCTTTCCCACCACCAAATTGTCCCGTGAAATACCGTCGCTGTTCATTTTTTTATTTTAAGTTTTTTTTTAACACTTTTCACTTTTTTCATATACTTTTATCTAACAACGATATCGTTGTCAGATGTTTGTAATTTCCAACATATAACAATTTATTTTGAACTAACAATGCCTAACAATGGAAATAAAAGCGTTCATACAACTCTAAGATATCTGCCAATATTAATGTCAGGTAGAAGTCTGACAATTATCTGACAATAGTTTTTCTGACAATATTGTCAGATAATAATTGTAAGTTTACACGATTGTTAGGCATTTTCTGAAAACCGTCTGAACAGAACTTTAGTAAATAACACAGTGGCGGCAACAATGTCCCTATTTGAGTATTTGCAAAACGCGTTCAAATAAAATTTCAATTGTTGAAAGCAAAGTAGAATTTCGCTAAAAACGCGTACAAATGGAAAACTTAGTTAAATGCTTGATGATACAAACAGGAAATATAAGAGGCTGCTGTAGTCTAGGTGGTAAGCACGTTGACTACAAATCTGACTGACCTGGGTTCAACCCTTGCGGCAGTCAAAAAATATAAATGTTTTTTCTGTTTAATGGTATAAATACATAAGCAGAATTAACATAAAAACATGCAGCCTCCTTCGTCGGTACTTCTTCATAGCATATTCGGCGGCGAAGTAAAATAATTAATAAAATGGCTATATCTATCTCCTTTCACCACCTGTCTTCTCTCTATCTATCCCTTTTCTAAAGAATGTAGCACGGTTAAAAAAAAAACTAAGTAGGCATTAATGCCTGAAGTGCTGCTTCTGCCGTAGTCTAAGTGGTAAACACGTTGACTACAAACCAGCTGCCCTGGGTTCAATCCTTGCGGTAGTCAAAAAATAAAAAAAAACATGTTTTTTTCTGTTTAATGGTATATATACATATTCAGATCTAAAATTAAAACGTGCAGCCTCCTTCGTCGGTACTTCTCTATAGCATATTCGCCGGCGAAGTAAAATAATTAATAAAATGGCTATATCTATCTCCTTTCACCACCTTTCTTCTCTCTCATCTATCCCTTTCCTAAAGAATGTAGCACGGTTGCGAACTAAGTAGGTATTGATGCCTGAAGTGCTACTTCTCTTTAAAAAAAAAAAAAAAAAAAAAAAAATATACCTTTAACATTATTATATATATATTGCGACACACTTATATCTCCATATTTATACTTTTTCAACTGTTCGATAGTTTGGCAATATACATCAAATTACAGAAACTATACACTGATAGAAAAAATCATCGTTGGATTGATGACGCTATAACATCAAAATTATAACATCAATGCTATGAAAGATGTCACCAATAAGGTATAAAATGGCATCAATGCAATGGCAGACATCATCATAGAATTTTGTCATATTTTAGATGTCATCTAAGTTATGACTACAATATCATCAACTTGATGCAATATTTCGTATACGATTACTTTGTAAAATATATATTAAGAAAAAAGTAAATAGAGTTTTAATAACTCCAGTTAGCATTTTAATTGCAACAAATATTTGTATGTACTCGTATTTATATATTTTTTTATTATAAAAATTAAATTATAAAAAAAATTTTTAGTTTTATTATTATATAAACCATATTCCACTTTGAAATTTAAAAGTGGTTTCATTCCGAAACAATTTTCGTTTTTCGGTTTCTGAAGAACGAATTTGCGAAATTAAAACCATTTTCGATCGGAATTGAGTTCTGTGACATGCCTGATAATATGACATAAAAATTGAAGTTCTTAAGTTTTCCGTTTTGTAAAATATATACATATTATAAATAAAAATTATATCTTTATTGTTATAAAAACACATGGTTTTGAAACCTTTATTGCTTCCGTATTATATCAATGACAGATTGTTGCTTCGGTTATATTCTGTCATTAAGTTTATATTACATATACATATATTCTATCGATGATATTTTTCATTAAATCAAGAAGTTTTGTCATTGCATTGATGACATGTTTTCATTAAATAGAAAAGTTTCGTCATTGTATTAATGACATTTTTTCATTAAATCGAAATATTTCCTCATTGCGTTAATGACATTTTTTTCTTTATTTTCATTTAAAATTTGTACATTGCCTTTACGTCTGCGTGTCATTGAATTAATGACGGAATTGTAATCCTTGGCATTGATGACAAAATAAGCAAATAATGACATGGTTGACATCACAACAATGACAAGTGTCACGGGGTCAAAAACGAAGACATTTGTCATTAACTTGATGTTAAATTATATAAGCGTTATGATGATTTTTCTATCAGTGTAGGGTCACCTTAATTTCCAAATTCAAATTATATACTTGCTGTTGTGGTAGATTTAGCAATGAGATTCTGTGTAAATTTCAACCATCTGTCTGTAACGGTTAAACTGTTTGCCCATATACATCTTATTCTTATTATACCAAATAAAGTAGTGGACATTTTGTCTTAAATTAAGGTGTTTGTATATAACGGTTCAAAAGATAGGCCTATATAAGTAAATCTACAGTTATTATGGGAAACCCTTTAATTTCTAAATTCAAATTATAAACTCGTTGATATAGCGGACTTAGAAATACAGCTCCCTTTTAAGTTTCAGCGTTCTGTCTATAACGGTTGAAAAGTACGCCCACACTTGAAATTACATCAACTATTGAAACACCCTTTCACTTCCAAATCCATATTTTATACTTGTTCTTATAGCGGACTTACCCATGCTGGTTCGTTTTAATTTTCAAATGTCTGTATATAACTGTTAACAAGTGTGGCAATATACATCAAATTAAATGAACTATTGGCGCACCCTTTAATTTTTAATATTAATACTTGTTACTATATCGGCCATAGCAATCGATATTCTGTCCAAGTTGCAAGAGTTAGTCTATAACGGTTTAAAAAAATAGGCTCATATAAGTAAATCTTCATCAATTATGGAACACCGTTTAATTTCTAAATTCAAATTTTAAACTCGTTGATATAGCGGACTTAGCAATACATGTCTCTTTTAAGTTTCAGCTTTCTGTCTATAACGACATTACATTAACTATTGGAACACCCTTTAACTTCCAAGTCCAAATTTTATACTTGTTCTTATAGCGGACTTAGCAATACAGGTTCATTGTAAATTTCAAGCGTCTGTCTACAACTGTTAAAAAGTACGGCAATGTACATCAAATTAAATGAACTATTGGCGCACCTTTTTATTTATAATTTTTAATATTAATAGTTGTTACTATAACGGCCATAGCAATCGACATTGCGTCAAATTTACAAGCGTTTATCTATAACGGTTCAAAAGATAGGCCTATTTAAGTAAATCTACAGTTATTATGGGACACCCTTTAATTTCTAAATTCAAATTATAATTCCGTTGATATAGCGCACTTAGAAATACAGCGCCCTTTTAAGTTTCAGCGTTCTGTCTATAACGGTTCAAAAGTACGGCCACACACTTGAATTTGCATCAACTATTGGAACACCCTTTAACTTCCAAATCTATATTTTATACTTGTTTTTATAGCGGACTTACCAATACAGGTTCGTTGTAAATTTCAAGCGTCTGTCTATAACTGTTAAAAAGTATGGCAATGTACATCAAATTAAATGAACTATTGGCGCACCCTTTTATTTATAATTTTCAATATTAATACTTGTTACTATAACGGCCATAGCAATCGACATTGCGTCAAATTTACAAGCGTTTGTCGATAGCGATTGAAAAGATAGGCCTATATAAGTAAATCTACAGTTATTATGGGACTTCCTTTAATTTCTAAATTCAAATTATAAGCCCGTTGATATAGCGGACTTAGAAATACAGCTCCCTTTTAAGTTTTAGCGTTGTGTCTATACCGGTTCAAAAGTACTGCCACACACTTGAAATTACATCAACTATTGGAACACATGTACATATGAACGGCCATAGCAATCGACATTCTTTTCAGCTTGCAAGCGATTGTCTAAAACGGTTCCAAAGATAGGCTCATACAAGTAAATCTTCATCAATTATGGGACACCCTTTAATTTCTAAATTCAAATTATAAACTCGTTGATATAGCAGATTTAGCAATACAGATCCCTTTTGAGTTTCAGCGTTTAGTCTATAACGGTTCAAAATTCTGGTCACATACACAAAATTACATTAACTATTGGAGCAGCCTTTACCTTTCAAATCCAAATTTTATACTCGTTGTTATAGCGGACTTACCAATATAGGTTCGTTGTAAATTCCAAGCGTCTGTCTATAATTGTTCAAGAGTATAGCCAAATACATCAAATTTAATGAACAATTGGCGCACCCTTTAATATATAATTTTTAATATTAATACTTATTACTATAACGGCCATAGCAATCGACATTATGTCCAATTTGCAAGCTTTTGTCTATAACGGTTTAAGAGATATGCCCATTAAAGTAAATTTACATCAATTATGGCGGCACCGTTTAATTTTAAGATTTATTTTTGTAAAACTTTGTGTTATTGGGAGCTATAGTAATACGCAGTCATTTTAAATTTTACAGAAGTGCCCTTTACAATTCATAATACACGTAAAAAATATGTATGTTGTATGGGGACACCCTTTCTTTTTTTGAAGTCGGTTGAAAATTACATTATTTAAGCTTTTACGCTACCCATTTAAAAAATAATTCAATTATTAAAGCTGTTTAAGACTTTACGTTAATGCAAACTATGAAAGTTCTGTGAAGAGATACTATAACTCTTTTATTTATGGGAAAGCAGAAATTCAACCTCTTTTCTCGTATCCCTATATTGAAGAATTTTGTAAGCCGCCTTGGGAACCACGAAAACGGTTTGATGAGAGATGTTCTTAGTTTCCAGTCGGAAATTGGTTGGTCAAACAGCCATATATGTATGTCCCCTGTGGGGATTATACATGAGAACATTCAGGTTTTACAAACTAGTAGTGAATACCAGCTACCAGAGTTCTATTCTCATGCCACTTTAGGCTTCAATCGATGCTAACTTTAAACGTAATGGCCCGCGCTTGTGCGTGATATATTGGTATATCCTGCTGCTCCCATTGAAAATAGTGAGTGACTTATTCTACTGATATAACATTAGGCAATCGTAGGGCTGATAATAATAAATATTCCGTCCCTTTGTACATTTGTTGTCGTAGTTTTTGCTTAAAGTTGTATTTTAGTATTTTAATGTTAATTTTGAATAATCTACAGTTAATGTAAACTTTTATTACATTTGAGCAATATAATTTAAATGTTTATCTTTTGATGTAAAAGCTCGTATGTACGCCCCCATTTATATAAGCATGTAGCGTTATAAACATGTTTATTAAAACAATACATTATAGTTTTAAGTTATTTACATCCTTGTTAATTTCTTGCAGCTTCATACATATGTGATATTAATTTTAAGTCTCAATAAAAATTCAATTCAAAATTCAAATTATTGAATGTCTTCAACTTTGCTTATGCACCTATGTACATACATATATATTATACGATGCAAATATTCGAATTGTATAATTTGCTGATTGCAGTAAAATAATTATAGAACTTCGCATACCTGCAATAATAATTAAAGTAATTAGTTAAAGTTATGTTGGTTTAATGTTTTTAAATTTAAGAATTATTAAGTTATATGAAAATACAATCAATTCAGGAATTATAAGTACGTATATGGAAAAATTTGAATAAATGCAATCAATTCAGGAATTATAAGTACATATATGGAAAAATTTGAATAAATGCAAATCACATTGTACTTAAACAATTTTCATTCATTGTAGTCTTTCGCGAGCGTTTGGACATGAAAATAATTGCTTCTTTTCGCTTAAAATGTGTGTTGTATTACTAATACTGAATATGAATTTGTGTTACGTGATACTACGTAGTAAAATAGCAACTAGATGTATTGAAATTACTATCATGCACAATTGTACGGATTGTTAACCAGAAAATCTGATGAAATTCTGTCCCAAATCATTTGTATTTTTTTGTATTTAAGCCTACTTTAAGCTACAATAAGATAAATGTTGTGGTAGCATGCAAAGCTTTAGATATTATATCCTTAAAGAACTTAGTTTTTACAATACAATTTTTTTAATTTTAAAGTTTGTATAAAAGAGTTCAATAGTTTTAAAATTATACAATGTAATGTTAATCGGCAAGACAAGACATCTCGACTAATTACTACGTTTATGCGCACGTAAAAAATGGTAACGCAGTGTTATTAAGTCATAGACAATAATGCCATATGGCCTTATTTCTCAATGGATGTAGAAATAAAACCATATGGCTTTATTGCCTACACCCAATATAACCATAATCGTTTAGCAACCAAATTGGAAATAACGCCATAACAGTGTAATTGTTACATTTACAAATCGCTGAATGAATGGGTTGCCATTGTCAAGTGTTAAAAAAAATATGGTTGAAAAGGTGGAAAGAGGGCGGGCTCTGTACTGCACTTTAACCTTCGTTCTTTCTATAAAAACTTCAGAGGTCCGTAACTCGGAATATATGGGCGAGAGTCAATTTTTAACTTGATGTTTTTTATTTTAGTAACCTCATTGTTTCGAATGATATGGAAAAATTAGCAGCAGGAGTGGTGATTCGCACGCTTATTCGACGAACATGGACCAATCTTGCTGATTTTTCAATTGACGAATTTTAAATTTTCTCTAGCTGATTTAGTGCCGTGGCACGGATATCTCTATGCATAAGAAGTCAGAATATACTTATATACTTTATGGGGTCAAAAATAGATATTGCAGAAATTACAAACGAAATAATAAATTTACATATATCCTTTTTCACTTTTTGTGGTAAAGGGTATAAAAAAGAAAACTTATATGTTCAATAACACCATAACGGCTTTATTTCATGTCTTACAAGGAAATAAAGCTATATGTCTCATTCCGTTTAGAAATAAAGCCATATGGCTTTATTGCCTAGAGAAAAGCAAAAGAGGTTTAAAATATTCACTGGAGTTATAAGCGGTTTTAAAACTGAAAAGCAGAAACATTTATAGTTTGTTTATATTTATATAAGAAAATTAATTCTGCAAACCCAGATAATATAGCTCAGATTTATAGACATTTAGTAAATAAGAAATAATTTTTTGTACTTTGTATTTTTTATATGACAAAATAATTTTTTGTTTTTTGAAATATGTTAGTTTGAAAAAAATTTTATAACATTTTGTTGCTGTTTTTTGTTAATTAAATAAATATTTGTTTTCCTGATGATGCTGCACAATGGAGTAGCGAAATATCGAAAAAATAAATATAAAAAATAAAAAAACTATTGCTTAAAAATTATATAAAGTATAATTTTTATAAAAAATGAAATGTATTACTGAGGGGAAAGCATATCCATACGGCCAAGTTTATTTATATTAAATTATTAAGCGGAAACTGAATATATTGTTTAATAATATTAAAAGATATGTGTATGGATTAAGAAGGGTTGATCATGTCTCCTCTGTTCTAATACTCTGTACAGAGTACTAAAAATTCGCACTCTTACTTTTTTGCATAAAATAATATATAGTCACACACCCAGATATATATATATATATATATATATGAAAAAATTTGAAACAAAAAGTAGCAATGCTAATAGCGAAAAAAATTTTTATTTAATTAACTAATCTTAACAAAAAATAACATCAAATGTTGTAGCGTAATGCGTTCCTGTACTATAAATAAATAAAATAAAAATAAAAAAACAGAATAATTAAAAAAAATAAACTTAATTAAACTTTTTCAAGTAAACTTTGAAAAAACAAATATTTCGAATAAAAGAATGACAAATGTGTTTTCCAGCTGTCAAATGCTTATTGTATGTCTGAACACTAAATAAATTCTGTCAATAACAGAATATTGGCTCAACATAAGAGTATGTATGAACACACCATAAAGCCTACAATGCTTTCTTTCTTTTTACATATCAAAACCTAATAAAAATAAATAGTAATCTGTGGTGTAATGTCGAAATTAACTGCTGTTTTAAGTAAAAGTAGTACCTTAAACCGTAGAAAAGTGCTGAATACAACATTTGCCGAGAAGAGCTTTATATCCAACATTATCAAATGATATCCTTAACTTTAAATATATTCTCGGCACAAAATGTAATAAATTTAAAAAAAATTTAAATCAGTCCGGCTCAAGAACGAGTATCTCAGACAGACCTTAGTATGCGTTGTAAGCAGTGATGTCCAGTGATGTTTTTGTGTTGGTGAGAAAGTTTAACTAATCGAAAAGTAGAATCAATTGAACAATTACGCCAACTTAGTTCTTTTTGCGATATTTTTAGCTGTTTTTACCGCTGTCGATAAATTTTTCTTTTAACTCCTTTTCAAAAAAAAAAGAGCTACCATAGCGCTTTTTATTCTTATAAGCAACGCGTTTGGCACTTCTTGTATCTTTAATTAAATTTCCCCTTTTCCTTCTTTATTAATTGTTATTAATTATTAATTCTATTAATTAGCAGTGTGTTTTTCGTAATATGCCGACGCAAAATTTTAAAAGAACTGATAAACTATGGGTTGAGGGGCATCATTTAATAAATTCTTTATTTTACCCTTCACTATAACATCTATTTCCGACCCCATAAAGTGTATACATTCTGACTTCTTAAGCATAGTCGATTGATCTATGTCCGTCTGTCCGTCCGTGTTTGTGTTAAAATCACAAAAAAAATTAACATATCAATCGATCAGAGATAGTGTCGCAAGAGGTGCTATTGGAAATGAGCATGATCGGTCGATGTCCTTCGAGGCAGCAGGCAAAACACCATGCCTACCTCTAATTTTTTCATGTTATTTGAAGCAAGAAAGTAACTCAAATCAAAAAAAAAAAAAAAATAAATAAATGATTCGATAGAAAATTAAAAAATAAGAAAAAAAAAACACAAAGCGAAAAAATTGGCGCTCGCCCATATTTTTGAGTTACGGGGCTCTGAAATGTTAAAATTTTTTTAAATATCAATGTGGGTGTCATTTTAAAGCTTTCAAAGAGATCTTTAAGGAAATACTAATATTTATAAAACTAAGAGCCTATGGCATTTTTAAGGAAAATTATATACAGTTATACCTAGATTATCTGGCTCTCGTGCGATCGGCACCAGCACGGATAATCGAAATACAGGGTTAATAGAGGTTATATTGAAATACACAGAAACAGGAACTTAACAGATATGTTTTCGTCGTAGTCATACATGAAAGTAATTTTGTCTTAAGTTTAAGGAACTTTTTTTGCTCGTTTTGGTAATTTACTTTTCGAAACAGCTATCATTTCTTTCTAAATTAATAAAAACGCAAATATGTATGTTCTGATGTGTAAGCAAATGAACTTAAAAAGGGGAACACTGGACGTACATTGACATAATAAAAACCATATGAAAGCTGCCCGAATAATAGATGTAGAGCATGGTTAATAGAGGTATGAATCTAAAGCACGGATAAATTTATAAAGACTATGAGCTGTACATGATATCGTGGGTAAGGGACAGGAGGCAAAATATTCTGTGAGCGCAGACAAAACTTAAAAGAGCACAATACTAAGGAAAATAAATCTAACGATGTTGCACTCTGAAATTTAACAAGTAGAAATTATGAGCTTTTTTCCGAAAGCGTCATTAAAGCTGTGTTGCTATCGATATGTTTTTGTTGTGTATGTCAAAATCTGCGTTTAACATACTGTTTATAATTATCATGTTCAAACTTGCATATGTTACGTACATACGACATAACCTGTAATTGTTGAAGAGAAAACTAAAATGCTTAAAACAGTGCTATCAACGGTTCACTTTTTTAGCAATAAATATTTGGAAAGAACAACGACAAGTATGTATAATTATTGATATCAAAATTGGTATACATTAACTTTGCCATAGTATAAAATTTCACTTAGGCACTTACAAGAACACGTCACAAGCTCAAAACTGCACGTTCATTTCAGGTACTTGGCGTAGTTCGCATAAAGTACATGCTACAAAAGAAACAAAAGTAAAAAAGAAGCACATTTTAAAAATTTCCATTGAAGAAAAAAATGTACCCAAATTCTTTTTTTTGGCCTGTTTTTTTTTCAACTTTTCGCTACCTGTATAAACATATGTTATATTTTATGAGGCTTACACGGTGTGTTGATTTACATATGGAAAAACTGACATTCCATATGACTTGCACACGCCGTCTACATATAGCACAAGTGACAAGAGGAAAAATATTCTGGATTTAAGTCATTTTTATATTCAAAGCTAAACCTATGATCATAGTGGTATATTTAAATATTTTAAAAACAAAAAATTGATTTAAGAACACATATTAACTTTTAAATCAAAACTTTTATATACATTTTTTCAATGTCATTATTGTCTTTTGTATCCTTACTGCGATACATTTCATTAAGCCAACTCACATTAGAACAATTTTTAGTCCGATTAACTTTTCTTCTTTCAAAACACACAGAATTAATTCATCTGGCATAAAACTGTATACGTATACAGAGCTTTGTGTGAGTATTTTTGTGTTTATTTGACGTCTGTTCTTCGATGTTGTATTTTCATAACTGTATATGTATTGGTTTGTATAGTCTGCTAATGAGGGGTTGAAGCTGGTTGAAAAATCGTGCCAACCAAAAACGACTCTCTTCACCGAAAATGCCTACAAACTGTCACGCTATTCCAGCATAATTAATATAGCGTAAATTGGCTCATTGATACTAAATCTACTTATCATGTCTTCGGTAGAAATAAAGTTGATAAAAAATATTTTAGTTATATTCATATATGATATTACAATCAGTAAAGAGTTGAGAAGTTCATATTGCATTTAATTTTTCAATTAAGTTTTCATAGTATTACTTTTGGGAACCATCAACATAACTTGAACCTGTTTTTATGCGGTGTTTTTTTATGCGAATTGTAGATTTTCAACTTGTTTTTTGTTGTTGTTGTTTTTTATGTTTATTAACAAATAACAGTTTAATAACTTAAGGGAAAAATACGAATAACAATTTTACATACAGTCAGGAATAAAATTGTTGTTGTTGACTCGACGGAAATAATTTTATTAATCTTCAAAACTTATTTAATAGTCGACATAAAGATATATCATTAATGATCAAGACAAGCTCTAGCTTTGACTTTGTTTAAACTGACCTTCGTATTTCCTAAAATATCCAATTTATGTGAGCAATTTGATCCCTGACTGTATGTAAAATTGTTACTGTTACTTTTACTTATCCGAACATTTTAACAATTATTCACATTATTCTTTGTCGTTTGCTTATTCAAACAACTTAACTCAATTAATAAATTGATTAATATTAAACGAAAATTGTTTAAGTATTTTGAAGTAAGTACAATGGTCCATAAAATTTTTTGATGTAACACATAGTATTAATTTTTAGCTAACTTAAAGTACTTATAACGCAAAATTAAAAAAAAAAGATGAACAACAAAAATCCAGTACAAAGAAAAAGTAGTTCTTTGGAATTAAAAAAAAGATTTTAGATGTCTTGGCTGAAGGTAAAGGGAGGGAAATTGGTTTGGGTGAGTCGACCGTAAGATCCATAAAAAAACGTGCTGCCGCAATAAATAGGACAAGATCTTGTGCTACTGTAGAAAGTGAAAAAAAGTCGTCATATTCCCGAAACCCTATAATAGAAAAAATGGAAAAGGCTTTAGTGATTTGGATTGAAGAGTTAACTGGAAAACGAATATCTGTTGATGGTGTTCTTATAAAGGAAAAAGCAAAACATTTTTATAATAACAATAAAGACTGTGAACCATCAACTTCTTCACAAATATCTAAGAAGCAACATTTTTAGCTAGTAATGGCTGGCTAAATGGTTTCTTAAAACGTCATGGTTTTCATAACCTAAAGTTGAAAGGCGAGTCAGCATCTGCTGATGAAAATGCGGCAAAAAATTACTGTGAACAGTTTAAACAAATCATTGAGGAAGGTGCTTATTCCCCAGAGCAGGTGTTTAACGCTGACGAATCACGGCTATTTTAGAAAAAGATGCCAAGTAGAACCTACACTAATAAGTACAAAAAAAAAGCAAAAGGATTTAAAACTGCCAAGAAAAGTGACTTTATTGATGTGCAGTAATGCGTAGGGAACAAAAATAATAAAGCCACTTTTAATAAATAAATCTTTGCGCCCACGAGCTCTTAAAGGTAAAAATGTACCTGGTCACCTATGTATTGAACACCCCTATATTAAAATAATTTTTTTGCTACCAAACACCACAAGTCTTATACAACCACGGGATCAGGACATAATATCGACTTTTATAAAATTGTACACTCAGAAAAAAAAAATTGGTTGTGATATGGTCACAATAAATAAATTATGTTCTTTGTAACAATGTATGGTTGCGGAAAACCAATTATAGTTGTTTTCACCATAACCTTATTCACGATAAAACTTTTTTGTTAACTTTAACGATTATATGGTTACTGTGCACTTTAACTTAAAAATTTCAACTACAACCTAAGTTTTATAACTTATTAAAAATAATATAAAATGTTTAACCATAATATTGTTACAAAGATGCTTTATTTAAATCATAAAGAAATAATTGAGGCCAAGAAAGTTAAACGAAATGGCCTATTGTGTTTGTTTTCAAAGCTAGAAGTTTCTATAAAACATCTTTATTACTAAACAAAAACAACTAACACAAAGCGATGACTAAACAAACACAATACACAAACATACACACACCTGCATTGTATAACAACTAAATAAAAATACACAACATGTATTTTTAAATAATGATTGTAGGTTCTAGAAGTAAATAACAATGCTCACTTATGTGTCTGAGATAAAAGTGGCAACGCAGCATTTTCAACTACGCAATAGATGGCGGTAGAAATTCTCGAACATTCAAGAACGCCTAAAAATAGGGTATATAAAAGCAACGCCAATACATGCTGATTCATTCGTATTGTGAGCGTCATCTAGTTAAGATCTTGTGGTACAACAATTAAAGTTGCCAGCGTGTGTTATTAATCGCGAATAGTTAAATCGTTAAATAATTGATTAAATAAAGTGTAATTTAATTAAAACTCTAAAAGTTGTGTGTTTAATTATTTTGCAAATAAAGAACTCATTAATAAAACGTTTATAAATTTAAATAAACGTAACAACTGGTGTCAGAAGTGAAATTGCAAAATAATAAATAAATATTTACAATGAAATTTTACGAGCTAAAAGTTGAGCAGCTAAAAATGGAGCTGAGTAAGTTAGATCTGCCGACAGCGGGCAATAAAGCGGAATTGCAAAAGCGGTTAATAGATGAATTTAAGCAGCGTGGTATCGATATTGGGACATACGAATTTGGAGAAAAAGACGAAAAGGAAGAGATTGAAGTATGTACCCCAGCAACAAGCAGCGTTATAGACTTAAATTCAATGTTTGCCGCTATAATGAAGAAAATGGAAGAAAGCAACCAGAATCAGATGAAGAAAATAGAAGAAACCAACCAGAACCAGATGAAGAAAATAGAAGAAAACAACCAGAAGCAGGAAAACCAAAACCAGAAGCTTCAAGAAAGCTTTAAAGCAATGCAGGAAAGCTCTAGCGTCAACGGGGAAAGGCTTTTAGCGAAGGTAAATGAGAAATTTGAAGAAATATCAGAAGTCTTCGACAAACGAGTGAACATCGTCGAACAGAGGGTCAGCGAGTTTGATGAAAAACTGTGCGGCCTAAAGAGAGAAGTGAATGAAGAATTACATGAATTAAAAGTGCAGATTGGCGAACTTCAAATTCGAGAGGGACCGGTGAAAGTTATCTCTGAGCATGCCAGCAGGATTAACACCCCGAGCTTTGACGGCAGCGCCCCTTTTAAAGTTTTTAAGTTCCAGTTCGAAACAGTGGCCAGCAGAAATAGATGGGACAATGAAGAAAAAGCTATAGAGCTAATTCTGGCCTTAAAGGGAACAGCAGCACAGATACTTGAATGGTTGCCAGCTGGTTGCAGAAATAATTATGAGGAGATAATGGCAGCTTTACAACGCAAGTATGGTGACGAGCACAAAAGAGAACTCTACAGAATGGAGTTACGAGGCAGGGTGCAGAAGGCAAATGAGACGCTGCAAGACTTCGCCATGGAAATTGAACGTTTGGTGCAGCTGACTTACCCAGGCGAAGATCACCCGTTTCTGGATCAGTTTAAGATTGAAGCATTTGTAAATGGCATACGGGATCCAGATATTAAATATGCTGTTTGTGCTACGCAAAAATCATCTTTTGCAGAAACCATCTCATATGCGCTAGCGCAGGAGACCGCAAAAGCCATCTCGAAGTCACATGTGTTCAGGGTGCGATGTCCTGATATTTGCACGTATAACCACAAAGACAATAGAAGCGAGATAAAAGAGTTATTCAAACAGATAATGAAGGAGGTAAAATGTAATTCTCGCGCTAAATGCTTTAAATGCGGTAAGGCCGGCCATTTTCAGCGCAACTGTAGATCCACAAGGAGAAGATCAAGATCGGCTTCGCCAGCTATAGAGAATAAACGGGCGAAAAAGACCAAAAACAATGACGTTGGCATTTTGCGTAGAAAAAGCGGAAAACACAATAACGCTGATGACGTTTTAAGACGACCATGCAATGTTGAGAGCAAGCACTGCACAAATATCAAGAAAAAGGAAAGCATCATTAATGTGCGGCTCACCCAAATTGGGTTAAGCGATTACTGGTCGAAGGCCCAGAAAGATGACCCAATTCTGGCAAAAGTTATATTAGCTAAGCAGAAAAACAGGAGACCGAATCATTATGAAATATCGGCAGAGAGCCAACTAGCCAAGTCGTACTGGGCTCAGTGGAATAGCTTGAAAGTGAAAGATGGCTGCTTATATCTATCAAGGGAAAGTACAGATGGCAAAACTACAACGGACTTAATTGTCGTGCCAATGTCTAAGAGAAATGAGATACTAAAGCAGTTCCATAACGGTCCCAGCGGCAGCCATATGGGTATAACAAAAACTCTGGAAAAGATAAAGCAGAGGTTACTGGGTGGGTTGCCAACAGTACGTAGCCGATTGGATAGCTAATTGCGAAGAGTGCATAAAGGCCAAGGGTCCTGTAAGAAAAAGTCGTGGCAAACTTCAACAGTACAACGCAGGTGCACCCTTTGAGCGTATAGCTATTGATATCACAGGTCCATTCCCTGTCAGTGATGCTGGAAATCGATATGTACTAGTGTTAATGGATTATTTTAGCAAATGGCCTGAAGTTTATGCCATTCCAAACCAAGAATCTAAAACAGTGGTAGACGCCCTTGTGAACAATTGGGTGTGCCGATACGGTGTTCCACTAGAACTACATTCAGACCAGGGACGAAATTTTGAATCAGCTATATTCAAAGAGATGTGTGACGTTTATGGTATTAAAAAGACGCGAACTACACCGCTGCATCCACAGTCTGATGGAATGGTAGAAAGGTTCAATCGTACCCTAGAAGAATATCTCAGAAAAGTGGTCGGTTCACACCAAAAGGATTGGGATGAGCATATACCCAAATTTTTACTGGCGTATCGGTCAGCTGTACACGATTCAACCTCACGTAGTCCAGCAAAAATCTTGTTTGGGACAGAACTAAAACTGCCAGCAGATTTAGAATTTGGTGTTAAACCTGGACCAGTGCACGAAGACAATGGAAACGTTCTACAGGCACAAGAAGAACTGCATGAGCTTCATGAGTTTGTACGTAACCGCATTAAAATAACCAGCGATAAGATGAAAGCCAGATATGATCGAGCAGCAAATACGGAGGGATTTACTGAAGGACAAATGGTTCTACTATTTAACCCGCAACGCAAGAAAGGATTATCCCCTAAACTGCAAACCCACTGGGAGGGGCCGTACAAGGTGATAAAGAAATTGAATGCCGTGGTTTACCGGATACAGAGATATCATAATCCGAGGTCTAAAATGAAAGTGGTTCACCTCGAGCGGCTGGCTAAATATGGCAGAGGTAATGTTGAGCCTATTCGGGACGAAAAGGCTTAAGTGGGCGGCAGTGTTACAAAGATGCTTTATTTAAATCATAAAGAAATAATTGAGGCCAAGAAAGTTAAACGAAATGGCCTATTGTGTTTGTTTTCAAAGCTAGAAGTTTCTATAAAACATCTTTATTACTAAACAAAAACAACTAACACAAAGCGATGACTAAACAAACACAATACACAAACATACACACACCTGCATTGTATAACAACTAAATAAAAATACACAACATGTATTTTTAAATAATGATTGAAGGTTCTAGAAGTAAATAACAATGCTCACTTATGTGTCTGAGATAAAAGTGGCAACGCAGCATTTTCAACTACGCAATAGATGGCGGTAGAAATTCTCGAACATTCAAGAACGCCTAAAAATAGGGTATATAAAAGCAACGCCAATACATGCTGATTCATTCGTATTGTGAGCGTCATCTAGTTAAGATCTTGTGGTACAACAATTAAAGTTGCCAGCGTGTGTTATTAATCGCGAATAGTTAAATCGTTAAATAATTGATTAAATAAAGTGTAATTTAATTAAAACTCTAAAAGTTGTGTGTTTAATTATTTTGCAAATAAAGAACTCATTAATAAAACGTTTATAAATTTAAATAAACGTAACAATATATTATTATTAATCAAATGATGGTTTAAAGCAACAACATTTTGCTCTAGTACTTGACAGTATAGTAGTTTTTCTAATTTTCTAGTTTTTTAAATTGTTTTTATTGTTAAAGAAAGTGAGAAAAATAAAAATTTATGTACAAAATAAATAATCAAAAATAATATGCAAAATATAAAAACAAATAAAAAGGGAATCAAAACATTAAAAAAAAAGTTGAAGTAAATATGTATGTATTGTAAGCATTTAAATCTTTATTTTTGTGTTTGAAGCATAATTGTGAAATCATTTATTTGGGCTTATAAACTATATTTTTATATAACTGATTCTTGTAGCCTATGACCTAAGCGTTATTTCAAGCAAATAATTGATTTTTTGTGAATTTATGCTTAAAATAATTTTTGTGACAAATCGTTAATAAATAAAACAATAATAAGTTTTTTTATATCAGAAAAATTTTACACTTACGAGACTATATTATAGTTCAATTATATAACATGACATTTTAAGCCATATTATTATATTTTAATTTAAACATTTAATGTTTATATTTGAACATAATTATGTTTATACTTTCGACAACAATATGGTTGCACATGTAACAATACTATGTTTGTTAGCAACCATATAATACAACCGTAGTATGTTGCTCTTAGATTATGGTTATCTCAACCATATTTTTTCTTAGCGTGTATATAAAATATTGTTACAAAGATGCTTTATTTAAATCATAAAAAATGCTAAAAATAATTGAGGCCAAGAAAGTAAAACGAAATGGCCTATTGTGTTTGTTTTCAAAGCTAGAAGTTTCTATAAAACATCTTTATTGCAAAACAAAAACAACTAACACAAAGCGATGACTAAACAAACCCAATACACAAACATACACACACCTGCGTTGTACTGTTGAAGTTTGCCACGACTTTTTCTTACAGGACCCTTGGCCTTTATGCACTTTTCGCAATTAGCTATCCAATCGGCTACGTACTGTTGGCAATCTACCCAGTAAAATCTCTGCTTTATCTTTATCTTTTCCAGAGTTTTTGTTATACCCATATGGCTACCGCTGGGACCGTTATGGAACTGCTTTAGTATCTCATTTCTTTTAGTAGTTGGCACGACATTTAAGTCCGTTGTAGTTTTGCCATCTGTACTTTCCCAAGATCGATATAAGCAGCCGTCTTCTACTTTCAGGCTATTCCACTGGGCCCAGTACGACTTGGCTAGTTGGCTCTCAGCCGATATTTCATTATGATTCGGTCTCCTGTTGTTTTGCTTAGCCAATATAATTTTTGCCAAAAATGGGTCGTCATTCTGGGCCTTCGACCAATCTTCCCCTGACCCAATTTGGGTAAGCCGCACATCAATAACGCACTCCTTTTTCTCTACTTTTGTGCAGTGCTTGCAATCTACGAGGGCTGCTCTATATATTTCTGGCGTAATAGTGAAAATGCGAATATTTATAATCAAAAATGGTTTTATTGTTTTTCAAAGTATTCTCCAGCATGATTTATACACTTTTGCATGCGCTCAAACCAGTTGTCGAAGCACTTTTTCCACTCCGATTCAGACACCTCTAAAACATGGTCTTTGGACACTTCAACAGCTTCTTCTGGCGACGAAAATCGTTGACCACGCATTTTTTTCTTAATGTGCGGAAACAAGAAGAAGTCATTAGGTGCCAAGTCAGGGCTGTTCGGCGGATGACCCATTAATTCGACGTTTTGGCCGGTCAAAAACGATCTGGTTTAAGCCGATGTGTGAGAGATCGCATTGTCATGGTGAACAATGATTAGTCTTCTCTTGTTGGTTTTTCGAATTTCTCCGATGACTTCAGGCAAACAAATTGTAGTGTACCACTCAGAAGCGGAACAGTCGCCACATGACCAATTTTGCCGAAGAAACAAGCTACCATTTGCTTCGAAGTGCTTCTTCCACGAACAACTTTCGTTGGATTTTGCTCGTCTTTGAAGACCCACACGGTCGATTGTTGTTTCGTTTCGGGCTCATACGCATAGATCCATGATTCGTCACCTGTGACGATCTTATAAACGTCTTTTGAAGCACCGCAATCGTATTTTTGCAACATTTCTGGCACAACAGCCGTTTTTGGACGACCTTCACGGATTTCGTCTTTGAGCGAGCTTCGGCTACGATTTAATTCATTATACCAATTTTTCACAGTGCTATAGGATGGTGCTTCATCGTCATACAAAGATTTAAGTTCATCAATGCACTCTTGTCCTGATAATCCACGTCGAAAGTTGTGAAAAATTATGGCATGAAAATGGTCACGAGTTAATTCCATTTTTTTCTATATTAATTTGTTCAAGTCACTGTAAACAACACAAATAATGGTCGTACGTCAAAACGTTTTGAGTACGATTATGCTTAAAAATGACAAACTTTCCAATGGAAATGTCAGATTGCACTTGGCAGCACTCAGTGTTGCCAGGCCAGAAATATATATAGCAGCCCTCGTACATTGCATGGCCGTCTTGACAGGGCATCAGCATTATTGTGCTTTCCTCCTTTTCTATGCACAATACTAAAATCATAGCTCTGGAGACGTTCAACCCAGCGTGCAAGCTGGCCCACAGGATTCTTAAATTGCATCAACCAACGCAATGCAGAATGGTCTGTCCTTAAGATGAAATGTTGACCATATAAGTACTTGTGGTAATGTTTAACACACTCCAGCACTGCTAAAAGCTCCCTTCGTGTAACGCAGTAATTTCTTTCGGGCTTAGAGAGCACCCTGCTGTAATAGTCGATGACCTTTTCTATTCCATTTATTTCGTGAGAAAGCACTCCACCTATTCCATAGCCGCTTGCGTCCATGTCCAATATGAATTTCTGTCCAGCTATTGGATAGCCAAGGACTGGTGCCGTACACAAAAGTTTCTTGAGCTCCTGGAACGCTTTTTCCGCTGCTTCACTCCAGTGGTATGGTTGCGTCTTCCTGGTCAACTCTTGCAAGCTAGCAGCCTCTTGAGCAAAGTTTGGCACAAATCTCCTGTAGTATGTGCAAAGCCCCAGGAAACTACGCAGCTCATGAAGATTTTGTGGGCGAGGCCAGGTCTTTACTGCCAATACTTTGTCTTCATCAGTTGACACACCATCTGCCGTTACACGATGCCCTAGGTTTTTGACCTCCTTTTGAAACAAAGCACATTTCTTAACACTTAATTTTAATCCTGCAGCAGTTATACGCTTAAAAACTTCATCCAGGTTTTTGAGGTGTTCATCAAAAGTCTTCCCCATCACAATTATTTCATCCAGATATACTAAGCACGTCTTCCAATTGAGACCCTTAAGCACACGTTCCATTAAACGCTCAAAAGTAGCTGGAGCGTTGCAGAGCCCGAATGGCATCACCTTGAACTGCCATAAACCACCACTTGCGATAAAGGCATTTTTCTCCTTGTCTTTATCAGCTACTTCTACTTGCCAATAGCCGCTCTGCAAGTCCAAGGTAGAGAACCATTCCGTTCCAGCCAACGTGTCTAAGGTATCGTCAATTCTAGGCAACGAATAGCTGTCTTTCTTGGTGACATCATTGAGCTTCCTGTGGTCAACGCAAAACTGGTACTAAAACTATTGGTGAACTCAACGGACTCGAGGATGGCTCAATGACTTCGTTCCTTTCCATTTCGCTGACAAGTTCTTTGACCTCATTTCGTTTTGCTAGGGGAACACTTCTGGGTGCTTGTTTTATAGGCCTCGCTTCGCCAGTATTAATTTCATGTTTAACAACTGCCGTTCTACCTTGGCTTTTATTATTTAGCGCGAAGACGGAGGCATGTTTTCTCAGCAACTGCTTTGCTTTGTTTCTGTCAGGAGGTGTTAGTCCTGCCACCCATTTTTGCACCTGTTCTGCTAATGAATCTCTTTCTGTGGCTGTTATTTTAGGACATACTGTATTCGCCGCACAATTAATTATGGCTTCTGCTGGCTCACATAGACCCATCTCATAAATCCTGTTAATTGTTTTTTCGCTATTGGACAGATTTAGTACTCTCACAGGAACTCTGCCATCGTCGCAGATTTTCACGAGGGCTTCTGCTGTTATGATATCGTCTTTTAGTTCTTTTGGTTCCACCACCCACAACCGGTTATCCTCACAATCTGTCTCCACACGTGCCCATACTATAGTTTCCGCCTGAGGTGGTAATTTCTGACGTTCAACGGCAAATAGCTTCTTTACTGTGGTCCTGCTGTCATATCCAACTTCCAGGGGTATCTCCACATTGCGCCAGATCATTATTTGCTCGCCCATGTGCAGATTAATACCGTGAGCTATCATAAAGTCTGCACCAATGATAACTTCATCCACTATATCGGCAACAACAAATACATGGTCAGCGCTGATGTTTGCAATAGTCTTTCTTATCCTGGCTCTTGCATGGACAGTAGCTAAGTCGCCAGTAGCAGTGCGCAGTCGTACATTATTTAATGGTTCCACTGCCCCTTTTACTAAATCGGGCCTTATAATTGACTGAGATGCTCCTGTGTCTATGGTGAGGACTTGCTTCCGTTAATAAGACCGCTAACAGTTAGGTTGCTATTTTTCTGTTGTACAATGGAAATGGAGATTGTGGGGCCATCGGTTGTGGGAGCCAGCACTTGCCCCTTTGTGCTAGCTCGATTTAGTTTATTGGTGACTCATGAGATTTGGTGTTGTTGGCCCGCTTGTTGTCCCTTGCTGGCGAAGCAGATCTTGATCTTTTCTTTGGTGATCTACAGTTGCGCTGAAAATGGCCAGCCTTACCGCATTTAAAGCATTAAGCGCGAGAATTACTTTTTTCCTCCTCCATTATCTGTTTGACTAACTCCTTTATCTCGCTTCTACTGTCTGTGTTATACGTTTCAGTATCAAGACATCGCACCTTGTACACCTGTGGCTTCGAGATGACTTTTGCGGTCTCCTGGGCTAGCGCATACGAGATGGTTTCTGCAAAAGATGATTTTTGCATAGCACAAACAGCATATTTAATATCTGGATCCCGTATGCCATTTACAAATGCTTCAACCTTAAACTGATCCAGAAACGGGTGATCTTCGCCTGGGTAAGTCAGCTGCACCAAACGTTCAATTTTCATGGCGAAGTCTTACAGAGTCTCATTTGCCTTTATTCTGTAGAGTTCTCTTTTATGCTCGCTACCGTACTTACGTTGTAAGGCTACCATTATGTCCTCATAATTATTTCTGCAACCGGCTGGTAAGCTTTCGAGTATCTGTGCTGCAGCTCCCTTTAAGGCTAGAATTAGCTCAATAGCTTTTTCTTCATTGTTCCATCTATTTTTGCTGGCCACTGTTTCGAACTGGAACTTAAAAACAATAAAAGGTGCGCTGCCGTCAAAGCTCGGGGTGTTAATCTTGCTGCCATGCTCAGAGATAACTTTCACCGGTCCCTCTCGAATTTGAAGTTCGCCCATTTGCACTTTTAATTTATGTAACTCTTCGTCTACTTTTCTGTCTAGGCCGCACAATTTTTGTTCTACGATGTTCACCCCTTTGTCGAAGACTTCTGATATTTCTTCAAATTTCTCATTTACCTTCGCTAAAAGCCTTTCTCCGTTGACGCTAGAGCTTTCCTGCATTGCTTTAAAGTTTTCTTGAAATGTTTCTTGAACCTTCTGGTTTTTTTCCTCTAATTTCTTCATCTGGTTTTCCTGCTTCTGGTTGTGGTTTTCCTGCTTCTGGTTGTTTTCTTCTATTTTTATCATTATGGCGGCAAACATTGAATTCAAGTCTATGACGCTGTTTGTTGCTGGGGTACATACTTCAATCGTTTCTTTTTCTCCAGATTCGTATGTCCCAATATCGATACCTCGCTGCTTGAATTCATCTATTAACCGCTTTTGCAATTCCGCTTTATTGCCCGCTGACGGCAGATCTAACTTACTCAGCTCCATTTTTAGCTGCTCAACTTTTACCTCGTCAAATTCCATTTTAACTATTTATTTATTATTTTGCAATTTCAAAAGGAGGTCAAATACCTAGGGCATCGTGTAACGGCAGATGGTGTGTCAACTGATGAAGACAAAGTATTGGCAGTAAAGACCTGGCCCCGCCCACAAAATCTTCATGAGCTGCGTAGTTTCCTGGGGCTTTGCACATACTACAGGAGATTTGTGGCAAACTTTGCTCAAGAGGCTGCTAGCTTACACGAGTTGACCAGAGAGTCGCAACCATACCACTGGAGTGAAGCAGCGGAAAAAGCGTTCCAGGAGCTCAAGATACTTTTGTGTACGGCAGCAGTCCTTGCCTATCCAATAGCTGGATAGAAATTCATATTGGACATGGACGCAAGCGGCTATGGAATAGGTGGAGTGCTTTCTCAGGAAATAAATGGAATAGAAAAGGTCATTGGCTATTACAGCAGGGTGCTCTCTAAGCCCGAAAGAAATTACTGCGTTACACGAAGGGAGCTTTTAGCAGTGCTGGAGTGTGCTAAACATTACCACAAGTACTTATATGGTCAACATTTCATCTTAAGGACACACCATTCTCCATTACGTTGGTTGATGCAATTTAAGAATCCTAAGGGTCAGCTTGTACGCTGGGTTGAACGTCTGCAGAGCTATGACTTTAGTATTGTGCATAGAAAAGGAGGAAAGCACAAGAATGCTGATGCCCTGTGAAGACGGCCATGCAATATAGAGGCTTACCCAAATTGGGTCAAGGGAAGATTGGTCGAAGGCCCAGAATGACGACCCAATTTTGGCAAAAATTATATTGGCTAAGCAAAACAACAGGAGACCGAATCATAATGAAATATCGGCTGAGAGCCAACTAGCCAAGTCGTACTGGGCCCAGTGGAATAGCCTGAAAGTAGAAGACGGCTGCTTATATCGATCTTGGGAAAGTACAGATGGCAAAACTACAACGGCTGCTTATATCGATCTTGGGAAAGTATAGATGGCAAAACTACAACGGACTTTTACCTTCGCTAAAAGCCTTTCTCCGTTGACGCTAGAGCTTTCCTGCATTGCTTTAAAGTTTTCTTGAAATGTTTCTTGAACCTTCTGGTTTTTTTCCTCTAATTTCTTCATCTGGTTTTCCTGCTTCTGGTTGTGGTTTTCCTGCTTCTGGTTGTTTTCTTCTATTTTTATCATTATGGCGGCAAACATTGAATTCAAGTCTATGACGCTGTTTGTTGCTGGGGTACATACTTCAATCGTTTCTTTTTCTCCAGATTCGTATGTCCCAATATCGATACCTCGCTGCTTGAATTCATCTATTAACCGCTTTTGCAATTCCGCTTTATTGCCCGCTGACGGCAGATCTAACTTACTCAGCTCCATTTTTAGCTGCTCAACTTTTACCTCGTCAAATTCCATTTTAACTATTTATTTATTATTTTGCAATTTCAAAAGGAGGTCAAATACCTAGGGCATCGTGTAACGGCAGATGGTGTGTCAACTGATGAAGACAAAGTATTGGCAGTAAAGACCTGGCCCCGCCCACAAAATCTTCATGAGCTGCGTAGTTTCCTGGGGCTTTGCACATACTACAGGAGATTTGTGGCAAACTTTGCTCAAGAGGCTGCTAGCTTACACGAGTTGACCAGAGAGTCGCAACCATACCACTGGAGTGAAGCAGCGGAAAAAGCGTTCCAGGAGCTCAAGATACTTTTGTGTACGGCAGCAGTCCTTGCCTATCCAATAGCTGGATAGAAATTCATATTGGACATGGACGCAAGCGGCTATGGAATAGGTGGAGTGCTTTCTCAGGAAATAAATGGAATAGAAAAGGTCATTGGCTATTACAGCAGGGTGCTCTCTAAGCCCGAAAGAAATTACTGCGTTACACGAAGGGAGCTTTTAGCAGTGCTGGAGTGTGCTAAACATTACCACAAGTACTTATATGGTCAACATTTCATCTTAAGGACACACCATTCTCCATTACGTTGGTTGATGCAATTTAAGAATCCTAAGGGTCAGCTTGTACGCTGGGTTGAACGTCTGCAGAGCTATGACTTTAGTATTGTGCACGACACGTGCCAACTTGTAAAAGAAATGAGATACTAAAGCAGTTCCATAACGGTCCCAGCGGTAGCCATATGGGTATAACAAAAACTCTGGAAAAGATAAAGCAGAGATTTTACCGGGTAGGTTGCCAACAGTACGTAGCCGATTGGATAGCTAATTGCGAAGAGTGCATAAAGGCCAAGGGTCCTGTAAGAAAAAGTCGTGGCAAACTTCAACAGTACAACGCAGGTGCACCCTTTGAGCGGATAGCTATTGATATCACAGGTCCATTCCCTGTCAGTGATGCTGGAAACCGATATGTACTAGTGGTAATGGATTATTTTAGCAAATGGCCCGAAGTCTATGCCATTCCAAACCAAGAATCTAAAACAGTGGTAGACGCCCTTGTGAACAATTGGGTGTGTCGATACGGTGTTCCACTAGAACTACATGCAGATCAGGGACGAAATTTTGAATCAGCTATATTCAAAGAGATGTGTGACGTTTACGGTATTAAAAAGACGAGAACTAGAAGAATATCTCAGAAAAGTGGTCAGTTCACACCAAAAGGATTGGGATGAGCATATACCCAAATTTCTACTGGCGTACCGGTCAGCTGTACACGCTTCAACCTCACGTAGTCCAGCAAAAATCTTGTTTGGGACAGAACTAAAACTGCCAGCAGATTTAGAATTTGGTGTTAAGCCTGAACCAGTGCACGAAGACAATGAAAACGTTCTCCAGGCACAAGAAGAACTGCGTGAGCTTCATGAGTTTGTCCGTAACCGCATTAAAATGACCAGCTAGAAGTTTCTATAAAACATCTCTATTGCAAAACAAAAACAACTAACACAAAGCGATGACTAAACAAATACAATACACAAACATACACACACCTGCATTGTATAACAACTAAATAAAAATATAAAACATGTATTTTTAAATAATGATTGAAGGTTCTAGAAGTAAATAATAATGCTCACTAATGTGTCTGAGATAAAAGTGGCAACGCAGCATTTTCAACTACGCAATAGATGGCGGTACAAATTCTCGAACATTCAAGAACGCCTAAAAATAGGGTATATAAAAGCAACGCCAATACGTGGTGATTCATTCGTATTGTGAGTGTCATCTAGTTAAGATCTTGTGGTACAATAATTAAGGTTGCCAGCGTGTATTATTAATCGCGAATAGTTAAATCGTCAAATAAATAATTAAATAAAGTGTAATTTAATTAAAACTCTAAAAGTTGTGGGTGTAATTATTTTGCAAATAAAGAACTCATAAATAAAACGTTTATAATTTTAAATAAACGTAACAATATACTTTTAAGCAAATCTTATCAACTTTGGAAACAAAAGAAATAACAATGTCAGAAGGAAGGGAAAAATGTTCTATACTAGACTGCATAATCAACATTAGTGAGGCTATTTCACAATTAAAACCGCACACACTAAATTCATGCTGGAAACAACTCTGGTCAGAGTGTATTGTTTCAAGTAATGCACATGAAAACTTCACGCCCTTATTATCATCAGAAATAATATCTTTGGCTCATGATATGGGTGGTGAAGACTTCACCGAAAATTATATTTTGGATTTGACGCAGGACGAAGTCATTTCTGACGACGAGGTTTTGGGTCATGTAATTCAACCTGCCACCGATGCAGAAGAACCTGTTTCGATGACTGAAAAGCAGTTATATAAAGGTCTCAATTAAAGGGCTGCACAAGCATAAAAAATTGTCTTATAAGTAATCACGTAAATATCAAGTAGTGTGTGTATAGAACACTCTCATTTTCAAACACATACTTCCAAACACAAATGTTTTGCTTTGCCACCAAAATAGAGATATGAGAACAAAAGTGTTTTAGAACAACATTGAAACAAAATAAAACAGAACTAGAACAAAAATGATATAGAATATCAAAACTGAAGTAGAAAATTCAAAGCATGCTTGAAGTTTTTGATAGCAGAATTCGGCTAAAGAGAAATTTTAATATGAATATTGTCAAAATTAAACTTCCTAGCTAGAAAATTTGATAACACACAAAATATTGGAAAAACATTATAATTTCAGTTTTATTTAAAATGTTAATTGAATTATTTTTTCCAAAAAATTTTAATATTTTTATATTAAATATGCCTATAATAGTAAAATTGTCTTTTACATTTCAGGGCTTTCAGAAAAACGAATAGTAATAAACAACACGAATAGTAATAAACAACAAAAATAAAAAAACAATAAACAAATTTGCCTGTATTCGATCAAAATAAATAATAGTTTTTTCATAAGTTCTATAAAAGAGTTCAGCAATTAATAGGTAGTAAGGATTTAAAATTAATAACACATGGTTCAGTATTTACCCTTTTACAAAAATATATTTTTTTAAAATTTATTTTTTTATCAGAAGTTCCATATTTTCATATAAAAAATATAACAATAAAACAGCCTGTAATAAAAAAATAATTCCTTATATAAAAGTATTTTTTTTCAACAGCCTTAAGTCCCATTATTTAACAACACTGCTATATTTTCGTGAGAATTCTAGCATATGTTCTAGTGCACTCGATGTTTCTACTATGATTTACCGTTTTTTTACTTTATTTTCGCCTTTTGTTTTGATGTTGTACTCCGTTTTAAAACACAAGCACTAACAAGGCTGTAAACAGAAACTTTTCAAATGGTGCTTGTTTTGTTTTAGTGAGAACCATGTTTTGCTATGCTTGTTTTGATATTAATATTTGCAATGAAATTCTGTGTTCAACTGTTCAATAGTTTGGCAACATACATCAAATTACAGGAACTATAGGGCCACCTTAATTTCAAAATTCAAATTATATACTTGCTGTTGTAGTAGATTTAGCAATTAGGTTCTGTGTAAATTTCAACCGTCTTTCTATAACGGTTCAACAGTTTGCCCATATAGATCATATTATATCAACTATTTAATTTTAAATATAACAATTTTATACTTCTTATTATACCAAATAAAGTAGTGGACACTCTGTTTAAAATTAAATTAAGGTAAGGCCGTATAGAACAAATTACATTAATTTTGGGAACACCCTTTAATTTCTAAATTCAAATAATGTATAAGCTTCTTGGCAAAACATGTCCCTTGTAAATTTCAGCTGTCTCTCTGTCCGGCCATATACACCATATTATATCAACTATTGGGACACCCGTTTATTTCCAAATCGAAATTTTTAAGTTGCTGTTAAAGAGGAGTTAGTAATACGGGTTCCTTGTAAATTTCAATCGTCTGTCTACAACTGTTTAAAAGTATGGCCATATACATGAAATTAAATGAACTATTGGGGCACTCTTTAATTTATAATTTTAAATATAATCAGCTGTTATCAGCGTCAAACTTACATGCGTTTGTCTATAACGGTTCAAAAGATAGGCTTAAATAAGTAAATCTACAGTAATTGTGGGACACTCTTTAATTTCTAAATTTAAATTATAAACTCGTTGATATAGCGGATTTAGTAATACTGGTCCCTTTTAAGTTTTAGCGTTCTGTCCATATTTATACTTCTTGTTATAGCGGACTTACCAATACAGGTTTGTTGTAAATTTCAAGCGTCTGTCTATAACTGTTTAAAAGTCTGGCCATACACATCAAATTTAATGAACTACTGGCGCACCCTGTAATTTATAATTTGTAATATTAATACTTGTTACCATAACGGCCATGGCAATTGACATTCTGTCCGCTTTGCAAGCGTTTGTCTATAACGATTCAAAAGATAGGCCCATACAAGTAAATTTACATCAATTATGGGGGCACCGTTTAATTTTTAGATTTATTTTTGTATAACCTTTTGTTGTTGGGAGCTAAAGTAATGCGCAGTCATTTTAAATTTTACAGAAGTGCCCTTTACAATTCATAACACACGTAAAAATATGTATGTTATATGGGGACCAATCTGTAAGCATAATCTATCATATAACCAAACATTTTCAAAGTTGGAACAGAAATGACTGAGTTCTGCAGGCACAAATATGTATATAAAAAGCAACATTCAGCCGAATTGTATAACCTCCGTCTTTTTTGAAGTCGGTTAATTATAAGTATTACATGTATATAATATTTTTGAAATAAAGTACGAGTAGATTGTTTCGCTTTTTTTCAAATGGAATTTATGTACATGTATAATTAATCGTTTTTTAAATGTGTTATGTTTAACATTTTTTAAAAATAAAAATATAACTTTTTTGTGCGATCCATACCGCATAAAAAAGTATATTTTGAAATGAGTTTTTTTTGTGCGGTCCTAAGTAACCGCATAAAAACAGGTTGAAAGTATTGAGAACGGCTATCCACAATTCCTTAAGCACTAACAGCATCCTGGAAATCGTAAACTTTAGACTACAACTCGGATAGGCTTTTTGGTTCTTTATTATTGAAATATTGAGTCCTTTTAATGACAGGAAGTTTACCGCACTGTGTTTAATAAATACCAAATGCGTAGTTACAAATCTTTAAAAACTTTTTAAACTGCACTTAAAATTAATTTGAGATACAGAGTTTCAGCATTTTAAAATTAAAAATTGACAATAAACTTTAAACACAGCCATGTTTCCTGGAAGCATTTCCTTAAGCAACTCTTTCAAATATAGAAAAAAATTTTCTTGTAAAATTAATCTATCATTTAAAACAGCCTCGTTCAATTCAATTAAATTCTGTGCAAAAATCGATGTTGTCTTTATTTAAAAACGAATTTTTTTTATACGAAACAGCCAATATTTAGCTAAGTATTGAAAAAAACCGTCAAGTATCTCGCCTCTCATCATTTCAAAATTTTTATCGCCGCAGAGGATTTTCTATCGCGACGTTTGGCAAGATATCACCATAACTAACAACACTGTGTTTGGCCGTTCATAAGAAATGATACGTTAAAGCAAAGACAATAAACTTATAAAGATGTTGCAGTTTGAACATTTAAAAAGGCAAAAATTATGAGCTGTTTCATGGCAGCGGAGGTTAGAGACAAGAGAGAAAATGTTCTGTTAGCGCAGCCAAAACTTAAATTGGAGGAGGTAGTGGCGTCCGCCTATCTGATTTCTCTTTTTATTTGCTTTTACTACACAAACAACTTGGCTTTTTATTGTTGCTTTGAAGTTGAAAATGTCAAAAGTTGTCATTTGTTTACGATTTTAAAGCAATTCTCTTTATTTTTCTTTGTTTTTTGACATTTCCACCGGACAAAGCAACAATAAAAGGCTATGCATATTGTTTTTGCAATGTTGTATTTGTTTTAGAGTCGCTGCTACCTATAAAAATAAATGTACCTTAAGGTACGGTCACATTTGACAAACATTTGCTTAAAATCATCAAATATTTGTTTGCAGTGGTCTGACTATAAAATATTTATTAGAAGCAATCAACATAACAGCAGATTTCGGGCAAATAAAATTATTTTCCAGCAAACAAATGCTTCTAATGTGAACATAGTGTGACCACTCAACGGCAAATATTTTACTCATTTTTAGACAAATAAATATTTGTTCTTACAAAGCTTTTGTAAGAACAAATAGAGGCAAATAATGTTGCATAGTACTTAAACTAAGTTATTAAGTTTCGGAAAAAATAACTAAAAGTTTAAAATTATAATATATATACATGTATGTTAAAAAGGAACTTAGTAATAATAAAATCCAATTTTTATAAAAAAAAACCCATAAAAAAGATGGTAGAAAAGCATATTTTTCGTGTTTTTATCATTAAATTTATATATCAGCATTTCAAAAACAAAGCTAGATTTAGTACTTTGAAGCGCCTTAAAATCGTCCAGTTTTAAACAAGTTGTATATGTATATATCCAAGGGCGAAGTTTCTTATAAACGATTACATTATAAGATACATATTTCAATACTTAAACAAACGTAAGTAAAAATTTTAATAATTAGCTAATTAATAGTACAAACGTAAATATGAATTTACTCATAGAAAATGGAAAGTGATGGGGATGTTGCTTCAATCAAAAAACAAAAAAAAAAAAACAAAAAGTTGCTATAGAATGGCAGGATGAAGAAGTCTTTAAATTATACGTCAACCAATATATCAACGAAATAATGGAAATTGCAAAGACGATATTAAAACAAAACTACTTTAGATTCAATAATAACTTCTATAAACTACCCGATGGACTCGGCATGGGAAACCCAACATCCGCAATCATCACAGAGGTTTTCATGCAACATTTAGAACAACTACACATCAAAAAACTGATGGAAAAACATAAAATAACCCATTACTACAGATACGTAGACGACATAATATGCATCCTAGAAAGAGACAACGCCGAACAAATTCCTACAGACTTAAACATAGTACATATCAAAATCACATACACAATGGAAAAAGAGCAAAACAGAACTATACATTGTTTTGACATATCAATAAAACGAGGAATTGATACCTTAAACTTTGACATTTATAGAAAACCAACCATGACAGACACAACTATCCACAGCTCCTCAAACCATCCTACTCAACATAAGCTCGCAGCATTTAGACATATGATTCACAGACTTAAAATAGTCCCACTCGTTCCAGATAAATACAACAAAGAACTCGATACAATTTACACTATAGCTAAAAATAACGGTTACAACCACACAACCATCGACAAAGTACTCAGACAATACAACAACAAAAACAAGAAGAAAGAAGACAAGGACACAAACGATACAACACGACGTCACATCTTTACTTACACAGGACCAGAAATTTACAAAACACGAACATTTAACGGAGACATTATTAACGAACAGGTAAACACAACCTCTCACACGATTTTTACACCACTAAAACACTCTTACAAACGACAAACACCCACAGACGGTCACACTTGCCTATCCAATAATAAAAGACCCAAATATTAAACTGTTTTCTCCAATAAACAAGACAGATATCAGGCAATCTACATGCATAATACCATTTAAACGGACAAAAATTACCTAAACCCTAAATCTTTTATTCTTAATACTATCTATTCTTAACACTATCTCTTCAGTTTTAACAAATGCGTGGCTTGAAAATGATGTTATCACATTGAAAGCGCTCGCCGAACATCCAAAGTACACAGCCAGTGACGACGGTTATTACCGAAAATTATAACAACTCTTTAAATTAATTTCATTAATTTAAATGCATAAATGTTTACGGGATGCAGCGAAAAATGGCTACCACAACAAAACGCAAAGAGAGACCTTGCTTGGAGAGATATTGCCGAACTTTTTGAATCCAAGTTTGCTCCAGCTGACCTTACCGCCAAATGGAATAATATGAGATTCCAATATCCAAGCTATGCAGCTAGAGCCAAAACAAAATCAGGCCAGGGTGTAGTAGATGCACCGAAATGGAAGTTCTACACAAGCATGAGCTTTGTAGGGCGGGCAGAGGATTGTCAAACTCAGCAGACAATCGCGAATTTAGTTTTAGAAGATGGTGATAACCACTGTAAGTGTAAAATCATAAGTATGTATACTTTTCAATATGTTATATATGTACATAATTTTTAGCATCCGAAAATTCATTACATCCGATTGTAGAACCATCAACACAACGACAAGCTACACCTCGTCGACAACAAATTGTATGCAACTAAACAGCTGCAATCCAAATTGCAGAAACTATGCGGGAAGCAGTAACAGCCATGAAAGAAGGGACACAAAATATCACAAGTCCAAATGCCACACTTGCAGACTATATATTAAGTGAGTTTAACACGCTTAATTATAAAGCAGCAGCGAATGTGCGTAAAAAATTGACAATGTTTTTTCTGTTAAATTTTAATTTTGAAAATCAATGTACTCCTAATAAAACGTTTATTTAATTATTAAACTTCATTTACTTGACATGCGTATACTTATAAGCAAAGTATATTTATATTAAGTATATGCAAGTCAACACAAATAGAAAATTTCATGTATTATGTCAAAAAACAGTTCAGAGACGGTAAAGTGGCTAACATTTTATTATTTTTCTAACTAAAAAATTAATATGAATTTTTCTTAATTATTATAAAAAAAAAGTAAGAGAATGACCTCTAAATGACTATATCAATGTAAATTTAAACAAAAATTCAATAAAAGGATGTTCAATGCAACTTGAGTTCGAAAAGTGTAATTTGAATATTTCGTTTACCATCCCTGATAGAACATAATAAAAATGAAAAGAAACACGTAAAAAACAAGAGCAAAATAAAAATTGAAATAAATGTAAACAAATTTTGACACAATACATGATAAACACGCACACAAATATAACTATCACCTGAGCTCCTGCATATACTTGTTATAAATATACTTTGCTTATAAGTATACATATGTATATAGTTTTTTAATGAACATGTAAAAACATGCACACATACGTACTCGTATGTATATACATATGTATGTATATACATTATAAAACATTTAATAGTGCATTTACATTATAAGCAAATCTAGTACTAATGAGATTTCGAGCAAAATCTAGTTGATTTTAAATAGATTTCCCATACAAAACAAAATCTACTTCGCCATTAGATTTTGAGGAAATCTACTCAAAATCTAGTAGAACATACCAATGCAACTATGATTTTTTTCATATTGTACCAAAAAATACTACACTGTACAAGAAAAAATGACAGTTTTATTAAAACAATAAAGGGAAAATTATTTAAAATGTTAAGAAAATGAAAATATAAACAAAAGTAAAAATGAATGATGTGTAAACTATAAATAAAATGGTAATTAAAATTTTTAATTTTCCATTTTTTGAGTTTATATTAATATGAAATCCAGCTAGTGTCAAAAAAATACAGTGTAAACGAACTAGATTTAGAAAGAGATTTCAAATCAAATCTAGTAGATTTCGGTGTAATGTAAATGGACTATAAGGTGTTATATTTTGAATCCGAAGAATATTTTTCTTTTGTTTATTGAAATAAATGTTTTTTGTTTTGTTTTGTCAATAAAGTTTTTAAAACAATACTCTTACTCCTTACATTATTGGTTGGTTGTTGATTTGTTAGTTTTTTTATGTTTATGTGCTGTTAGCTTTAGTTAATCATAAGCTTTTATTTTTATATTGAAAAGGCACTTCGCCTTCCTCTACGAAGTATTGGGAAAATTCTTCTCTAATATTTGAAGTCTCTTGGCTTCCGTATGAACGGTGTGCTTGAAGTTATGAAGATTTTGTACACTCTGATCACTGCGCCATTCACCGGGAATCATAACGCCGTCTGCTGTATAATGGTCAACAAGATTTGGATTAAAATATACAGAACTTTTTCGAGTCAACAAATAGTTGTGCAGTGCGCAACACGCAAGAGTTATTTGCCTTGTTTTGGAGGGTTTAAGCTTAATTGGGCTACGCATTACTCGAAATCGTGCACTAAAAGGCTTTAAGATGGTGTTAATGCGAAGGCATCGTCAGCAACTAAAACATATGGAACGGGTAAAGTTCTCAGCGGTAGTGGTTTTAGCGTAGGCAAATTAAGTTTTTTGCTTGTTAGCGCTTGATTAAAAGAGGTTTTGCGAAAAACTCCACCATCAGATATGCGGCCATTTGATCCAACATCGATGTTCAGAAACTTGTATGTTGCATCGGCTATAGCCATTAGAACAATGCTGAGTGGTCCTACAAAATAATAACACTTCAAAAATTCGCTAAAAGAAACTAAAGTCGACTACAACATTAACCTTTATAGTTATAATGAATGCTTCAAGAACGTGGTGGAGCAGACAATTGGAAAAATCCCATATTTTTAAAAATGACTCAGAAATTTTTTCCCACTCCTCATCTCTTGATGGCATCTAAAACAAAATCACGAAATATAAAGAGTAAACAACTACATATAATTATTTTTACCTTTAAATAGTGTAACTGAAGAACTTTATAAATGGCCTCACATGTATCGAGAATTATTCCCGAAATCGTATTGTGAGGGATTCGAAATACGTACTGCAGAGATCGAAAACTCACGCCAGTCGCCAAGTACCGGAGTGTTACTACCAAACGCTCAGAAGGGGAAATTGGCTCTCGAAGTTTTGTAGTCTGTTTAGTTATTAATGGTGTCACTAATTGGAGCTATAAAGGGATTGAAAGGCATTTTGTTAAAATATTTACATATCTCATTAGTACTTACCAAATGATTAAAATTATAGAACTTATTCGTAGAAAATTTTTGTACAGCACTGGAGTTTCTGATCGCCTTTCCTTATTTTTCCTTAAATCCTCTTCTAAAAAGAGAACTGATGCTGCTCCACAGCTTAATAAAAGAAATTCTTCACATATCCCGATATCCATTTTTTTATAAATTTGTCAGCATACAAATGTGTATTTTTGGGTAAAATAGATTTTTGTTTTTCAACAGTTTAATCAAATATTTTTTTAATAAAATATTTTTTAAGTGTGAACACAGAGCAAACATGTTTTGCTAAATAATTATTTGCAGCTATTTCACGTGTGTTTGGAGAAACAAAATAAAGCAAATAAATGTGTCTAGTATGACCAAAAAACAAAATTTGTATTGTTTTGACACATTTTAGTCAAATACGAGCAAACAAATTTTTAGTAAATATTTGACAAATCTGACCATACCTTTAGAGTAGAAATACAAACTTACGGTTGCGGCGACGGATTCCGCATGTCAAAGAAAAATAAAATGATGTGCGACGACGGATGCTGATTTTATTGCCATTTTTTATTATTTTTTCACTAATTTCTTTTATTAATTTATGTTGAAATACATAAAAAAAATTTGTATAATGTAAATAAGCAATAAATTAGAAAATTTTAAAATTATTGTTGTTTTTCAACGACTTTTTACATTTTCTTTCTCTTCTTTCTTCATTGTCATTCACAAAAAATATTAACATATATTATTTTTTGTTCGAAAATCAATAAAACTGTGGCAACATTCTGAAAGACAAAAAATTTTAAATTGAGAGCTTGAGGAAAAACGCACTCAAATAAAAATAGATTCTAATTTTATGCGGATTCGTTGAATGTTTTTTATTGTCAAAACTCCATATAAAAAAAAACAACATCCGCAACCGTGAGGTTGTATTTCTAATCTTATGCAGGGAACATAATTAGGACGAACGACGAATTTTGTCTAGCACGACGAATTCGTCGGTAAAAGTTCGCTGCGTAAATTCGCAGTGTGGCGCACAATTAGGACAAAAAAGTTACAGCTGTTATAATCAACAAAATTGTTCGCTATCTATGACAAAAAAGTAACCTTTAAAAAAATGTGAAATTTATAAAAATAATTCTCATCATGATCAACCTTTTCCATATTTAAAATATTTTGTTTTGCATATGACAGCTGATAGTGTTACCGTATAAAAACTAAATAGTTATACCAAAAATCAAACATTAAGAAAAAGCCATTAGAAGGTAACTTTATGGAAAATAATTGTGGGTGTATATTTAAAAATAAACATTAATTAAGGCAAAAATAACTTTATTTACTAATATATTTAAAAACAAAAATGAGAAACAGCAACCCTGTACTAATTTATTCGTCGTTCGTCGGCGTAAGAAATAGAAATAAATCTACCGGAGAGTTCGTCACGCACGACGAATTTCGTCGTTAATTTTCATTTGTACCAATGTGTTTTATTTCTGACGGCGAATATTCGCAACGAAAAACTCGTCGCTTGTTCCAATTGTGTTCCCATACGTTCACACATACAAGACAGAATATGCTTGTTAAAATTTTATATCAGATTTCTATTTTTCTTACCTGATTTCAAATTGTTTGTAAAATTCACTAAAAAAACGAAACTTATGACTGCTTTTGGTATTGTAGGGTAAATGTACGTAGTAATATTTTTAGCATTTATTCTTGTGGATACTTAATATGTTTTTGATGAAATTTCAAATATGTATGTATATGGGCATTTCCACAGAAATGTCAACCGCAGCCAAAAAATTCAAAGTTCATAAAAGTATGTTGTTTTAACATAGTATTTTTTATATTTATATATATATATATATATATATATATATATATATATATATTCAAAACATATTCTGAAATATTTAAATGCAATGTCGAACAAGTACTAAATTTCCGTTTTGAACATTTCTATAGCTCGTTTTGTTTTGATGAATGTTCCAACTAAAGATACATTTAGCCGACAGTAAATGTAGATGTGTCAGCTGATCATTTTTCTTATACGAAAAGCTATTCAAATGCTTAGCTGACTGAAATGTCACTTAAGGCAGAATTAGCCGACCGTTGAAATCGTATATGTAATGTAAATGTAGCTGTACAGTAAATGTAGTTGTGCTTATAGAATAAGCCAAATGTAATTTGCCATGTTTAATTTTGAGGAAATACAATTAGAAAATACAATATGATTCGAAAACGACTCGGATACGGCTCGTAATTTGATCAAAAACTACGATTGAAAACAGGCTCGAAAGCAGAGTAAGTAAATGCGCAGCGCAGAGCAAAGCAGCTCTTTTGCGAAAAGGGCGGAGCCAACATGTTATTTCGCATTGCCTGGGCCAATATGTTTACTCTGCGTCATGAAGGAGCAGCTTATTAAAAAGAGCAATGCGCTTGGCTCTCTTTTTTGCGTTGATCCTTATTTGTGCGCAATGCGCAAAAGACCCGAAATTTCGCATGGCTCTTTTACTGTTGTACAAAATATATTTTTTTAACGTCAAGATTATAATGTGAAAATCAATTCAATAAATAAATTATTTGATTTATGTGTTTTGGGACAGCTTAGAAGATTGTTTATCGTTTTATAAATATAGGTAATATTCAAATGAATGTTGGAGGAACATATGTAAACTTTGGTTGCTTAACAACATCATAACATAGAACAATTGTGAGACCTAGTCGAACGAAAAATTTACCAACGCAACATTACCTCAAAAGAAATGATTAAAAATATCATAATGGATGAGTGGGGGGCAAAATAACGGCAGAGGATTCTTCCAAGTTGGTTCAGTCATTGCCCCCTCGGCTTGCAGTGGTTTTAAAATGAAGGGGTTATCGTACAAGCTATTAATTTTTTTTTTTTACTTTATAAAAAGTTTCTGTTCACTGTTATGTACGAATACTTTTTCCTTTGAACTGCAAAGCTATTTAAATTTGTTTTTTATTTTTATTCTTCAGAAATAATTAATTTTCAAAATATACCAATAATTAAAATAAGGATACTTTGGAAATTTACTACATAAAGAATTGATTAGGATTTTTACACTTATTTCTTATATTTGTTAGGGTGATGTAATTATTAAAAATGTAGGAATATTTATGTAAAAAGTAATGAAACGAAATAAAGTTGCTTCACTAACTCAATTAATTATTAAATGTTTTTATTTACATTTCACTTAAATGATATTATTAAATTGTATAGTAGTTTAGATTAATATTTCATAGTTTGCTTAGCGTACTTTTAACTTATATATTCTTTTAAAACTGATTTTCTGATACAACTTCCTTTTAATTGAATTCTTTACAACTGATTTTCTGTTACAGCTTTCTATTAATTAAATTTCTTTACAACTGACTTTTGAACAACTTAACTTTTCAACTGATTTGCTTTTAAAAAAAAAAACAACTTCTTTTCAACAGATCGTTTAGGCAACTGCACCTCTTTACAACTGAACTTCTACTCTCCTTTATTCATTACTGATATGATTTATTCTTTCTGTCAGTGTTACCACTTTACATTCGGCCACCCTGTTCATCTTCTGTCCCAGATGACGACCAAAACTAATCATAAGCTTCTGTAGTATTGCCTGGTCCTTCAAAATCACCTCATTTTGTTACCTCGTATCTGATATTTCTCTTTACCTTGCTAACCTTGTATGGTCCTAAATATTCACTTGATAACTTTTTACTAGTTTTAAATTGTGTTCTTTTTATTTTACCATTAATATTTGCATTCATTTTAACGCCAAACATTACTTCAAACGGTGAGGTATTAAGTGAACTATGTACATTGAAATTTATTGCCTTCTGTACTTTACCCACATGCTTAAACCATTTTGATGGATCTTCTGACGACAATATTACCGACAAGATTGTACGATTCGATCTTTTATTTTGCCCATTGCCCCTCGACACACCGGTAGTTGCTAATGCTCAATGCTCCATTCTTTACAAAAGTCTTCAAATAACTTCGACGTAAATGATGATCCGTTGTCACTTATAATACGCATTGGGTAACTATACGTATACACCCATACTTGCAACTTTGCAATCACTTCATCCACCGCAGTCATTTTTGTTGCCCTTATTCGTGTGCATTTTTAATTATTTCAAGTTCCATTGATTTTGGCGTAACTAGTAACTTAAGACCTTTTATGCATTTGTACAAAAGAATACCTTTTATTTTATAATTTTCATACATACACTCGTCTTCTTTTTGCACTTTTTGAAATCTACTCTAATGAAATGACTAAAACTTTTGTTGGAAAACGACTAAACGCATCAACATGCTTCATGCGATTTGCTGGACGATGTACGACAATAAAGGTGAAGTCTTGAATATACATTACCCACTGTGCCACCGTTCTTGGCAAATCTTTTTTATTTATTGTCTGAGTAAAAGCTGCACAATCTGTTACAATTTTAAAATTTATGCCAAGCAAGTAATGTCTGAATTTTTTTAGTGCTAAATAAACTGCCTTCACTTCTAACGTATAACTGTGTTGCAAACTTTCTTGCTGTGGTGTTCTCTTACTCCAAAAAATACGGGATGCATTTTATTTTCATGTTTCTGCATTAGTGTTGAACCAAATCCTTCCTTCGATGCGTCGGTATGCAATTCGGTTTCAGCATTCCTATTATAAACACGTAAAACAGGTTCACTGGCAAGTTTAGCTTTTAAAATATCAATTGACTGTTTTTCACTTTCTTTAAAATTGAAAATTATTTCTTTTTTTAATAAATTTGTGAGTGGTGCTGCTATTTTGGAATAATTTGGTATGAACTTGCGAAAATACCCTGCTAGTCCGAAAAAGGACCTCCTTAATGTTTTTCGGCACTGGGAATCTTTTTTACGGCGTCAACTTTTTGTTTTCCTGGCCAAACTTAACCATCTTCGACTATGTGCCCTAGGAATTCAATTTTCATCTTTAAAACGCACATTTTTCCCACATAAATTTTAAATCGTACATAGCAGCTATTTTCAGCACTGTTTGCACCTTTAAAAGACATTCTTGCGGTGTTTTTTTCGTAAATAACGGTATCATCAATGTAGAGTTCCATTACATCGGCATTAATTAAATCTTGAAAACTGAAGTTATTATAACGTACAAAATTTGCTGGTGAGTTGCAGAAACCAGACGATGCTCTATTAAATTCGTATAGCCCTTATTTTGTTATAAAAGCTGTGTATTTTTTGTACTTTTCCTCTATTGGAACATGAAAAAAGCCATACTCTAGGTCCATGGTAATAAAATGCTTTGCTTCACTTAGTTTTTCCAAAACGTCTTCAATATTTGGCACTAAAAAGCAATCCTTTAACACCATTGAACAAATTCTATAATTTCCATCTTTCTTTTTCACAACAACTAATCTACTGGCGATTTCTGAGTAGGACTTACGAATAACACCATTCTCTAACCTTTCAGCTATTTGATGATTATCTACCGCTTGCTCTTGTACTGGTTATCTTCATGGTGTATGTCGAAATGGTTTTATTTGCTCATTTGGTATTATATTTATTACAACTCGCGATTCTTTTACTTCCTCGGTGGGTTTATTTGATTAAATTTTTTACTTTATTTTTTTTATTAAATTATTATTTGAACTGTGTATATTATAAATGAATAGAAATTATTTTGGCTTAAGTTCATTTATTTTTAATTTCTAAAAATCTTTTTTAGAAAGAAAATCTATTTTTACAAATGTATGCGGTCGTTTTCCAAAGAAAACAAGAAAAATTAGACGCTAGCAGAATGAAATGCTGCACTTTCTGGACCGCTACGACCTTCATCAGCATTCTTCGCATCTATCTACCTTAGTTGTGTATTTTTATAACATCATCTATTTATTTAATTATTTTGTCAATTCCTATACAACGAGTTTTATCTTATATTTAAAGTATAGGAAAGTGATGTTTATAAATTAAATTTTGGGATTACACATTAATACAAGTACATACACTTAAGCTATATTAACATAAGAAGTTTTTACTTAACAAATACATTACAATTAAGAATTGAAATTCAGTGTTGTGCAAAAAAATCAAATAAAAAATGTTTAAAGCTATTTGCGTTACTATTGAGTTGTTGAGTTTGGGGAAGAATATTCCAAAGACGAGCCGCGTGTATAAAGAAGTGCCATTCAGACACATGAAGACGGTGTGAAGGAATTATAATCTTTCTTTCTCTAAGTGGTCTGGCAAACCTAATCTTGTCTATAAGATATTGTGGAGCTTCTGAACAAATAATCTTATGCTGAAATAATAGAACGCGTATTTTAAGAAGATTATCAAAGGAAACACCGCAAAGTTTAGCGGAAAAATTAGAAACATGGTCATATCTTCTTAAGCCATACACATATCTAATTATGTTATTATATAAAACGTTTAATTTCCTTTTACTAATTGAGTCGCAGCTTGCGAAAAGCTCACAGCCGTAAATTAAACCTGGAAAAAGATAAGATTTTGCAAGAAGTTTTCTTATCTCTAAGGGGGTATAATATTGTATCGGCCAAAGGCACCTTAGCTTATTATAAATTTGGCCTACATGTGTATTAACATGGTTTGTCCAAGTAAGTGTTTTATTAAATATTAATCCAAGGTTTTTTGTAGCATTAACGATGTCGATATTTCCCCATTTATCAGAATGTTAACATCGACAACAGAATCGAGCGTTCTCTTTCGAATTATTAGGCACTTTGATTTATGGGGCTTAAACAAAGTCCATTCGCTGTTGCCCAACGAAAAATTCTTTCCAAATCATCATTAACCCTAGCAATATATTCATCAATAGATTGTACTGGACTGCTCAAATATAACTGTACATCATCTGCATACATGTGGACTTTGCAATGCAAAAGCTGTTTTGGCAAATCGTTGGCATAAATTGAAAAAAGTAGCGGTCCTAGAATGGATCCTTGTGGCACACCTCTTGTTAAGGGTTGTAAAGATGAGTGCAAATTTTTAAAAGATACAAATTGAAAACGGGTTGACAAATATGAAGACAAAAGACGTGTTGAATTTTTAGAGAACTTAAAGAAATGACCAAGCTTTTTGCAAAGTGTACCATGGTCAACAGTGTCAAAGGCTTTTGAGTGGTCAAGAAGAATTAAGAAATTTAATTTACCTTCATCCAGTTCACGTCGTAAATTTTCGGAAACATCCAATAAGGCAGATACACAGCTATGGTTAGAGCGAAAACCTGATTGCTTTTCAGATAATTTATTTTCCCTGATATGTCCCGAGATTTGAATTTGTAGAATTTTTTCGAGCACCTTAGACAAGTAACACAAGATAGCTATTGGCCTAAATTCTGAATTGGTTTTCGGTATAGGTACTACCTTTGCACACTTCCATCTGTTCGGAAAGATGCTGGTCATTATGATGGTATTGAATAAATGTGTTATATATGGCAAGAGTACTGGAAGTAATATCTGAATAAATTTTGGGTGCATATTGTCGAAGCCCACTGCATTTGACTTAATTAATTTAAAACATGAATAAACTTCAGATTGACTTACGCAAGAGAATTGAAAAACATTATTACCAATTTCAAAATTGTTTAAATCTAAACTGGAAAAATTATAAAATCTTTCGTCAGCTGCTACAAATGGTATATTCATAAAGATACTATTTAGCTCTTCAACATCTACTTGGTCGTTAATAACATTCCGTGTACTACCAATACCAATTTCCCGAATATATTTCCATGTTTGCTTGGAACTAGCTGCAGAGCTAGTTTTTTTGCAATTCTAATTGTCATATTCATTTTTTTCTGGCGGCTTTAAATACTGCTTTCAACTCTGGAGTTCTGAAACGTTTCCACCTTAAGTAAGCAAGGTCCCGTTCATGAATTAGGAATTTTATATGAGAAGAAAACCAAGGTTTTGTACTAGCGGATGTATTTATAGATTTAACTGGAACTGTATTTTCATACAGACGCTGAATACTGTTTTCCAGAAAAAACACTTGCTCATCTACAGATGGCATGTAATACACCTGTTCCCAATCGAAATCTGATATATTTTATTGTAGCAAACTATAGTTTATGTTCTTAAAGTCGCGAAAATAAATTTTGTTTTGTGACAGAGGAACTCTAAAGTTGTATGTCAAAAATATTAAATCATGTTGCGAAAAACATGAGGCAGACACCTGGTGATATAATAAAACGTTTGATATGATGGAAACAAAGAAAATGTCAAGCAAAGTTCTATTGGTTGTAGTATCGTGTGTTGGGTTAACTGTATTGGTAGGAGTAAGTCCAAAAGATTGCATATTTTCATTTAATACAGATTCTAAAAGAAGATTCGAATTAAAGTCCCCAGCTATGATTATTTCGTTATATTCAACAGCAAGTGTTTCTAGCGCTGCAAAAAAATTTTTAAAAGGAATCATTTTATTTGGCCTATAGGCACAACCGACTAGAATTTTATTACCGTCAGAAATTATTTCTATAAAAATAAATTCTACGTTACGCTCATTAGATATTAAGTTTGTTGAAGACCTTAAACAAACTCTGCATGAAAAGTTATCTTTGACAAAAATAGCTACTCCACCAGCATTTCCATTCCTATCCTCTCTAAATATCTTATAGCCACTCAGACAGATAAATCTATCTGCAGTCGCAGATGAAAGCCAGGTTTCGGACACACAAACAATATCAACGCCAGAATTTTCAAAAACAAATCTAAATTCATCAAGTTTATTATTTAGGCTTTGGGCGTTGATATGCGCTAGAGTTAGTCCTCTTTTACATTTAGCTAGGATTCTAATTAAGTTCATAGTCGTGTCTTTAGAACTTCCTCCTACTGTAGCATTATTATCATTTGCCTCCATTCTCAACTAAATAATAAGAAAACCTAAAAGCAACGCAAGGAAAAAAATTCTTGACAAATTGAAGTGAATACTTAATAATAAAGAAAAATATTTCAGTAAAATAATAAAATTTCAAAAATATCAAGCATAGCTTAGGTACGAAAAAATTACGTTAACTGATCAGCGAAACCAATTTTGATAGGATCATCACTATCGTATTTTTTCACGTATACAATTCCACGTTGTGTGTAGGCAGATTTAATGCACCTATTATTTTTTAGGCCTAAAGCTGTTTTAAAAATACCGTGATTGTACGGAGTCGAATTCTCATTAATGTAGAACGGCATGTCACTATCAAATCCTGCATTGCACAAACGTAAAGGTGTTTTGTGTTTACGCCGATAACTAGCTGAATTTTTTAAAAACGAATTTTCCTCATATGGGGAGCTCATTTTGATAATAATTGGCGGATCACTCACATCACTCTTATTTGTAAAGTGCCTCACACGGAAAATAGCTTTGTGAGATGGCACTGATGTTTTTAACACGTCGCAAATATTTTTAAACATACGCGGTAAGTCTTCATTCTCATAATACGGTATGCCCGTTATCCTGATATTGGATGCAACTACGGAATTGTCATGTGCTAGGATTTTTAAATTTAAATTTTTACATCATCTTTAAGTTTTTTAATTTCATTATTGGCTGACTCTAATTGTGTTATTCTTTCATTTAGCTGATGTATTTCCTTTTTCACCTCATTCATTATTTCATTTTTAAAATCACTAAACTTTTGATCTATTTCATGTAGTAGGCAACTCTTATTGTCTTCAATCATTGTTTTTATTATTTTTGATTGTTCTTGCATATACTCTTCTTGTTTTGTAAATTTATTATCTAACCAACTCCATAAACGAGAACGTAGAGTTGGATCATTTGTAGTTAAGAATAAGAGTTCAGATATTTCAATGTTGTCGTTTGACAATTCATCACTTAATTCAGCTTCCCGCGCATTTCTCTTTTGCCAACATGAGTTCATAATTGTTGGGATTTTAAAGAGAAAAACAATTTTAAATTAGTTTGTGTGTATAAGTTTGTTTTGTTATTGATTTGTTTCTTATTTTGTTTTGTTATGTTTTTTGCTTAACAAGAGTTGTTTATATTTTAAATAACTTTTGTATTAGGATTTTCTTTGAAAATGTTTTCGTTCTTACAAAAACTTAACACTATTATTTGTTTGCAATTTTGTTTTATCTTATACAAGCTTTTTTATTTGTAATATAATATTTTTGCTATTATTTTGTTTAATTTATTGAGGACCACAATCAGAACACGTCCGTTTGCCTTGAGTTATTACTTTATTAACCAACTAACTTTGTAAATAAGAATACGAGAATATTCATTCAAAATTACTTTGGTTGGACGAAATTTACACACAAACCAACGTATTTCTTTACTGTTCTCTCTGTATTTCGTCTTGTACATTTGTTTTTGCTTTGTTTCAATCATCGATTGAACACGAATGCAAATCAGAGAATAACAAAAGTATCATTTTAAGTACTCTTCAAGTATTTGAGGCCAAACATGTATGAATGAGTATCGTGACAGCTTCAATAACATACTATACACAACATATTCATACCAATTTCAACCTAAATATGTACAAGTATTGACAGCTAATGAGTAGACACATACTCATACTTTATTGCACGAAGCACAAATAACTATAAGTATAAGTTGGATTGGGTCCCTGCAAACATTTTCAATCGCCGAATCTTCGCCCGCGAATCGCCGGCAAGTTGAGTACAATCGCGGCGAGTAATCGCGTGCGAGCCAAAAATTACCCTTAAGCGATTCGCTAAAACGCTCGCTTGTGTGCCTGTTGCGATTCGCGAATAGAGATCCGCTGGCGATTCACAACTAACGACTCGCAGGCGAATCACAAATAGAGATCCGCCGGCGATTCGCAATTATCGACTCGCAGGCGAATCACAAATAGCGACTTTCACTTATTTCTGCATAAGTATTTTCAACTGCATTTAAATTATGAATTCTTACTATTAATTTAGCGGCTTCTCTCTTACTTTTCAACCGCAGTGCTTTGTTTGACAACATTTTTATCAATATATTACTTTCACACACCACACCTTTCACTGATCACTACTTATTTATTTCTTTTCTTATTTCTTTCTTTTTGATATTTTATATTTCCGATGTATTCTTATTGTCTTTTTAACAGATCACTTGTCCAACTGAAATGAAAATTTTGCTAATTGCTTAAATATTTATTTTCTCGTTACCTCTAGAAAACAACAAAAATAAAAAATTCCATCGAAAGTTATGAAAAAAACACAGATGACTCAACTCAAATGAATAAAATACGTTGTTAGAAATTTTTCCCGTTACCGGTGTACGCTCGCGTATTCATCGCTGGTTGTAAGGCATAGGCGATGGCACGCGATTCATATCGTAAACGTAATCAAAATTGTTTTCAGGTTTGAGTGTTTTTAGAACAAAAAATGACTTCTTGTATACGCTCGCGTATTCATCGCTTAGTTATAAGGCGTAGGCGATGGTTAGCGATTTGTATTCCCTGAACAGAATCGCGTAATCATCGCCAAACAAACCATCGCCAAAAAATCTCAAAAATGTTTGCAGGGGTATTTTCTATACTCATACTTATAAGTATTGAGTAGGAATAAGTATAAGTATGTAAATACTCTAAGTATACTTATAAGTATTTCTTCATAGGAATATGGCATATATTGTTTTATAATGGTGTGAACCAATTTTATTCTCAATAAAGACATATATTTTTTTAAGTTAATATGATATTTTCGTGGCGATTACATATTAACTGTTAATGTTATAAATATTAACATTTTCTATTAACATTCTTTTCTTACAAGTATAAGAAAATATAATAAAATTTTAAATAAAATATATGTATATAATAAAAATAATCAGGCATGTTCTGACAATCTCAAATCGCTTAAAACTAGCGATACGAGTTGAAATCGCTTGTAAGGTGTTCTGTAGTTCACAATCGCAAGAAATTTGGCGACTTCAAATCGCAAGCACATACTGAAGTGAAGTTACGAATTTTACTTAAACGTATAGTCGGTAGTCAAGAAATATGGGGTTGTTTTAGTTTTCAATTCTTATAAAATATTCAGTGCTTATTAAATGTGCGATTTAAGTGTTAAGGGACCTTAAAAAATTTATTTAAATTACTTTTTGGACGACATGAGTTCCAAACGTGCATGTTATAATTAACAAAATAAACAAAAATATTTTGTAAGTACTGATTACTTACAACGTGAGTAACCTTTTACATCAAAGATGCTTAATGCAATATCACTAATAGAAAATCCATTTGTCGCTAAAATATTTCTTTGCTTGCGTTATGTTTTTAAATTAATAAATATATATGGGATTGCAGGCATATTGTTGTAGTTTTCTTTTGTTGATTTATATTTTGCACCGTCAAATCATAAGTTTTTCTTTTCAAACATAAGTTTGAAAAAGAGCAAATCGCAAGCAAAACAAGTGAGTTTCAGAACATGTAAAACAAAAGTTGGCGTTTTTGAAATCACATGCGACTTCAAAAACATGCGATTGTCAGAACATACCTGAATATAATCTTTAAAAATTAAAAAAAAAGCACAGATAAATTGTCCTATATTTATACTTGTACACAACAATGTATTTATTTTTACATTATTAATAAATAAACTAATAAAAAACAATAAAGCCGCACAAGAAATTCCAAAGAAAATGAGTCTAAGCAACTAAAAAAGTGAAAATTATTAATTTTTCACCATCGTATCAAGAAAAAGTAAATCATGGTAACAAAAAAGATTAAATATAAAAAAAAAAAAAAAACTCTTTACTTAGTTTTATCTTACAAAAGAATCAGGAAAACATTAAATGACTTAAAATAGTTACGCAAAATATTGTATGTACGAGATACTCTAACACAAATATTTTAGTCAACCTTAATAATGACAGTTGTTTATTTCTATTGGATCTACTAAATTTAAAGAAACTAATTAGGCATTTGAAGTTTAAATGTCTTGTAAATTTCTAAACTTTATTCTATGGAGAAACACGAGCTGATATTCTGAGCGAGTATAGCTACCTAATAACTTCATTGAATCCAAATTTTATTCTTCTCATCACATATCCCAGGTGCCTGAGTAAACCTCTAATCCATGCAGAAAAATCGGCGTTGTAAGGCGTTATAGGTTATAAGAATTTAAAAATATAATATTGTCAATTGTTTTAGGTTCCATCCGGCTGCTTTTTTCGTTTATTATATTTCCAACTAAGGAAAAAACTCGTTCGGATGCTGCGCTACTTTCAATAACTGGTATTATTTTTTCTTTAAATTTCGTCGTTGTTCTCCTAATTGTGAATTTAAATAACTTAATTAATGTTAAATGGTTAAAGTATTAAAAATTACTTTCTGGTTTCGTTCTAAAATATATTATTTTTTAAAGTTTATTATTTAATTTTTTATTTTATAATGCGTACTTTCACGGATCTAGTAAGCAACTCGGCATATGTGCATATATGAGATTGTTAGTTTATCTTTTGTTTTTTATACTGGTTCGCCATGCCAAATTCAGGTAAAGCTAAGCGCGGTAATAAAAAATTTGTCAATTATTTAGTACATTTTGGAAATATAAATTGCACTTCTAAGAAAAAAACTCACTACCTGTTCATTAATATTTAGAAAAAAATGTGAGCAAAATTTGTTCATTTACAACTTTTAAAGTATCCCAATTTTTTTAAAATAAAAAAAGGGTTAATAAATTTTTTTATTTGCTGTAAACATCTTAAGTAAATGCCATAAAAAATAAAAAAACACCAAATCAACAAAGGTACTTTTCGCACTTATAAATAGTTTTAATAATTAATTATTCATTAAGTATTTCTTAGAATTTATGTCGTTTAAACGTATTGTTTTAACGAGAATTATAAAATTTTTTAGTAAAATTAAAATAAAAAACAGATACTAATGATGGAAAATATATAAATATTTAACTGACAATTGAATAAATATATAACATTTAATTTAAATTTAATCGTTTCATCCTAATAAAAAAAAAAACTAAATTAGATTTTCTATTTAATTTCTTCTACCTTTTTTATCCATCTTCTGCTAATGTTCAGTTATAATCAAAATGTTGAACATTTTACACATTTTTATATACATAGTTCCTATAAGTACTTATTTTACTTAAAAGTATTTCAACTACTTTATGGGTGTTTTAACTACTTTGCCATACTTATAAGTATTTCAACTACTTTATGAGTATTATAAGTATTTTGCCATAGTTATGAGTATTATGTAGTTATAAGTATGAGTATGGCAGATACCCAACACATTATACACTCATAACTAGTTTTATTCATACTTTCATTTCATTTATATTTTTAAGTTCGATGTGTATAAATAATGTGTGCTATGGGTATTAAGTATACTCATACTTGTTTGATAGCAAATAAGTAGATCAAAGTATTTGCTGTATTACAAGTATGAGTATACTCAATACTCAAAAATATGAGTAAATAATTAAGTGTATCTTCTTTAAAAGTACTTATTGTCATTCTCTGATGCAAATTTGTTTTTAATCATTCTTATGCTATAAACATAATCATGTCCACCGACCATCGACTACAAGATGTTAAAAATAGAATGCATGCGTGCTTATGAGAATAAATCTTTTAGCAGCTACACGACTACCGACTACACGGCTACTTTTGTAGCCCGTAGCCAACTTAGGCTAATTTCTATTTTTCTTGGCTACAAAAAACAGATTAGTGGTGCCAATACAAAAATGCATGAAATGGTGTTTTTAAAAAAGCAATACTTTAAATATCGCTATTAAAAACGCGAAAAACTTTTGAAAAATAATAATCATCTGTTAATTTGTTAACATTTTTCATCAGTTTATTACTTTATCTCGAAGGGGGAACATCTGCGTGCGAGCTGATTTTTTTCAAAAAAGTGAAGTTATAATTGAAATCGCAACGTGCACAGTTTTTATTCAACAGGATTTTCCACTTCCTATACGAAGGTATAGGTCGATGTGCAGTTCCTGGAGAGACTAGTTATATCAAAATACTTGTGGGATACCCTGTCGCTGTAGTTATATACCCCTGCCATTATTAAATTAAGATTTAAAAAAAAATGCATTTTTCATTTACTATTTATTTGGCGCATTTTTCATTTACTTTTTGTTTGTGAAATTTTCCATTTAGTTCTTTTTTCATAAATTTCTAATTTGTTTCATTTATATTTATTTTTTTGGGTTTTTTTTATTGAAATTGATAAGTATATAATAGTAATTTTTACTTCTTATATACATTTATTATATTGTTTAATGTAAATGTTTAGTTCAATTTACATGCATATATGGACGTGGACACTTCATACACTGAAGTCTTTGTTTCCACTATTTTAGCAATAGTATTTATAAAGTTAATTAAATTTTCTTGAGACATTTAAAATTTTTTTTTACACAAATTCACTTAAAAAAATCAAGTTTGTTTTGTTTTTGTTAACTTAAATACATATGTCAAAACAGATCTTTATTTTTTGTAGTTAGTGGTCGATGGTCGTTAAAAGAATTAAGTAGCTGGCAACTTGGCTATTTTTGTAGCCAGCTACTTTTGTAGTCGGTAGTCGATGGTCGGTAGCCTTTGAATGTGTTTATAGCATTACTTGTTTACTCATAACATTATAGATGCTGTTCCAGTATCATTTTGATTGTTATGAAGTAAGTATGAATGCTCGCTGTGCCTTGCGTGCTTATAATTTAATTTTTTTGATAAATTATTATTTAAACTGTGAATATTATAAATAAATAGAAATTATTTTGGCTTACGTTCATTTATTTTTAATTTCTAAATATCTTTTTTAGAAAGAAAATTTATTTTTACAAATGTATGCGGACGTTTTCCAAAGAAAACAAGAAAAATTAGACGCTAGCAGAATGAAATGCTGCACTTTCTGGACCGCTACGACCTTCACCAGCATTCTTCGCATCTATCTACCTTAGTTGTGTATTTTTATAAACATCATCTATTTAACCAACTAACTTTGTAAATAAGAATACGAGAATACGTTTTGACAACACCGACTCCTTCAGTCAGTGTTACCACTTTACAAGTGTACGAAAGAATAGTGTTATGTATTTTTGCGGTGCGTTCGCACGAATTACCACTAATAATATTTTAAAATGAATGAATTTTATGATCACTCAAATAATGGCGTTTTATATTAAAAGTACTTACACCCGAAATAAATTTATTACAGTCCAAACAATGACTTTTGTTGTTATTTTTTAAATTGTTTAGTAGGTGTTTTCTATTTAGACTTCTTTGTCTCTAGTAATTTTTACACCAAAAACTATGTCACTCTTATATCAAAATTTTAAACTTTTCCATGAGCACATACCTATTAATGTATGTAAAATTCATAAGTACGCAGTTACATATATTTATACCTATGTATTTATATAGGTACATACATACATATATGATTTCCAATTATAGTCTAAAACAAATTATTTTTTGCACATAATGCAGGTAAAATTATCTCGTTGATTAAGGCTTAACTTAACAATTAGTAAGAGTGAACGCAGTAGAGAAAGGCTTTACATATATTTGAATACATATGACTGGTTCCCAATGGGATCCCTTGTGTAGAAAAATGAAAGAAAAAATAAAAATAGTTACTAAATGTTTGCTGTTTTTTTCAATAAAAAATTTTTGAGTTGTTGTTGTCTTTTGTCTGATTGATTCATTTAATCAATTTGGCTTTTGATATAAGACTTTCTAGTTTTCTATACAAAATTTTGGAAAAATCCACTGATGAGCTATTTAAGCAGTAGTGAAATGGCCATATAGATATGCTTTCTCCTAGTTTAGTTTAAAATAATAAATATTTCATGAGAATATCATGAAATATTTATATTTGAAGGAATCAAGCACGAATAAAGTAAATTAAATTTTAAAAGATTCCGAATAATAAATTTTCATATTGATATATTTGCATGTGCACATTGCTTATTATTAAAAATTGTTTTTCAATTTTTATTTTTTCATTGAATCTTTCAAATACATTTGAATGGTTCCCAATAGGATCCCTTGTGTAGAAAAATGAAAGAAAAAATAAAAATAGTTACTAAATGTTTGATGTGTTTTTGTATAAAACATTTTTGAGTTGTTGTTGTCTTTTGTCTTATTGATTCAATGGAGTTCTCATTTAATCAATTTGGCTTTTGATGTAAGATTTTCTAGTTTTCTATACAAAATTTGGGTAAAATCCACTGATGAGCTATTTGAGCAGTGATGAAATGGCCATATGGATATGCTTTCCCTGCAGTAATACATTAAATTTTTTAGTTTAGTTTAAAATAATAAATATTTCATGAGAATATCGTGAAATATATAAATAAATAAATATATAAATAAATATTTCATGAGAATATCATGAAATATTTATATTTGAAGGAATCAAGCACGAATAAAGTAAATTAAAATATATTCAAATAAATAAATCCCTTCTTGTATAAATATATACAATAATATTAATATTAAACAACATACTTTTACGAAATTTTTTTGTAAAACTGAATAAAAGTCAACCGAACCACTGGTACTATCAAAAGGAGCATTAACAAAAGAGCTGCTCTTTGAGCTCAATGCGAAGAGCAAAAGCATCAAGAATAAAATTGAATGCGCATGGCTCAAAAAGCAGCGCATAAATAGAAGGATCAAGCGCAATCAGCATAACGTTTGGCTCTTTTTTCTGCTCTGCTCTCTTGCGCATAGCTTTAAAAAGGGTGCGCAAAGAGCAAAAGAGTGAGCCAATCTGAACCTTGGTCGAAAATGAGTCAAAAACGCGAGTCGTAAGGGACTCGTTTAGAATATTCGCGGCTAGGGTACCTTCTTCACCCTACAAAACAATCATCGACTCTAAAACGAGCGCTTAAACGAATATTATGGTCAAAAATGACTCGATTATGGTCAATAATTTAAAAAAATGCTAACTGGGTATGTACATATACCGAACTATATGTATATAAGCCTCAATATAAATTTGATATCTAAATATATAAATTAAAATTGCCAAACCAAATAAACTACTGGTGCTTTAAAATTCTGACTTTTCCAGTTTTTGTTACTTTGCGCTCATGTGTCTCCCATGAGCAATGTTTTCTTAAGGCCCATTCACACAATTACACATGTCTTACGACTTGTATTAGATTTTGTATGAAAGAACTTTAATGAGAATTGGGAATTTTCATTCTACTTTAAGTGTAATAGTATAGCAACAAAAGTATATTACGTTGAATTTTGTGACAATTACAACTATTCTCATTAGATTTCAAGTCTTAAGACTTGTATAATAATGTGAATGGGCCTTTAGGAAAATATCTAAAAATGAATATGTAATGTAGAATGTCAAATTCCTTCCCGTATTACTTGACATATGTATACATTCTCTTTGCTTTCACACTAGCACACTTTTAAATAATAATAAAATGTTGTGAAACGAGCTTTAGCAATAGATATCCACTACATGGACCATAGCGTTAGAAGCGCTAACTAGTATGGTGTCATTTTATTTCGAAATCTGTTAAAACTCCAGAGGAAAAATTGATAAAATTGATTTATTTTTATATATAATAATTTAACCATTGTGATATTCAATTCATGGAAAAAAGTTTTTACAATGTCCACCTTTGGCGCGCATATACAGAAAATACATTTTCTAATGGATCCTATTGAACCGGCTGATTAAAATGAAAATTAAGTTCGAATATTCTTCAAGAATAATATATTCCTGCTTGTTTGTATAAGACCGCTGATGCAGAATATTTTATTATTGATATATTTGTTTTGTTTCATGTATATAATCAGCTCCTAAAGTACTTCCCCCGTTTTGTTAAGAACATCGCATATATACAATGTACGTGATCTTTCTAAAAATATTCGTCGAAGTCAACTTTTTTCTAACTACGCTTCAAGCAATATGGTATCATAATATGAAAAATGAAAGATTTTTTAATTTAGAACACTTCTTTTAAGTTTGGCTCAATGCGGTAAACAACTATTACTGCCTGATAAAGACAATTTCCTTTTGTCGCCACTATTAACTGCGACTCTTGTTTTACTAATTTCATTTATTATGAATATAGAGTCGAACTTGCCTATAGTGAAGCTCCACGGGGACAGATAATTATTTCACTATATAGAAACTTCATAATACAGAAATATTTTTTTATATATATTTAAAACAATCAGGTATTTTTGTTTGAACTACATATTTCCATTTTTCTTTATCAATAAAAGCTTTAATTACATTAAGTCATTTAAATAAATTTTTTGGAACGTTGCTCTTCACTTCCAAAAAAGGTCGCAGTACATCAAATGAAGAGGAAACGTGTTTTAACGTAACGTAACGTTTTATCAATACTTGCCATTACTTCACCGCCCAGTTTCTCTTCATCGTCATCTGATATACTTTGTTGTAATCCACGACTCTCCAAAAACACTACTTAGAATATCTTCATCGGACGGAATGCCCATAGTTTGCACATCAATATCTACACTGACATAGTCTTCAAATGATGCAAAAATGTTAGTTCCTTTTCTAAACGAACCCTGTAGAACAGCTAGAAGCAATTCTATGGGTATTACAGGTTGGTTTTCTTCCGTTTGTGACAATATGTTCATCAAAATTCGTTTTCTGTAAAGTTGTTTTTTATTGTAGATTATGCCTTGGTTCATTGGTTGAAGAAGAGAAATCATATGGGGAGGAAAGTACACAAGTTCAATATTTTGTAGTTTATCTTTTACGTCCTTTGGATGCGCAGTGCAGTTGTCAAAAAAAGCAGAGCCTTTCTCCTTTGTGAAGAAAATTTTTGTTGCAGCCCTAAGATCCATATTCTGGGAACCCCAAAAATATTACATATTTTGCTTAAAAATATTGTCGGTAACAAGTGTAAAATAAAGCTGCTAAAAATAGTTTACTATATGAAGGCAAAAAAGCACGTAAAATGTGTTTTTATTTCCAAAATTTTGTTCATTGTAAAGAAAAATTCACTATGTGGAAATTCATAATAGTTAGTTAGTTAGGAGTGGCAGTCTCTCGCGACGAAGCTCACTTGAGCACAATCGAATGGCCCGTTGTGATACCACAAGGAAAGCGGCGCGACTCCCCTTACCCAGCCGAGAACCATGAGGATTCACGGATGAACTTCGCTATGTCCCTTATAGAGTGAGATGATAGCTCCGTAAGAGAAAGGAGAGCCCAGAATTCTTAGTCTTCTTCGAGCCAGGAATGGGCAGTGGCACAGGAGGTGCAGTACGGTCTCTTCCTCCGAGCCACAGCTACGACAGACCGCAGACCGAGTCTTTCAGCATGCCTGCCGATTAGACAGTTTCCAGTAAGTACCGAGACCGTGATGCTTATAGATTTTCTGTCCAGTCTGAGCAGCTGCCTGGTCCGCTTGAGGTCTAGTGTAGTCCACAGTTGTCGAGAGACATAACAGGAACTTTCCTCTACCAAATTGAGGTAGTGGTTCTTTATGGCCATTTTTACCGTTGCCAGAGGAATTCCATCATCTGGTAGCGAGGAGACGTTAGGAAGCAATGTGCCTTGTTTAGCAAGATCATCGGCCTCACAGTTACCCTGGATATCCCTGTGACCAGGGACCCAAATCAGGTCAATCTGTGACAACGCAGGACTAGCTTAGATGTACTGTATGCACCAGCAAGCGCCCTGATTGCCGCCTGACTGTCCGAAAATATCCGAATAGCAAAGCCAAAAATATCGTCCCTAAGCGTTATTTCGGATGTTTTTAGAATGGCCATTACCTCGGCTTGAAAGACGCTGCAGTAGTCAGGAAGTCTGAGGGAGAGTCTTAGTCCAAGGCTATTGAAGAAGATTCCGCAACCGACTCTGTCGTCAAGTTTCGAGCCATCGGTGTAGATGTCAACAGTACCACTCAAAACCACTTCGTTACGGACCCATATCTCCCTACTCGGAATATGGGTCTGAAATCCGTGGTCTAGAGCGGGAGTATAAGAGATGTAATCCACCATAGATGGCAGTGGTACATCCAAATCGATAATGTTAGAGTGCCCTATATCCAGCCTAAGCCAGCGTGAGAGGGCATTAAGTCTGGCTGCACAGCATTTAGCCTGTTGCAATACCAGAAGTTTGGTGGGTAACCAGTGGAGAAGAGCATACAGAGTCTTTGTCGAAGTAGTTCGGAGAGCCCCAGTAATCAAAATGGCGGCTGTTCTCCTGACTTTATCAAGAGGCTTTTAATTGACCGTTTTTTCGAGAGCGGGCCACCAAAAAACAGCACCATAGAGAATATTTGGCTCTATAACTGCCTTGTAGAGCCAGGAGATGATCCGAGGCTGAAGGCCCCATCTTGTTCCTAGAGCTCTCTGGCAGATGTAGAGCGCGCAGATCGCCTTCCGAGCTCTTTCGGCAATGTTTGCCTTCCATTGAAGTTTGGGGTCAAGTAGCACTCCAAGGTATTTCACACTTTTGCTTACACTTAGCACAGTACCGTTCAGCCTAGGTGCAGTAAAAATCGGGATCTTGTATCTCCGTGTGAAGAGCATAACCTCCGTTTTGCCGGGGTTAACATCAAGACCAAACTCGCAGCACCATTGAGACAGAACATTGAGCTAATAGTGCGCCCGTTTTGAAAGTGTTGTCAGGTATTTTCCAGAGACTGCGATAGCAATGTCATCAGCATAAGCTATCACCCTATTACCCGTTTGGTCCAGTCGCCGTAGCAGAGTTTTGACTGCCAGATTCCAGACGAGGGGAGACAAAACACCACCTTGTGGAGTGCCTCTTTTCACTACTCTTACAACGTGATCATTTCCCAAGGCAGACGTGATGATACGTGTCCTCAGTAGTTGCGCAATGAATCCCACCAGTTTTGCATCAAGATCGAGATCCAAGAGGGCCTTTATAACGGCATTGGAGCAGACGTTATTGAAAGCTCCTTCTATGTCAAGAAACACTGCAAGCGTAAATTCCATATTCGAAAGGGCTTTTCAACATAGGATATTAACACGTGCAACGCTGTTTCCACAGATTTCCCTTTCGTATAGGCATGCTGCGAGCTAGAAATAAGCGCGGGATTTATGGAGTTCCTGATCTGAAGATCAAGAATCCCTTCCAGCGTTTTAAGTAAAAAGGATGACAGGCTTATGGGCCTAAAGTCTTTCGGCTTGATATGAGATGTCTTTCCCGCTTTAGGTATGAAAACAACTCGGGCTATACGCCAACCTATCGGCATGTAAGTATTTACCAGGCAAGCATTGTAGATACGCAATAGCCATGGTTTTATGAGGTCCATGCCATGTTGCCAGTCCGCTGGAATGATATTGTCAATTCCAGGAGACTTAAAGGCATCAAACGACATGATGGCCCACTCTATGTGGGCATTTATCACCCGGAAAGTGGGGCGACAAACCGACGCGGAATACCCAGCCCCAATCGTTTCGTCAAATCTTTCACTACCAGGGAAGTGAGTACTGAGCAGCGTCTCCAGCGCCTGCTGGTTTCGGACGAGCTTTCTATGTTGCCACAGAAAGTTTTCCACGAGGCTCTTTTGGATCTTCGTATGGCATACTTAAACTCCCTATGTTTATCCTTATAGGGCAGCCAGTTTCCACCATTTTTGGCTCTATTAAAGAGTTTTCTACAATCCCTACGTAGCTCTGCAATCTCCGTATTCCACCAAGGGGGTTTCGGTTTACCCATTGGCTTCGGTGGATTGCAGGCCGCTTTCGCTGCAGAACATAATTGCAAGGTCAAGAATTCAACCGCCCGATCAATATCGCAGTAGTCACTAATCTCGAAGGGAGCAGGCCCTAAGCCAAGCTTTAAAATGGACCGAAATTTATTCCAGTTCGTTTGTTTCCTATTTATGTAGGAGCGGGACGCTCCGGAATCTACTGATTCCAGATATAAGTTATATGATAAATACCTATGGTCAGAAAAGGAGCACTCTTGAGAGACACTCCAATTTCTGACAATGTCAGACCAGCCACCACCTGGCAGGGTAAGACCGAGAACCTCCCTTCTACTCGAGGTGATGAAGGTAGGCTCGCTTCCCGTATTGACAATACTTAAGTCATAAGATAATATAAAATCAAAGATAGACTCATATGGTGATGAGCGTTAGCATCGGCTCCAATGACGACCGGCATTTGGCGGTCGGTAGCCTCTGCGACCAGAAGCCTTAGCAGGTCATGTGGTGGTGAATCCCCATGGTCATGGGCCATATAACTGGAGACTACCCAAACAACCTTCGAGCCCGTCTCCACTGCTATGGCAACGCTGTCTCTGTCACTGAATCTGCGAAGAAAGAATGCGTTAATATTATACTTAACCATAATACAGGACCTGGGTTTACCTTGACCCGTGACGTAGACAGTTTTGTAGCCGTCCATAGGTCGTCCAGAAACCCGATCATTGATAACCCATGGTTCCTGGACCAGAACAATATCCTCTCCTTTCTGTGACAGGCGGAGGAGTAGGGCCGCAGAAGCAGCGATGGAGTGATGAAGGTTAATTTGCATAACCCTCATCATCATTATTTTTGGCCGTAAGGGTAGCGCCGGAATCGCCCTCGCTAGACAGGAAGAGCCGCTTGGACTAACCTCCAGTTATCTGGAGATATAGTCCCGTCAATTTTACCAGTGTCTATTATAGCTAAAACGAGGCTGTCCCTAACTATCTTGCTAAGGGGACGTGAGGACATCGGTTTAGACGTTGAGGTCTTTGCCCGTTTAGGCAACTGAGGGACTGTCGTGGCGGCTTCCTCAGCCGACCTTTGTCGTTTCTGAGGAGCCAAGTCAGATGAAGGGCGAGACTCCAAGCTCTGTTTGGCCCATTTAAGTTTTGTCTGGTCCCTTTCAGACAAGGTGTTCCGATCATGCCCAGCGAGCTTTTGCAGGATTCGATAGGCAGATCTTCTGGTCCTATACGCCCGCGTCGACGCGTTGATGTTTGCATAATACGGAGATCAAAATACATTGAAAGTGGGACGAAAAAGCTGTGTTCTTGACTTTAGTTCATATCAAGAAGAACTTCATTGTATAGAAGTTCACTCTAAGAAAGTTCGAATGTATTAAGTTTATAGTTTTAATTTTTTTTGTATCTTATATTATATAACCTATTCCGGGTGCGCTTTGCTGCCCCAAATCAGCCAGTTTTTTATTTGATTATGCACGCTAATATAAAAGTTATTTGTACGAAATTCTAAAACCGTTTTCCTCATAGTTTCCTAGATAAACGACAAGAACTTTTCACTTTGTATGGGAGGTACCACGCCCACTTTCCCAATCAATACAGTATTTCTCTAAACGATGCATGTTATAAGTAAGATTCTAGTACAAAAATTCAGGGCTTGTTGTGTTTTAATAGAGATAAAATCACATGTTGTCCTAAAAAGTCGCAACTCACGCCGCCGATTGCAGGCTTTAGATAAACCATCTACACGACCATATGAATAAACCCAAAAAATTTAATCGAAATCGATTTAAAAGTTCTTAAAGTCACAAATATTAACATTAATTATGCTATTTAATTTATAAATATAGTAAATAAATTTAGATAATTAATGAATTTTATATTCGATGTGAGCAACAAAACACATATTGTTACCACACAAATAGATAATCCATAACATTGGTTCACGTTGGTTATTTGGTAATGTTGCCATATACACAGTCGTATGCAAAGTATATCTATATCAAGTACAAGCAAGTCTACAACTAATACAAAATTAGAACAACAACAGGCATTTTGTTTGCGTAAAATTATGTTTTATGTCAAAAAATTGCTCAGAGATGGCAAAGTGTGTAACATTTTATCTTTTTCCTAATTTAAAACTAATATGAATTTTACTTAATTAGATCTCTAATAAAACATAATAAAAATTATTAATTTACTTTAATTGTGCTTGATTACTGTAAATATAAATATTTCATGATATTCTCATGAAATATTTATTTTTTAAACTAAACTAATAAATGAAATGTATTACTGCGGGGAAAGCATATCCATATGGCCATTTCTCTACTGCTACTCTACCCAAATTTTGTAAGCAAAACCTCAGAGTCTTATACTTAAAGCCAAATTGATTAAAAGAGAACTCCATTGAATCAATAAGGCAAAAAGCCATAAAAAACTCAAAAAAATTTAAAACAAAAACACAGTAACCATTGAGTAAATATTTTACTTTTTCTTTCATTTTTCGACATAAGGGTTGCCATTGGAAACCATCCATATGGATTTGAAAGATATAATGAAAAAATAAAAATTGTAAACAATTTTTATAAATAAGCAACGTGCACACACAAATACTTTAATAAGAAAATTTATTATTTGGAATCTTTTTTATAATAATTTACTTTAATTGTGCATGATTCCTTCAGATATAAATATTTCATGATATTCTCATGAAATATTTATTTTTTGAACTAAACTAATAAATGAAATGTATTACTGCAGGGAAAGCATATCCCTATGGCCATTTCGCTACTGCTCGTATAAAGCTCATCAGTGGATTCTACCCAAATTTTGTAAGCAAAACCTCAAAGTCTTATACTTAAAGCCAAATGGATATGCTTTCTCCGCAGTAATACATTTCATTTATTAGTTTAGTTTAAAAAATAAATATTTCATGAGAATATCATAAAATATTTATATTTGAAGGAATCAAGCACAATTAAAGTAAATTATAATAAAAAAGATTCCAAATAATAAATTTTCATAATAATTAAAAGAAAAGTAGAAAACAAGAGAAATGTATAGCAAAATAAAAATTAAAAAATAAGTAAACAAATTTTGAAACAAAACATGATAAACACGCACAAAAATAAAACTATCAGCTGAACTACTTCATGAACTTGTTATAGATATAGTTTGGTCGGATGCACGCATAAGTTAAGGACACGGGGTTATTTTCAGGAAAAACACATAACTAACCCGAGACATTATTTTCAGGAAAAACACATAGTTAACAAAGAAGGTTATTTTAAGTAAAACACATTTTTGTAAACATACACAAAAGGATAAGAAAAACAGGATCATAAATGTAACCATAAAACTATAAAAACACTTGATAATAAAATAAGTAATTAAGAACCTAAGATAAGAAATAATCTTGTATCACTAATAAAGTAAATACTTTTGCCAGGCAGTTGATAAGAAATCTCAATAAAGAATACTTCTAGATACAAAGTAGTATCTAAGAGTAAACAAATATTTTTTTAAATCAAAAGGAACCGAGTTAAATAACTGGCGATCCTGCCAGGAGGATATTATATTTATATCCTTCAAGAGCGGACCACTGGAATACTTGTCGCAGCAAGGAACCAGAACTACTTCTTTATAAAAAGAAGACAAACAATTCTTCATAGGAAGAAATTAAACAACAAATCCTAGATAAAATAGGATATATAACAAATTTAAATCCTGCATAGAACAGGATACTAAAACTCAAAGGATAAATAATTAAGCCTTGATGAGAAAAGCCTCAAGAGCAAAAATCTTCGAAAATAACAGAAAGATGGAATAAGTAAATTTAAACCAATTAATGCATCAAATATCAAGCCTACAAGTAGCTTTGCAAGACATCCAGCAGGAAAATCTTTCACTACGCAGCAGATTAGAACAGATCCCAACAAATCCGGTCGTAGGGCAAGCACATGTCGAAGCTTTAGTACCTAAAGTAGCTGCATATATCAACACGAATGAGATCAACCTTGAGATATTCAATTCAATATCCACATTAGACGAAACAAAGAGCAACTATCGATTATGGAGAGAGGATGCTACACGCTTAAGGAACAGCATTAACAGTTATGCGAATTCCAACAAATATATCGAAGCACTGACCATTATGAAGTCTAAGATAATCGGGCCAGCAGCTAATATACTTTTGAATCAAACACCATTTTCAACTTTGAAGCAATTCTGAATAGATTAGATTACACTTACTGTGATCAGCGACCACTGTATGTCCTTAAAGATGAATTAATAAGATTAACCCAAGACAAATTAACTCTGACAGAATTCCACGATGAAGTCAGTAAAGCACTGACAGCAGTTAACTCAAAAACTGCAATGTTTGGAGATCCCCCAGAGTCAATTAAGTGTATGACGGCACATGCAATGGAAGATGCAGTTCGAACATTTAAAAATGGCATAAATAACGATTTTATTCGGTCAACACTCTACGGAAACCCAATTAAGGATTTAGAACATGCCTATGCCATTGCACAAACCATAGAGCATGACAACAACCATAGAGGTCTTCGTTATAACAATGTCTATCATGAAGAAAAAAGTAGTCATCATGAGAAAATGCACCAGAAAACACAACCAACCATACCATCCAAAAATGATCAGCATTTGAGAAGACCGTCTTACCATACACCACATCAATATCAGCACCAAAACAACTTCCCCAAGCCGGAACCAATGGACATCTCCTCTGGTAACACCAAGCAAGTCCACTACAACACTCAAGCATTCCACAGTCAACTCTGGAAGAGACTACACAGTGGGAATTACCATCAGTAGCCAACGATACAACGAAACAACAGAATAGAGGCAACAGCAGCATCATATCAAAAAATTTAGTAAGTCCCAATATAATTCTAACCATATTTATAAGAATTTAAACTAATAGACGGGTTGTTCTACATATCTATGACTGATGATGACAACAAAAAGTATAATATATTCATAGACTGTGGAGTGTTATGAAGGTATAATGTCCAATAAACTTTTAATATAACATTCCATTTCCAAATTATATCGATATCAAATTACCGTGTGACTCTAAATTATTGCAATATCGTGTGACTTTAAATTATTGCAATACCGTGTGACTTTAAATATATTTTGGCATTCTTTAATTATTGCATTTGCATCTCGTATTACCATTACTTTCATGACACCACATTAATATGTAAGAAATTATTATTAATAAATAATATAAAAAGAAGTTGAATAAAAGATATGGGCAGAGTTGTAAAAACGTTGTCGCGACACAAACACCAAAGATTATTGTGTTTTATTTCCTCTATGTATATTTCGAACATATTACATGGCGACCGTGACAAGTGAAGAGTGTTAATTAAGACGTGAACTAAAACAAAATAATTTGTCTTTTTGTTAAAGATGAATGAAAAATTTAAAAGAATGACGAAGTGATTCAAGAAGTATGCATATAAAGTTTCTGATAAATGATAAATTAAAAACAAAACCTTTTAAAAATTATATACTTAAACTAAGCTAAAATGACTTGGTGGAAAAAAATACTGTCAACCATCCCATTGCTAGTAGCAGGCTACGAGGTAGGGGAAAATCAGGAAGAAAACGACAATAAACAATTAGAAAAAATATTGGAAACTATGAAGGAGGACAACGTTGATAAGACAACCGAGGGCATGAGTCACATCGAAATTATGGCTCTGTTGCTAGCAGTAGCAATGGTAATTATCTACCTGGTTAAATTAGTATGCAAAACAATCAAAGATATGCAAAGGGGACAACACCGACAGCCCCAAGTATAAGTGAACCACAGCAAATGTATTATAAACAAAAAAAAAAAAACTTTTAACAGTGCAGTAATAAATAAAATAAAATAAATTAAAATATCTTTTATAAATCAAATAATTAATAATTCTATTTCATAAATTAATATATTACAAATAAAGTGAACTTATACAGACAGTGAATTGTATAAATATTGCATAAACAGCAGAAAATAAAAATAATAATATATATAAAAAAAAAAAAAAAAACAAGAACAAAAGAAGAACTCTGCAAAAATATAAAACCAGCTTTAGAGCTTTAAAACGTGTTTAATTTATAAAAAAAAAAAGAGAAAAAATAATAAAGCTAAAAAAAAAAAAAATATAACTATATAAGAAATAAATTTAGTAGAAAACAGTTTCAACATTGCAACAAAGTTTTAATAACAATATAAAAAAAAAGAGAAGGAAGAAGCATCCCCACGCCATGGGATGTATGCTCTCCACGCCGAGGAGAAGCCAATGTTGTACTCCAGGAACAACAACACCAATATCAACACCAGCAACACCAACAAAAAAAAAATGGATAAGTAACAAAAGAAAAATTTATTATAGTATAATTATTTAAGATAGGCAATAGTGTCAAATGCAGAATTTTTTTTTGAAATATTTTTATTGAAAACAAAATAAACATCTAACTTGTTATAATTAACCTTTATATGACAATATTAATTATTTAACAATAAATTATTAAGAGTACGATTTGGCAAAATATTAAGAGAAAAAGGAATTATAAATATGGGAAAATTATTCCAGTCATATGTCTGACTATAACAGCTGACATTATCAAAACCTGACCCATTGCAAATGCAAAACGCAAAATGCCCTAATTGGGAACAGTTATCTCAACAATTTCATGAAAATCAAAGCAAATTCCTCCGGTCCTTCAAATGTTTAAACAAACAGAAACTGCCTAGCAGAGCAGTAATAGAATATCATCTGCATTTAATAGAAATCCACTTTAATACAATAGTAAATACTTTTAATAACACTGCTTATTACCTTACACCCGAACACAGACAAGAGATTTTTGAATTAATAACCAAATTGAAGACAAAGGTTCAGTCAATAGAGAAACGGTTACAAAAAGAACTAGTAATAATATTCAGGGAGAATGGATGCGTAACTATAACATTGGAGGAGATAGATTATGGGAGCATATTGGAAAACTCGAATATCTGGGAACAGTTTGAAGACATTGACCATGACCTAGCGGACTCAAAAATGGAACCCATTAAATTCATAGAATTAGCCACTAAAATCCTACCGGAATTTGATGGTAAATTTAAGAACCTTCAAAAATTTCTTGATGCTTTGAACCTGTTAGAATCACTGAAAGAAACCCATGAAAATCTTGCAGTACAAATAATACAGACAAAAATCAGCGGGACAGCTCGCATATCAATCAACGATTTAACGTCCATTGCAGCCATTGCAGACAAATTGAAAACGGTAATAAAGGGAGACTCCACTGACATATTAGTATCCAAATTAATGACCGCACGCCAGGGAAGTAAACCAAACAGCGTATATGCCCAAGAAATAGACGAGCTCTCGAAAATGTTATCAAACGCATATATTTCAGATGGCTTACCACCACAAATAGCAAACAAGTATGCCGTACAGGCAACTGTAAAAGCCCTCGCGAAGAATCTAAATAATGATAGAACAAGAATCATCATTGAAGCAGCTACCTTTGATACAATAGACCAAATAACAGAAAAAATTATGAGCACAGATATACACCAATCAAGTGTATCAAATGTCTTACAACTGCGTGGTAGATACCGATGGGGCAGGCAAAGATACCCAAATGGGCGCCTAAATTATAACAATCAAGGATCTCATACATACCGTGGAGATCGTCATTACCAGCAAACTAACAGGGGAAACCCCCGAAGAGTTAATAGACAAAACAATTACCGGCCAAACTCAAATAACAACCACAGTAGAACTAGTAGGCAACATACTAATTCCAGACAGTATGCGGACATGAGGGTTATGAATAGGGTCTCGGGAAACCCCGAGGACCCCCAGATAACACTGGGGGAAGAATAGGACATATCTTGACTTTGAATCTGAACCTCAGTGCTTTTGTTAACCTCTCCCTTACGGGAAGTATACAGGCACTAACATTCTTAATAGATACTGGCGCAGATATCTCCTTATTAAAACATGGGAGTGTTAAAGGACCAATTGATGGTAATATAGTTAATGAATTAAAAGGCATAGGCGAGGGTAGTCAATTCACGATCGGCGTAACTCAAGGTTGGTTGTGCCTCAACAACTTTAAACTAAAACATGAATTTCACGTTGTACCTGATGATTTCTCAATCCCATGCGATGGAGTTTTGGGACTTGACTTCATTAGGGCGCACAATTGTATAATTGACTTCCGTTCAAGGGATAACTTCTTGGTAATCTGTCCCATAAATAGCACCATTCAAATGAAAATCCCCATAGTAACAGGTCCGATTCAAGAAACTATTGTTATACCACCAAGATCAGAGGTGGTACGGAAAATAAAATTACAACAGGGAATAGACGATATATTTATTCCACATCAAACAGTAGAAAAGGAAGTCTTTATCCCAAATACTATTACAAATCTCAATAGCCCGGTGGTATGCGTAATGAATGTATCTAATTTTTCAAAAATAATATCCTTAAAAAATATAAAATATGAGCCTCTGTCTCAATACGAGACTAAAACAATAGACACAACTATAAAAAATTCTAGGTCTAATGAGATTTTAGAAAGACTGATGGTAAATTGCCCGCGAATTGCAAAGAATGACCTTTTGGCTCTGTGTGCCGAATTTACTGACGTGTTTGGGTTGGAAACCGAACCGGTATCTACAAACAATTTTTATAAACAAAAATTGCGTATAGTGGATGAAACACCGATATATATAAAAAACTATAGAATTCCGGAAACACAGAAAGAAGAGATTGAGAGGCAAGTTGATAAGTTAATTAAAGGTGATTTAGTTGAGCCCTCTGTTTCGCCTTATAACAGTCCAGTGTTATTGGTTCCAAAGAAATCTTTGGAAGGTAGCGGTGATAAGAGGTGGCGTCTGGTAATTGATTATCGACAGGTAAACAAAAAACTTTTGTGCGACAAATTTCCTCTCCCAAGAATAGACGATATACTCGATCAGCTTGGAAGAGCTAAATACTTCTCAACATTGGATCTAATGTCTGGATTTCACCAAATCGAATTGGAAGATGGTTCGAGGGATATTACCTCCTTTTCAACACCCAAAGGTTCATTTAGGTTTAAGAGGTTACCTTTTGGACTCAAAATCTCACCTAACTCATTTCAACGAATGATGTCACTAGCATTTGCTGGTTTAAAACCGTCAACTGCATTTTTGTATATGGACGATATTATAGTAATCGGATGCTCTAAAGCTCATATGATTAAAAATTTAAGAGAAGTTTTTCATACTTGCAGAAAGTATAATCTTACATTGCATCCTGATAAATGCAGGTTCTTTTGTCATGAGGTCACATTTTTAGGTCATAAATGTACGTCCCAGGGAATTTTACCGGACAGTAATAAATACGATACTATTAAAAATTATCCTAGGCCTAAGGATGGTATTGAAACTAAACGTTTTGTGGCCTTTGCTAACTACTATAGAAAGTTCATTCCAAATTTCGCACATTTCAGTAAACCATTAACAAATCTAACAAAAAAAAAACGCACCATTCCATTGGTCGGATAAATGCGAAGATTCATTTAATTATTTGAAAAACACCCTAATATCTCCACCAATCCTACAGTATCCGGACTTCACAAAAACATTTTACATTGCCACAGACGCAAGTAAGTTGGCATGTGGTGCCGTGTTGAGTCAGCAACACGAGGGGACATTGTTGCCCATAGCATATGCATCAAGAACATTCACAAAAGGCGAAAGTAATAAGGCAACTATTGAACAAGAACTTCTGGCCATTCATTGGGCTATTAATCACTTTAGACCTTACGTCTATGGACGAAAATTCATAATTAAAACAGACCACAGACCTCTAACATATTTATTTTCGATGAAAAACCCATCTTCTAAGTTGATGAGAGTGCGTTTAGATCTGGAGGAATACAATTTCGATATAGAATATATTAAGGGGAGAGAAAATTACGCAGCTGACGCATTGTCAAGAATTACCTTTGAAGATATAAAAGCCTGTAATGTAATGATGGTAACAACTAGGTCCAAGCAACAAGTGCAGAAAAGAGAGAAAGATAGAGAACAAGCCCAACCAAAAATTTATGAAAATATATCGGTGCGCCAATTTAGAAAGCTTCCCAATATAATAACCCACATCCAAGGATGTGATGTTAAAAGAGGAAGTAAAATTATATTTAAATTTAAAGCTAATGTTTATGTTATTAATGGAAAAATAGACTTAGGTAAATTTTTCCAAGAGCTTTAGTTGCAAGCCAATAATATTCACACTAAAAAATTGCAAATGAGATTAAATGATAAGATGTTTGAAAAGGTACCTATAAAAGATTTTAAAGAATTGGGCAATAAGTTTTTAAAACACATTAAAATAGCGCTTACACCATCAGTTACAGAAATTACAGATGAAACAGAGAAGCAAGAAATATTAAGAAAATTCCACGAGGACCCCCTGCTAGGTGGCCACCCAGGGATAACTCGAATGATTAACAAAATTAGAAGGTATTTTTATTGGAAAAATATTACTAAATATGTCGCAAAGTATGTAAAGGCCTGTGAAACATGTAAACGGAACAAAACAAATAGGAATATTAAACAACCCCTAATTATAACACCAACACCAATGAGACCTTTTGATACAGTAGTGATTGACACGATAGGACCATTACCTATTACCGAACATGGACAACAATACATAATAACAATAGTGTGTGATCTAACAAAATATTTAATAAGCATCCCAGTTCCAAACAAAACTGCTAAAACTGTAGCAAGAGCAATTTTTGAAAATTTATTTCTTATTTATGGACCCGTCCATAAAATTTTAACTGATATGGGTACTGAATTTAAAAATGAAGTACTACAGGAATTATTAAAACTACTTAACATAAACTTAGTAAATTCAACACCATATCATCATGAAACGTTGGGTACAGTTGAACGTTCACATCGAACCTTCAATGAATTTATCAGATCATATGTATCTAAGTCTCTTAATGATTGGGATCAATGGTTACCCTATTTCACTTATTGTTACAACACAACCCCATCAACAACACACAGTTATTGCCCTTTTGAATTGATATTTGGTAAAACTCCAGAAATTTTTTCTTTATTGAATTCAAAAATCATAGAACCTTTATATAATTTTGATGATTATGTTAAAGAAGTTAGATACCGACTCAAAATTGCCAATGAAAATGCAAGATCTGCATTGCAAAACTCAAAACATTTACAAAAACTAAACTATGATAAAAATACAAAGGCATTACAAATTAAAATTAATGATCAAGTTTTTATAAAAAATGAGCAAGGTCATAAATTAGAAAACGTTTAGAAAGGTCCATATAAGGTAATAAAAGTCGATAACAAAAACAATTGCACTTTACAAATTGATAAAAAGAAAGAAATAATAGTTCATAAAAATAGGCTTAAATTAGCAACTATATAAACATATATGAAAAAAAAAGAAAACTAAATAGTCTAAAGAGAAATACATAGTAACAAGTATGTTAATAAAATAACACAGTAAATAACAAAAAAAACTATAAAATAAGAAAAAAGGTAGAATAATAATAATTTATTTTTAAGATATCAAATTAAACTACAAGAATTTATATAAACAAAATTTTATGAATTAAGCAAAAATATATACATATATATGTATATACATATGCAAATACTCTTATTTTTTATTAATTATTTAAATATTTTTTTTTGGTAAAAAAATATAAATTATAATTATTTCTCTTCAAGAAATGCATATTATATAGCATTTGTAAAGAAAGCTCTTATGGCTGCCATCTGATCAATGTTCGCTATAAGACCTTTCTATTTAAGAGGGGTGGTGTTATGAAGGTATAATGTCCAATAAACTTTTAATATAACATTCCATTTCCAAATTATATCGATATCAAATTACCGTGTGACTCTAAATTATTTCAATATCGTGTGACTTTAAATTATTGCAATACCGTGTGACTTTAAATATATTTTGGCATTCTTTAATTATTGCATTTGCATCTCGTATTACCATTACTTTCATGACACCACATTAATATGTAAGAAATTATTATTAATAAATAATATAAAAAGAAGTTGAATAAAAGATATGGGCAGAGTTGTAAAAACGTTGTCGCGACACAAACACCAAAGATTATTGTGTTTTATTTCCTCTATGTATATTTCGAACATATTACAGGAGCAACCCACAATTATATAAAAAAAAACTTAGTCTTAGGACCTAGAATTAAGACAAAACCCTTAAAAATGACCACCATGCACGGTGAATCGATCATAACGTCCAAACAGAAGTTAAAACTATTTAAGAAAGAATTAGAATTTTTTGAATTAAAAAACGATGTCGATTTTGATATAATGTTAGGTGTTCAGGGAATGATACAATTAAACGCGGTCGTAGACATGGAAGGAAAATTGTTCAGTGTCCCAGAATTACCACATAGAATAAATTACTCTATAGGAGAAAAACAATATGAAGTAGAAATAAATAGCTTAATGCAGGAAAACAATAAAATAGGTCCGTTGCCTTTCACGACAACAATCGAAGCTACTATCAGAACAACTAGTAAGGACCCTATTTGCATGAAACAATACCCTGGAAACACGAGTGATATGGAATTCGTTAATAAGGAAATAGAAAAGTTATTAAAAGATGGAATAATTCAAAAGAGTTTCAGTCCGTATAATTCTCCAATGCTAACAGTAAAGAAAAAAGGTGTTGATGAAAACGGTAAACCTAAAAAGAGAATGGTAATAGATTTTCGCAAATTAAATGAGCATACATTTACAGATAGGTTTATTATCCCTGACGTAAACACAACTTTGCAAAATTTAGGTAATGCTAGTTTCTTCACTATCCTGGATTTAGAATCTGGCTTCCATCAGGTTAAAATTAAAGAAAGTGACAGAGAAAAGACAGCCTTTTGCCTTAATGGAGGCAAGTATGAATTCATACGAATGCCTTTCGGATTAAAGAATGCACCTTTCATTTTGCAAAGGTGCGTAGACGACATTTTAAGGCAATTCATAGGAAAATGCGTGTACGTCTACATAGACGATGTTTTGATCAATTCATCTACAGCAGAGGAGCACATGAAACACATAAACATTGTTTTTGATGCATTAAATAAAGAAACTCTAAAAGTCTCGGATGAAAAATCAAAATTTTTTATGTCCGAAGTTGAATACCTGGGCCACATCATCAAACACAATAAAATAACAACAGATCCAGAAAAAATAAGAGCGATTAATAATTTTCCCACTCCCAAAACTCTCAAGGATTTGAGAGGATTTTTAGGATTAACAGGTTACTACTGTAGATTTGTAAAAGACTACGCTCAAATTACAAAACCTCTAACCATACATTTGAAGGGTGATAACGCACATATTGGCAAAAATAATAGTGCAAATAAACAAATCGAATTGGATCAAAAAGCCATAGCAGCTATAGAAAAATTAAAGTTGAAACTAAAAGAACAGGTGGAATTATTTCAACACGACTTTAAAAAATCATCCAACTTAGCTATTGGAGCCGTGTTAAGCCAAAATAAGAACCCCATTTGCTTCTTATCAAGAACCTTGAGTGAAACAGAGCAAAGGTACAGTACAAATGAGAAGGAATTATTAGCCATAATATGGGCCTTGGAAAAACTTAGGAACTATATATACGGCATAGCCGACCTTACGCTCTTCACAGACCATCAATCCCTAACATACGCCATCTCAGAAAAAAGCCCTAGCCCGAAATTAAAACCCTGGAAAGCTATAATAGAAGATGAAGAAGGTGAAAAATGAAATACAAGCCAGGTACAGAAAATGTAGTAGCTGACGCACTATCCAGACAGATTATAAACACGTCTTCAATTGACACCGCACACTCAGCCGAAAGTTCACGTAGTGATATTATTAAATCAGTTTCATAGTTATTTTATTCATACGGCATACAAATAGAATTAGTACCCACGAATAATTTGGCAGAAACAAGAACATGAACTATTTTTTCGGGGAAAATACGATATACTATTAATTTTACTAACCACGATAATTTAATAACAGAGTTAAAAAAATTAATATCCCAAAAGAGAGTTATATCATTACACAATGATATTGAAAACATATATAAATATGGAAAAACAATCACGAACACATTTGTTGGGACCAATTTTGTCTATTCACCTAAAAAACTAAAAGACGTATTAGATAAGAATGAGCAAATTCGCATTGTTAAAGAAACACATGATAGACCTCATAGAGCTACAAAAATACTATAAATGAAATACTCGAGAAATACTATTGGCCAGAAATAAAAACAGATGTAAAAAAATATAATAACAATTGTTCAGCATGCTTATATGGTAGATATGAAAGAAACCCTATCAAAGAACCCTTACGCGACTCGACTATACGAGTACCAACACAACCCAGAGAATTTTACACGCAGATATTTATTTCAATGATAAGACGATGTACCTCGTGACCATAGACAAATTTTCCAAATACATAGTAGCACGCGAAGTCAAAACAAAAGCAGGAATTGAAAACGAGTTAGAAGAAATAATCATTACAAGTTTTCCCGAATGTAAACGATTGATAACTACCAACGAAGTATCTTTTGTCACACCAGCCATTAAACAAATGTGCCATAAATACGGGATTCAAAAATTAGAAACGCCAGTTCATAGATCAGCAGCGAACGGACAAGTTGAAAGAGCGCACAACTCAATTAGTGAACTAACAAGAATTTTTAAATTTAACAATTACTCCACAAGCAGAGACGAAATATTCAGAGCCATTAAAGAGCTCAGTAATACAGTACACAGTGTAGTAAAATATCGACCAAAGGACATTTATTTCGGTTTAATTAATGCAAACAAAGAAGACATAATAAAAAATTTAAAGGACGCGTCTGAAAAGGTGCTTAGCCGATTAAACAAAAACGCAAAACATAGAACGTTCACAAAGGGCACACAGGTATTAGTAAAAATAGTCGGCATCAGAAACAAAAATCTACCACGTTACAAAAAAGAAATTGTCGAGGAAGACTTAGGAGACATAACAAAAAAGGGAAAAAGTGTACATAAAAGCAACATAAAGAATATCACTTTCAGACATGATGAAGCAAATATACCAGATTATAGCCGTACTGGTAATATTATTCCAGATGTCTAAAGCAATAACTGAGATAGAGCACATCGAGGGACAAAAATACATATTAACCCGAATTGATGATACATATTTGAAAAAAATTCTTATCCTACTATCGAAGAACATATCTTAATAAAGAAAAGAGAAACTCTTCTTCGGCTCTGAAGTGCATTACTGGTATACCAGACCACGACGATGTAATCGAAATAGAAACCAGAATTAATGCCCTAATTGACAATAACGAAAATCAAAGAAAAATTAATTCCAAATTCGAAAAATTATTGGACTCTATACAAGGAGGCGTAACAGAAAGTCACATCATAATTAAAGAAATTCACGATGAATTATTAACATTGGTAAGAACAATAAATGCGGCTAAAAACAATGAATACTTGGCTGAATCATTAGATTTAAAGGATGTAAAAGAAATAGCAGAACATAAATTATCGTTTGTACCCATTATTAACATATTAGAATATTCCGACATCTATATGGCAAGAACCGATGATTCTATTATTACCATATACAAATACCCCATTACAAATAATTATTGTAAATTATTTAAATTCACACCACTTAGCATTAAATATGGCAAAATTTCTACTGACAAGGAAATGGCCCTCTGTAATAATGTGTATACCAGGGTATGTGATTGTAAAAATTACCTAAGCAAAAACATTTGCAAAACCAACACCACAAATGATGACTGCATCCGACCTCTTTTAGAAAACAGAAAAATGTACAGTTTTGCAAGAGTATAATTTCCCATTTTTGAAAATAGATGAAGAACTCATCCTCCTAGACGGCGTTAACACTGTAGATAATAAAAACATTACTGGAACCATATTAGTTGAACACAGATAAAGTAGCGATTAATAATATGACTATACGAATATTAATGATAAAATAATAATGAGGATCCAGAAATAATAAGAGTTTTAACATCCTCCTCAACATTATCATTTAGTAATATAGACTCTCTTAAGAAATTTATAATACCTGTAGACAAACATCCCATCAGTACCTCGTTTCTGTATTTCTCGCATCGTAAAAGTTTTCACATCAAGAGTGAAACAAAAAATTTCATCGTTTCTCGATTTGCGAGTAAAAAGTGTTTCTGGTTCTTAATGCACTGATTCTGATTTTACTGGAATAATTCCAGTACTAGTGTCAAATAAAAACAAAACGTCAAAATAAAGAAATAAATTATCAACCAATATAGAAAAATAGTGAAAGTGTAGAAAAGAGTTAATAAATAAAATAAGTTTTAAATAATATAGTGAAAAAAATGTATAATACAGTGTGGAGGACATGTAATCAATTAGCTTTTGCTGTTTGGAAATTCTTTCTATTTTCTAAATAAAAAGATATAAAACATAAACAAATGCATAATTACTTATTGATAATACTTTTTTATTATTAATTTAAATTCCTTTTTACCTTTCGGCTGATTTAGACAAAAACATGGAGTTTACACAAATTTAAAAATATATTTTAAATCTTACTTGTTCTCGCGCTGGTTTGAAATGTGAGTTATTTTGACAGTTCTTGCGTAAAACTTTTCACAAAATATTGGTACAGAAACACTTTTTCTCGCATACTTCCAATAACTGTTGGAAAATAATTTAAATGACATATAGTTCTCGCATTTTAAAGATACAGAAACACTTGTGTGAGAAAACCCATCTTTTGTTTCAATTTACATCGTTTTTCTAAAAATTCACTTGTTTCATGCGAAAACTTTTACGATGCGAGAAATACAGAAACGAGGTACAGGTACGCTTTGTAGCAATAATAACAACAATAATTCTTGCATATAGTATTTTAAAAGTAACAAAATATTTATTTTTTAATTTATTATTCAAGCACAAGGTCTTTTATTTTTTCAATATTTCGCTACTCCCTTGTGTAGCATCATCAGGACAAAGAAATATTTATTTGAACATAAAAAAGCAACAACAAAAAAGTTATAAAAATTTTTTTCAAACTAACATAAAACAAAAAACATAAAATTATTTTGTCATTTAAAAAATTTTTTGTAACAAAAAATAAAGTATAATATTATTTCTTATTTATCAAGTGTCTGTAAATTTGAGCTACATTATCTGTGTCTGCCTTAAAATTAATTCTGTGTGCTATTGGTGTACTAATTATATGTAACATTTCTAACATATACCGCCGTTTATAATTATTTTCTGTGTTTATTACTGAAACATTTTCAAATTTAGGATAGTGATTTAATCTAGCACAATGAGATGATAATGCAGTTTTTTGTGAATTAATATTTCTATATCTTTGATCAGATTTATGACCAGCAATTCTAGTTTTTAGTTTATTTTTTGTTGTTCCTATATATACTTTGTTGCAAATCTCGTTGTCTTTTCCGCTACAAGGAATTTTATAGACTAAATTTGATAATTCTAGATTCGGTATTTTATCTTTAGTTTTACTAAATAGTCTTTTTAATGTATAGTGTGTTTTGTATGCCATTCTATACTTATTGCAGGCAATTATTTTTGATTTCTCTAACCGTTCTGATATTTCAGGTACATAAATCAAAGACTTATAAATTTTTGGCTCAATCATATTTTCTGTTGTTAAATTATTCGTAATTAAATTATTCTTATTTATATATTGCCTAATTAATCTATTTGTAAGATGAATTGGAAAATTATTATTATTCAGTATATTTCTAATATTCAATATCACAATATCACTTATCATAAGTATCACTTATCATAAGTATCCTTTCTATCAAATTTTTAGCTGCATTTATTATAATTCTTTTACTGTGTTTAGAAGCGCAACGCGCTCTGCATCAAGAGCGCATTCCTTTGTAATTGATTGGCCAGTGAATCGCACTACGCATTACAAAAAGAATTCGTTTTTTAGCTGAACAGTTTGTATGTATAATAAACTCCCCGCAGATGTCTTTCCTGTCACTTGTTGTGTCGTCCGCCCAGCTGGTTTGTAGTTGTTTGTTTATGAATTTAAAAAAACACTAACAAGCATTTGTATATAGAGCAATTTTTTTTCTCTCTATGTTTTTGACATTTCCAATGTTGTATGTTGTATTTGTTGTACAGCCTATTAAAATAAATGCACTTTGCACGTATGTATGTAAATACGTTTATACATATGAAGTAGAAAATGGTTGTTAAAATTTTATTTCTAAATTATATTTTTCCTACTTCTTTTAAAATGTTTTGTAAGATTCACTTCAAAACATAACATATATGTATTTACGTGTGACTGCTTTCGTTATGTAGTAAATACCTATTCCTTTTTACTGTGTATTTTTTTTAAATATGCACAATAGTATTTTTTCCACATTTATTCGGTGGCATGTCTTAAGGTCCAAGCACATAATGTCCATAGATATTGTAAGTATGTGTATACTATATTTTATAGTATTCTATATAAGAAAGATGCAATGCTTTTATAAGCCGGCTTGCAGAATATCTTTGGTAGTCGAAGCCGGAGAAAATCCACCTTAGGATAATATCCCCCTGATTGTTTGTATAAGACCGCTGAAGCAAAGAGATATTTTTCCGATATATTCTTATTAATTCATTTATTTTTATACATTTTACTGACTTTGCGTTACATGAATACATATTTAAGATCTACACCCACGTTTTAATCGTAAAATAACATAACATATATGTATGTATGATGTCGCTACTGCAACACAGTCAATCAATTGGGTTGAACATAAAGTATGTTCACATTATTAAACGAACCCGAAAAACTCAGTAAATGCAATGTATAGAAGAAATTAAATAGCATATCTAAATTAGGTTTTTTTTTAGAATGAAACGATTAAATTTAAATTAAATGTTATATATTTATTCAATTGTCAGTTAAATTCTTATATATTTTCCATCATTACTATCTGTTCTATATTTTAGTTTTATTAAAAATTTTTATAATTCTCGTTAAAACAATACGTTTAAACGACATAAATTCTAAGAAATACTTAATGAATAATTAAATATTAGAACCTTCTATAAGTACGAAAAGTACCTTTGTTGATTTGGTGTTTTTTATTTTTTATGTCATTTACTTAAGATGTTTACAGCAAACAAAAAATTTATTAACCCTTTTTTATTTTAAAAAAATTGCAATACTTTAAAAGTTGTAAATGAAGAAATTTTGCTCATATTTTTTCTAAATATTAATGAACAGGTAGTGATTTTTTTTTTCTTAGAAGTGCAAATTATATTTCCAAAATGTAGTAAATAATTGGCAAATTTTTTATTACCGCGCTTAGCTTTACCTGAATTTGGCATGGCGAAACAGTATAAAAAACACAAGATAAACTAACAATCTCATATATGCCGAGTTGCTTACTAGATCCGTGAAAATACGCTTTATAAAATAAAAAATTAAATAATAAAATTTAAAGAATAATATATTTTAGAACGAAACCATAAAGTAATTTTTTTTATATATTATTTTAAAAATTATTTTGGGAATTTTTATAATATTATTTATTATATTATGCTAATATCCCATAACATTTTTAAATAAAAATGCAATTTATTTGTTGGTTGGAAAAGCAGGTATCTATACGTATTTCGCCGGTTGCTTAAGCCAGCTCATCAGGAAACCTTTATCCACATTTTTAGAAAAACCAAAAACATTTCCTTTAAGTATAAAAACTTCAAAAACAACATAAGAGTTATTTAAGAAGTCAATACAGAAATGTTAAGGCTTTAACAAAAATTACCAACAAACAAACCACGTTTTTATTTTTGCTTACATTCCCTTCTGCGTTAGGTTGGTTATATGCCAACACTTTTTTTTATATACTTTAACCATTTAACATTCATTAAGTTATTTAAATTCAGAGTAAGGAGAACAACGACGAAATTTAAAGAAAAAATTAATTGTGGAAAATACCAGTTATTGAAAGTAGCGTAGCATCCGAACGAGTTTTTTCCTTAGCTGGAAATATAATAACCGAAAAAAGAAGCCGGCTGGAACCTAAAACAATTGACAATATTATATTTTTGAATTCTTTGTAAAAAATAAATTTTTGGTAAAATTTTTGTAATGTTCCAAGACATATGCATAGATGTATGTACTTAGTTAGGTTTAATTCTTTTGATTTCATACACACCTTTTTATATACTATTATTATCATAGTTTAATTTTTTTATTCTACTGTTGTTATTAATTAATTAATTAAAAATATTAATAAATAAATTTAAAGCTGATTTTTTCTTGTCTTTAGTTTTAGAAAAAAATTATTTCAAGTTATACATACATAATTTTTATTTTATGATTTAATGATATAAAATATATATGTACATATATGTGCATATTTCAAAGTCAACTTATGACTTGTTTACTTATTGATGCAGTTTAGGAGCCAAAATTAACAGATATTTATAAATATTTTAAGAAAATCGCATATATGAGAAATTGAGGTTTCTTGACAATAAATTTTTGTAAAAATAACTTTCTTTGATACTATTTAAAAAAAAAAAAAATATATAATCAGCCTTATTACGGTTGTCGTTCTCGTGTCGAAAATCCTACGTTTTTTTAAAATGGTACTACGCACGTCGTTATTGTTAAAAATGTTACTCGAAAAACAAATCTATTACAAAAATCGGAATCACGTTTGTCGCATTCGAATAATAATTTGTTCAAATATTGTCGTTGAAATTTATGTACACGACAAACAATTCTTTTTCGTAAATTTTTAAAACGAACGCTAACAAAATATAAGTTTACTTTTGATTTTTACATTATGCTTATTTTAATTTATTTTTTGCATGCTGTTTTTATACCACCATAAAAAGTGGAAAAAGGGTATATTTAAGTTTGTCATTCTGGGTGTAATTTCTACAATAACCATTTCTGACCCCATAAAGTATATATGTATATTCTGACTTCTTATGCGTAGCGAAGTCAATTGAGCGATGTCCGTCTGTCCGTCCGTGTTTTTGTTGAAATCAAGTTTGCCTTTGCAACAACAAAAAAATAAATGTCAATCGATCAGATATAGTCAAAAGAGATACTATTACAAATCAGTATGATGGGTCCATTTCTTTTGAGACAGCAGGCAAATCACCACGCCTACATCTAATTTTTCCTTGTCATTTTGAATAATAAAGTAACTCCAACCAAAAAAATAAATATATAAGGAGATAGCGAATTAAAAAATAAGAAAAAAAAAACATCAATTAAAAAATTGGCGCTCGCCCATATTTTCTGAGTTACGGCACTCTGAAATTTTAAAATTTTTTAAAATATCAATATGGGTATCATTTAAAAGCTTTTGAAGAAGTCTTTAAAAAAATACAAAATTTTTTTTTAAAATGCTTAATCCATTAAGAGCCGGTGGTATTTTTATGTAAAATTATATATATGCAGAACCACTATTTTTTAATTCTGTCACCCCAATATTTGCTTTTTTGATTGGAGTAACTTCACTAAACTAGATTTACATAGATGGTGAAGGGTATATAAGATTTGGCATAGCCGAACTCTTTTTTGTTCATGTTAAGTATAAAAATAACAATCGTAAGCAGTTCAATCTGCTGGTTGAGCTTATGGAGGAACATCAGACTTAGCTAGAGGCCTAAGTTTCAATGTCAATAAAATTTAAGTTAAAGAACAGTGAAAAAATTAGCAACAGTTAGTGTAGATAGTAATCGCTATATCAAATACAAAACACCTATTTTTATAATTTTGTGTGTGTGTGTTCACATCATGTAAAAACTGCTGTATGGAGTTGCACAAAATTTTGTAAGGAGGTCCCTTAGAACCTTGGTTCCAATATAATATACAGTTTTTTTTCATAAAAATAAGATATTTTGTATAGAAAAAAGAGATACAAATGTAAGAGCACCCAATTTTACCTGTATAATCGTACTAAAACTATTGTCTGCACATTTTATTTTTGTAAATGGAAAATTTTTTTATTTAAAAACACATCTTTCTTAATTTGAATTTTAAGAAAATTGCAAATAAAATACAAAAGTTTTCAAATTGAATTAAGATCTAGTCGTTTTGTTTTTTATTGTTATTTTTAAGTGTTAATTTATCGCCTAAAATGCTACTGCAAAAATTTTTTATTAAAATTTTATGTTTTGATCTATTACAAAATATTTTATTGTCGAAAATTTTACATAGTACCAAAAAAACTAACTATCGACAGCGACTACGACTATTCTCGAATGTCGTTTTCGACAACCGTAATAAGGTCGAATATATTTATTCTTCAAAAATCAAAGTTATATAAGAAACATAATTGTCAATAGCCTTATAACGCCGATTTTTTTTTCATCTAATGTTTTTCCTGATTCTTTTGCAAGATAAAACTAAGTAAAGAGTTTTTACTTTGTAATTTTATTATATTTAATCTTTATTGTTACCATGATTTACTTTTTCTTGATACGATGGTGAAAAATTAATAATTTTCGCTTTTTTAGTTGCTTAGACTCATTTGCTTTGGAATTTCTTGTGCGGTCTTATTGTTTTTTATTAGTTTATTTATTAATAATGTAATAGTAAATACAATTGTTGTGCACAAATATAAATATAGGACAATTTATCTGTGCTTTTTTTAAATTTTTTAAGATTATATTCAGGCATGTTCTTAGTTTCATTTCTTAAAAAAAGTGCAATTAATTAAAAGAACGAATTAAAAAATGGACGCTTAGAGATTTTGACAATTCAATGGATACTCCAATACATGGGTATTTATTAATTTAAAAAAATAACTCAAGCTTAAAAATATTTTGGCGACAAATGGATTTTCTATTACTGATATTGCATTAAGCATCTTTGATGTAAAAGGTTACTCAGGTTGTAAGTAATCAGTACTTACAATATATTTTTGTTTATTTTGTTAATTATAACATGCACGTTCGGAATTCATATCATCCAAAAATTTATTTTGTAAGGTCCCTTAACACTTAAATCGCACTTTAATAAGCACCGAATATTTTATAAGAATTGAAAACTAAAACAACCCCATATTTCTTGACTACCGACTATACGTTTAAGTAAAATTCGTAACTACACTTCAGTATGTGCTTGCGATTTGAAGTCTCCAAATTTCTTGCGATTGTGAACTACAGAACACCTTACATGCGATTTTAACTCGCATCGCTAGTTTTAAGCGATTTGCGATTGTCAGAACATGCCTGATTATTTTTATTATATACATATATTTTATTCTTTATTTAAAATTTTATTATATTTTTTTATACTTGTAAGAAAAGAATGGTAATAGAAAATGTAAAAATTCGTGACCTTTTACTCAATAAATGTTTATTTATTATTTAAAACATAAATGTAAAAGGAACTGATTTTCAAATAGATTACGTTGCAATTAACTTCTTACCCAATGTATTAATTAGATTGAATTAAAAATAAATTTTACTGGCTTTTATATTACAAATCTGTCGTAAATAGATAAAAGTACTTTCTTAAATTAATATTTAAAACATTAACAGTTAATATGTAATCGCCACGAAAATATCATATTAACTTAAAAAAATATACGTCTTTATTGAAAATAAAATTGTTTCACACCATTATAAAACAATATATGACATATTCCTATGAAGAAATACTTATAAGTATACTTAGAGTATTTACATACTTATACTTATTTCTACTCAATACTTATAAGTATGAGTATAGAAAATACCCAATCCAACTTATACTTATAGTTATTTGTGCTTCGTGCAATAAAGTATGAGTATGTGTCTACTCATTAGCTGTCAATACTTGTACATCCCGCTTTTCCGCGGATACATTCCATAAGTCATTATACCATTATGCACAAAGCAATGACCTATACTGGCACGGCAATACCTACACAGTGTGTTTGAGTGACGAATTTAATATGGGGATGTCATTGGAAGTATACAATCGCCACCCTCTCGCTTACATTCCGTTGACGAAAAAAGTGATGTTTTCATTCGCAAAAATACTGTGATGAAAAGAACACAGAAGCCATAGTTAACGGTTTCGTTTACTTTGGATAATGAACTACTTCGTAAGTGCTCAGTAATTATATAATTAAAATGTCTTTAAAAGGTTTATGGTTATATATTATATTTTATTTTTTAATTCACATACAGTCTTCTAAATCTTATAAAACTAACATTAAAAATAGAACAAAAACTATAATTCACAAAAAAAAAAACAAGAAAAAAAGCAATGTCATTAGGCTAAATATAAAAAACAATAGAAAGCAAAAAAGTAAAACTTATATAAAACAAAAAAAAAAAAAAAAAAATCACATTAATTCATATCAGCAGTAAACAAACAAGAAACTAAAATTTATGTGTCACTCTTTCTTTCAGCTTTCCTCTCCAGCGACATATTTTTAAATATGCGCCTCTTCTGTGTTTGTATAGCTTTGCGGATGTGTTTATCCGCTGGCCCAACACTGTTAATATTGGTCTTCGAGACCGCTTCTGAAATGGTTAAAAATTTATTGTCAATTTACATTCAGTCGAAATATTAAGGTTTTTTACCTGAAAGTACTGAAAAAAATTGTTTGTGTTTTTTAAAACTCTTCTTTCCTTGAACACCATCGACGTTGTAGTCCATAATGACATCGTCACTCAAAATACGTCTTAAATTTTTTTGAACACCGGCAGGTTCAAGTATGCACCTTATTGCTTTAATCTTTAAAATATAATTGGAAACATTACTCATATCTACCTTAAAAATGAAAGAACAAATAATCTTACATATTGTTTCTTGTTGTCCGGATTGATTCGATTATTGAACTGAACAAGATCTTCTTTACTCCGAATTGGAAAAATATCTGCAAGTGAGTCGTCATCACGAAATTGTCTGAAACATTTAGTCGTTAAGACCTTGTTTTCTGCTAGGGCTTCAGCAACTAATTTCATTTGGCCTAAAAAACACATATGCATATATTTAATGATTTTTACATTTTAGTGGTAAAATGTTGTGTGCCATAAATGTACTCAGTAGTTTATTTGAATGTATCTACACATAGATCATAAAAAATTACCTTGCAAAACGTTTAACTGTAATTGAATGTTTTTTGTTGCTTCCATCACTTCATTTACTTTTTCCAATAAGTTGTTGTTGGAAATTTGCCGGTTAGTTTGCCTGTCTGAAAACAAAATAATTATTAAAAATATAATCACTCAAGGCCGGGGCACATAGAATCCGTCATACGTTAAACTTCAACTTGTTCAACTGACAACTCAGTTAAAATACATGTTTTCTTATGAGTGTTGTCACAATCAGTACGTCTCCGTCAACTCAAAGTATGAAAGTTGAGCAACTTTTAACTTTTGACGTATATTGAATACTTTGACAGCTATTAATTGCTTCTTCTTCTTCTTTGTTGTCTTGCTGTGCTCTTTACTCTCTCTTTGCACATATTTTTTTTTTTGCACATACATTAAAAGCAGTATTGCCGTTTGGTTACAATTTTAACACTTTTGTAACTTTTGAAAATTTATTTATTTATTTATTGTAAAATTTTGTTATGTTAGGTCAAATTTTCGTAACTTTTGATACAAATACGAAATAAAGTAATATCTCTAAAAGATTACGAGATTTTTATATCAAATAATGAAATTTGATATAAAAATCTCACTTAACATATCTACCTTTCTTAACATATCAATTCGGTTTAAATTACAAAGGTTACCTGCAAATGCAATCAAAATCCCATATAAAAAATTAGTTTGAAATAAACAAAAAATAACATTGCTTAAGTTTTACTCTCTTCTGTTAGTGAGAAATCACGAAATGTTTCTTGTTTCAAATTTAGAAACAACAATTTTTTCCCAACTGGGAAATAACATGAGCTGCATTTGGTGCGTTCTGTTCAAACTTGCGAAAATTGGTAGCAACTTCAGTTATTCCGCTTGAAAATTTTGACAATCGTAGAAACATCTCGATTTAGAAAAACTTGTCCTTTAATTTCCTTCAGGAAGTACCGGATTATATTACAGAAAAATTGTCAGTAATTTTGTGTTGAAGTTTTAAGCAAATAAGTCTCAAATTTATTTTTAATAACGGCATTTTTAACATAATTAGTGTAGTAAATTTCATGGAAGCTCAATCTTTTAAAGAAAAATGTACTTTAAATAATTTTATTTAACGGTGAGATATGCACTTTTCCATACCGAAGTATTAGTATTGGGTCCTAATCCTCATGAGTAGCATCGGTATGAAATTTTATTTTATACGTTATTCTTTTTTATTTTCGTTTTGTTTTTGTTTAGTAAATGAATTTGGTCTTGTTGTTTTCCCTGACATATGGAATAAAACTTTTTACTATATTTTATACCAAGGCGCATTAATTTACAGGTGGTCTTAATAGGCCAGCTAATTTTGGTTTATGTTTGACGTTTTAAAAATTTCAAAATAATTTAGAAATCGAAAAATTTTATAAAACTTAATTTCAAAACCAATATGCATGTACCAACTAGTACAACTTTATTTAATGTATCGAATGATGATAAAAGGATAAATTAAGTTCCGCTTCCTTCTGTTCAGCCAGCTACTTTTAACATCAACATGGTGGTTTGCAACAACAAAATAACATTAGGATTTTGTCTTTGTAAACGTGCGGCCACCTAATATTTAATTCGCTTTGATTTTATACAAATTACATTAAATTACTATTTTTTTAAGGAAAATTTCAAAATGTAACTTTAATTGAAAAAATTTATCTTCTTTTCCTGTCTTTCCCTGGCAACACTAATGAAAAGATTAACAGCTGATTTAAAATCCATCAGCAAAGTACTCATTGTGCCAACCTCATCCGTCGTTACTTTGACTTCAGGCGAATATATCAAAGTACAACGTATGACGGATTCTATGTGCCCCGGCCTTCATATTCTGTTTGGCGACGTAAACACAAAACGATGTCGTTTTTCTTCGTTTGTTGTAAATCGGTAATCCCGTTGTTAATATTGTCATTAATCAATGACTGTCGCCATATGTTTGGTATTTTCTTACTGCCATCCCTAAATTAGCGCGTAAGACGCAAAGCAATGTAATTCATAGCTTTTGCGCTGAAATGTTATCCCTAAATAACAGCGTTAACTTCGTGTCGTTAAACGTAATGTTAACTCATTTTATTTCATAAAACCCGCTGTATAAGAATAAAGAAGAGATAAAACCGCTAGATTGCCTTGAAAATTACTAAATTGTCACTACTTTTCCTAACGCACTGTCAAAATTGGATTTTCCAATTGCTAAGCGTTGACGCCAAGCTATTTAGGGATGCTTCATACATTTTGTATGTACATGAGAAATTTTGACAGTTATCTTGCGCTTTACGCGCAAATTTAGGGACGGCAGTTAGTTTTCGTCGCCATTTTTTGATTTTGAGTTGTGTTGTGTGCAAAGGAAAATTTTAAAAACATGAAAAAGTATACAGCAATATTTAAAATAACAAAATAAAAAAGAAATGGAAAAAAACTAAAATTACCAACTTCTGCCAATTTGAAAATTAGTGGAAGAGTTAGAAAATTTCCATCACAATGAAAAAAAGGCAGTTAGTAAAGACAGGATTTTTTCGGACCGATAAATGGATTTGCATTATAAAAACTTCACTAATTATTATTTTTTTATCCATTTATTATTATTATTATTGATAATAATAGCAATAAAAATTGGAAGTTTTAATAATACGAAGCTATTTATCAGGCAGACAAGATCCTACCTTTAACTAACGACAAGTTGTAATGGCCCTTAGACTATTTACTTTAATTGTTTCTAAAAATTTTGCTTATTTTATTGTTTATAGATATTTTATTTTTTTTTACAAAATTTGAATTTTCTACAACACTTACTCAACCGATCCAAATATTAGATATGTATGTGTATTTTATTTTTTATATTATCGATAAACAGTCAACGTCGTCATTAGTTTGTTAGGGAATACCAAATTAGCATTGATGTTGTGTTAAGTTGATATTGTCTCAAAATTGACGACGATGTTGACGACGGCAAACAGAATAAGGGTGAAAAAATACTTACTTTCGGAATTCTCAAAATTAACACGCTTTATTTTTCTTGGCGAAGAATTCATGTTGTTATTCATCTTAATGTTAAAAAAAAGTAACAGTTAAAAAAGAATTAAAGGCAGGCATGTAAAATTGGAATTAAAATAGACTGTTTCTTAAAAGGAAACCTAACCGCTTTATATTCAATTTCACTTAATTGAAAGTAATAAACATCATCCGAAATTTTAGAATCTACCAAAAAAATTCCAAGAGTAATTGAGTCACATGGCTCTTTAAAAAAACTTTGAATGTTTAAAAACTTTCGTCCAACTAAAGTTCCTCCATTTTCTTGTGAAAACCCCTGGACTTGAACAGGTATTCCAGGTTCAATGTAGCAGATGTTGTCCAGTGATTTTGTTGTTAAGTAAGAGCTGTTGAAGTAAAATTTATTTTCAAGTAAGTTAAGGCCTTTGTTTTTTTTTTTTTTTTAATGCAAAACTTTTCTTCAACAACTTTTCTAAAAACCTGCTCCAAAATTTTAGATGGCCTTTTAACACATTTCTTTAAACTCTGCAAATAATTTTCGAAGGAGTAGCACGAATTTTCGGTTGGACTACCAATCAGTTCAACAGTTTTTTTTTAAATGGGTGAGATTATGTACGTTGTATGACAAACTATTTTCTCCAAAAACTATTGGAAAGTTTTCTACGAACAAGTTTAAAAGAATTTCGATTGTTTTTAAATTATTACTGCATTGCTTTGGACAGCATTTCATTCTGTAAGAACAATGCAACAACAAAAACTCGTAATAAACATCTTCATGAACCTCGTCTTTGAGAGCGACGAGACCAGTGTATAGTAGTAACTGTCTGAACTCAGTGGCCTTCCAGTATGATATTTCATCTAAAGATCGGGGCTTTCGTCCAAATTCAGATGAAATATGAACGCGCAGAGAAGTTAGATTTCTTGAAATGTTTTGCAAATTTTCAGACGATACTTGAAAACAATTTTTTTTGTTAATTAAACGCATTAAAAACTTTCGCATTACACCTAAATCTACCAAATGCATGCAATCTAGTGGTATTTGCGTAATCATGCCTAAATTGAGGTGTTTCAAGGGAGTTTTTTGTGATAAATATTTTGGCAAATGGTGTGCAGGATACTTCCGAGCACAAAAAACTGCATCTGAAATAAGTACTCCAGATGATGTCGCATATGTTAATGTCCCATCACATTTTTTTGCTACTTGTGTGCACTTTGAGCATCCGTACCTCGATGCATGAGATGGTGTGCCAGAGATGAAGGCACGTGCTGGGGCGTCACAGAGAACTGCTCTTATTTGCAATCTGTAAATATTTCCCTCTAGTGGTAAGCCTGTTTTTAAATAAGAAGAAATTTCCTCAACAAATTTTAACAGAAACTCTTCACATGTTGCTGGCTTGCTTTTACCAACAAAAACTCCAACTGGGAATACTGGTCGATCTTCCACATTGGTCAGCCTTATCAAAATTGGCCAAAGTTGTACCTTTTAACTTTTAAAGAGGGGCAACCCGTCTACATTAATATCTATTATAATATTGTCAGGCAGCTTAATGACATCGGTTATTTTCTTTAAGCTTCTTAGCATACCAATGTGGATATATGATCCACCTGCAACATTCTCTACTATTGGTTTGTTGGAACAAGAAAACTTGTAGAATGGAGTGACAACTATATTTTCTTCTCTTAGAATTTCTATTAAGTCTTTGACGCAACTTCGAGAAGTTTTATGTTTCGCATTCCACTCAATTAATTTTTGGCTAATACTTAAATTGCCAGAAAATGTTTCCACTTTGTCTGGTTCGTTTTGGACAGAATTATGACTGTCACAGATTTCAATATTGTCACTTTGATTTGTGGTATTTAAATTTTCTATGCCCACCCTCATCATCTTTTCTACAAAATTTTCCTTTTCACTTTTTATTATTCTTTTTAAATGACTTTTGGTTATATTTTTGTTACCTTTATTTTATAAAACAAAAAGACTTCTAATATATATATATAAATTCACTTTCTTCCACAGCAAACTATACAAACTCTATTTTTAAATTTCAAAATTTTCGTCTTTACACTTGTTGATCAAAACACAGAATAAATGTTATTTTGTGTTTTATTTTTTGTCAACCCCGAAATAACGCTGACGCTTTGTTGTTATACACATTTTTTCTTTTCAATGTTAATAATAGAATACGACAGAAAAAGATGTTTGCTCGCTTGCCTACATACGATCAACGAATTCATATAATATAAGGGTACACCAAGTACCTACTGGCAATTGTAAGTGACGAATTTATTACAGAAAAAAGGTCAATAGCAGTTTTGCCGAACAAGCGGGATATTTAAATTGAAATCGGTATGAATATGTTGTGTATGGTATGTTGTTGAAGCTGTAACGATACTCATTCATACATGTTTGGCCTCAAATACTTGAAGAGTACTTAAAATGATACTTTTGTCATTCTCTGGTAGGCACGTCAATGTATAAAAGTTACACTTTATATAAAGTACATCTTTATAAATTTATTGTCATTGGTTGAGTTATCGTTAACATGGTACTAATAACGTTGTAAAAGAATTTGTAGATAAAAATATTTCAGAATTTCTGAATTGTGTTGTAAATAACATTTATTGTTAAACAAAACAAACTTTTTAGGTTCAAATATTTATGATAATCAACATACTATAACAACAAGTAAGAGTGTTATATTCGGCTATGCCGAATCTAATATATCCTTCAACATTTATGTAAATTTAGTTCAGTGAAGTAACTCCAATCAAAAAACCAACTGAGAAAATAAATAAGTATTACATATACATAACTTTACATAAAGATATTATCGGCTCTTAATGGGTCAAGCATTTCTAAAAATTTTAAGTATTTCCTTAAAGATCTCATCAAAAGCTTTTAAATTATACCCATATTGATATTTTAAAAATTTAAAATTTCAGGAGCTTGTAACTCAAAAAATATTGACGAGCGCAAATTTTTTTACTTGTTTTTTTTCTTATTTTTTAATTCTTTATCGCCTCATATATTTGTTTTTTTATTGAAGTTAGTTCATGTTCCAAATAATAAGGACAATTTAGAGGCAGGTGTGGTGCTTTGCCTGCTGCGTCTAAGAACATGGACCGATCTTGCTGATTTCCACTTGCACCTCTTTTGACACTATGTCTGATCGGTCAGAGTATTTAAATTTTTTTTCAAGTGAACACGGACGGACAGACTGACATCGCTTAATCGACTTCGCTATGCAGAAGAACTCTGAATATATATACCTTATGGGGTCAGAAGTGGATTGTGTAGAAACAGCAAACGGAATGACATACCTTGTTATATCCTTTTTCCACTTCTAGTGGTGAAGGTTATACATATCAATGTATTGGAAAAATATTTCGAATGAATATAAATCACAAATGTGTAAAAATCTGCAAAAATTAAATTGTGACTAACGAAAATTTTGAAGCTGAGATAAATCTATACAATAATAATGCCTTAACATATAAAGTTTGATTCTTTTCATTTATTCTACTTTAAACAACCATCCTTGTAATTTCTGTAAAAAATTATTAACGTATTTAAAGACATAAAAATATAAATTTATTATATTATTTTTTCATATTGTAACAAAAAAACTCGAAATGAATATTTAATACCTATACACTCTTTTCATTACATAAACGTTTTTTAATGGAAGCTTTGGAAATAACCAAAAAGATTTTCACTAATGAAAAAACTGCTGATGGACATTAATGGTGTTAACAAGAATTTAGCATTATTTTATTACATATACAGAGATGTATATTTCATTAAAAGCCAGCTTATAAAATATCCAACTCATTAATGAGTTTATAAAAATAATTTTAGTTTTTGTTTTTTTATGTTTAATTTTTGAGTGCTTATTATCAAAAAAATTACAAAAAATGAAAACAAAAAAGTAAAAAAAATTATATGAGAGAAGACAACTGGAAAATTAAAAATATAACAGCCGTTAATTATAATATCTTTAAATTTCGAAAACAGTGGTACAAAATATTTAGGAACCAAATGCATTAAGTATTTAACATATGTACATACACACTTACTATACAAAAATATAACTTATAAATAACAAATATAAACAAAGGGACATTTTAATACAATTTTTATATATTATGATATTTATCTTAATTGATATTATGATAATTTGTCTTAATTGTCATATTCACTAATACTACTCATTTTGTATACGAGTATTACAAAAGTTATGCGTGTTTTGTTACTAATATTTTTTACTTTATTTTTTCATTATGGCAGTTTGGTTTCAAATTACAATATTTGGTATAAAACATTAAATAAACAGTACATACATACATGTATAATATACATACAAACGTACATACACAAATACAAAGTCACGTATAAAATAAAAAATAATTAAAAAAATAAATAAAATATATCTTTATTGATTTAGTTTCTAACTGACTTCAAAAAACGAAGGAGGTCATCAATTCGGATGAATGTTGCTTGTTTTATGTTTGTGCCTGCAGAACTCAGTCGTTTCTAAACCGATTTTGAAAATTTTTTGTAATCTGCTAGATAATGCTTACAGATTAGTCTCGTTTTAAAATAAATTCATAATCTTAAAATTAAAGGGTGTCCCCATACAATATACATATTTCACACGTGTAAAATGACTGCGTATTACTATAGCTCCCAATAACAAAAAGTTATACAAAAATATATCTAAAAACTAAAGGTGCCCCATAATTAATATAAATTTAGTTCTATGGTCCTATCTGTTGAACCGCTATAAACAAACGCAAATTGGAATTTTTTTTAACTGCTATGGCCGTAATATTAAAAATTAATGGGTGCTCCAATAGTTTATTTAATTTGATGTCTGTAGACGGACGCCATAAATTTACAACGAACCTGTATTGCTAAGTCCACTATAATAACAACTATAAAATTTGAATTTGAAAGTTAAAGGGTGATGTACTTCCAAGTATGTGGCCAAACTTTTGAACCGTTATACACACGCAGAAAAAAACATGGTTGTGATATGGTCACAATAAATATATTATGTTCTTTGTAACAATGTATGGTTGCGGAGAACCAATTATAGTTGTTTTCACCAGAACATTAGTCACGATAAACATTTTTTGTTAACTTTTAACGATTATATGGTTACTGTGCACAAAAAATGCAACATGGTTGGTTTTAACTTAAAATAATTTCAACTACAACCAAAGTTTTATGTTATTAAAAATAATATAAAATATTTAACCATAATATATCATTATTATTAATGAAATTATGGTTTAAAGCAACAGAACAATGTTTGCGCTAAAAAATATTTTATTCTAGTAGTTTTTCTGGTAGTTAAAATTTGAAATTGTTTTTTATTGTTAAAGAAAGTGAGAAAAATAAATATTTATGTACAAAATAAATAATCAAAAATAATATGCAAAATATGAAAACAAAAAGGGGGAAAAAAGTTGAAGTAAATATGTATGTATTGTAAGCATATAAATCTTTATTTTTGTGTTTGAAGCATAATTGTGAAATCATTTATTTGGGCTTATAAACTATATTTTTATATTACTGATTCTTGTAGCCTATGATCTAAGCGTTATTTCAAGAAAATAATTGATTTGTTATTAATTTATGTTTTTAAATTATTTTTGTGACAAATCGTTAATAAATAAAACAATAATAAGTTTTTTTATATCAGGAAAATTTTGCACTTACGAGATTATATTATAATTCAATTATATAACATGACATTTTAAGCCATATTATTATATTTTAATCTAAACATTTAATGTTTATATTTGAACATAATTATGTTTATACTTTCGACAACAATATGGTTGCAAATGTAACAATACTATGTTTTGTTAGCAACTATATAATGCAACCATAGTATGTTGCTCTTAGATTATGGCTATCTCAACAATATTTTTTCGTTGCGTGTATAGAATGCTGAAACTTGAAAGGGACCTGTATTGCTAAGCCCGCTATATCAACGAGTTTATATTTTGAATTTAGAAATTAAAGGGTGTCCATAATTGATGGAGATTTACTTATGTATATGGGCCTTTCCTTTGAACTGTTATAGACAAACGCTTGCAACTTGGACAGAATGTCGATTTCTAAGGCCGTTATAGTAACAAGTATTAATATTTAAAATTATAAATTATAGGGTGCTCCAATATTTCATTTATTTTATTTATATGGCCATACTTCTAAGCAGCTGTAACAGACGATTGAAATTTACAAAGAACCTGTATAAAGTACTCTGCTATAACAACAAGTATAAAATTTGGATTTGGAAGTTAAAGGGTGTCCTAATAGTTGATTTAATTTCAATATATGGCCGAACTTCAGACAGACAGCTGGACCTGTATTGCTAAGTCCGCTATAGCAAGAAGCTTATAGTTTGCAATCAGAAATTAAAGGGTGTTCTTAAATTAATGTTATATGCAAACACCTGAATATTAGAGAGAATGTTAACTATTTTATTTGGTAAAATAAGAAGTATAAAAATTTAAAATTATAAATTAAAAGGTTTTAAAATAGTTGATATAATCTACTGTATATAGCCAAACTGTTTTGGATTTGGAAATAAACCGGTGTTCCAATAGTGATTTACTTTGGTGTATGTGGCCGAACTTTTGAACCGTTATAGGCAGACGATTGAGATTTACACAGAAACTGATTGCTTAATCTACTACAAGAACAAGTATATAATTTAAGTTTGGAAATTAAAGAGTGACCCTATAGTTGCTGCAGTTTGATGTATATTGCCAAACTATTGAACAGTTGAACAAGTATAAAGTTTGGAGATACAAAGGTGCCCCAATAGTTAATGTAATCTAATGTATGTGGCCATACTCTTGAATCATTATAGGCAGACTGATGAAATCTGGGCTGAAGTCGGTTTTTTTTTGGAAGAAATATGTTATTTATTTTAATACTGTATTAATTATTATAAAAGTAAAAAAATAAGCATATGAAACAAAAGTTTAATCCAGCATTATTTTGTGAGAGTAATAGTACAAGTAAAATGGTGTTCTAGAAAACACATTTTCGCCACTACCTAAAATATTGTTTTCGTCACTTCTCTAGGCGACTTAGACATTACTTCCAAACATGATATAACTAAGTTTGATGGAGAAATATGAAAACGAACGAGAGAACAGTTAAAACGAATTATTTATAAATCTTTTCTTTAAGTATGTAAGATATAAAATAAATTAAAACAGGTATTTACATTAATAAACAATTTATTAATTTTAAGAATATTAACGTAGAATCTGTGTCGTTTACATTTCGATTTTGAAAGAAAATATATTTTTTGTGCAACTTTATATATAAGACAATTTCAGTTCAGTAAAATACCGAAAAAAAACATTATTTTTATTTTGAAAACGGACTTTTTGCTTAATAAATTAGAAAAAAAATTATTGTTATTTAATATAATAACTATTCCGAAAAAATTTTTAAAAATATAAACCGCATGGTCTATTGCTCAGGCAGTCCGTTCTTGCAAATATTAAATATGAAATGCGCCAAGTGTGAGTTTGACTTACCGCACCTTGTATGGGTCACCCTATAATTTTTAATTTATTTTTTTCCAAATTCCAGATTCTTCCCAAATTTTGTAAAAAAAACCTCAGAGTCTTATACCAAAAGCCAAACTGATTAAATGAAAACTCCAAAGGGTTGCCATCGGAAAACATTCATATGTATTTGAAAGTTTTAATGAAAATATAAAAATTGTAAAAAATGTTACATATAAGCAACGTGCACATACAAATCTTGGGTAGAATCCACTGATAAGCTATATATCAGCAGTAGCGAAATGGCGATATGGATAAGCTTTCCCCGCAGTAATATATTTTATTTTTTAGTTTAAAATAATAAATATTTCAAAGGAATATCATGAAATATTTATATTTGAAGAAATCAAGCACAATTAAAGTAAATTAATATAAAAAAGATTGCAAATAATAAATTTTCTTGTTAAAATATTACAAATACTAGGGCGGGTGTGAAACGATAGCAAAGTAACATGGTTAAATAAATTTTTTCCATGGGAAGAAAATTTTATATTACTGCTGTGTGAAATGATATTTTTGTTGGCAATATAAAGTTTTGACGTTTCTATAAAAAAAAAAGTTTATATATTTTTTAAAAATGAATTGAATAAAAAATATTCTCCGTTGCTTACTTCAATTATTTTGGGAATGACATCGTCGCAGTTATCTAATTTTTTTTTCACTGTCAGGGATGTCATAGAAACCAATATTATTGGAATTGGTTTTGAAAACGACAAAAAAATTAACTTAATGTCATGAATTTCAATGTTATCGGTTTTATATTCGAACTAGAATTGTTGTTGGTTTTAGGTGTCATAGAAATCAATATTATCGGTTTTACCGCTGAAAAAGCATCTAACTGCTGACAGATTTGATTTGCGCTTTTGTTTTTATCTTTCAATTTGATATTTTGTAAAGTAATGTAAGTAAACTGTATATTAAAAAAGTAAATACATACATACTATTGACGCGAAGCTCCATGATCGTGGAATTTATGAACAAATATCCAGACCTTGCGACAAATATCCAGACCTTTTTTTTTAACAAATTCAAGGTTTATTCTATAAAACTTTTGATGTGCTTCTTTAAATTGTCCTATTGTGAAAGCGGTAATATCAAAATGAGTCTCAGTTTACCAGTAGCAAAAAAAAAATACTGCTGTAATCCCTTCTCTATAAAAGAACTTAGCAAAGTAAGCAAAAATTTCCAACCTGTTAAAGACTGGATGATAAAGTCAACAGGATCAGATAAATAAGTCTTAGGCTACAAAATTTTTTCCTCTAGCCGTAATAAAATACCAAGTAAGATTAATTAGACACTAATCCATGTGAACCCGAAGATCCAGAAGACAATTCCGCTTTGGATAATGCTTCAACCTCAATAAATGACAGTTTGTTGTCTGTATGAAAAACCCCTATCAAAAAAAAAAAGTTAAATAAAATATATTACCCTTAGAGAAATCTAATAAAAAACGACAATACTTTGAGAAAAGTATTAGGAGTAGAATCAAAATGAGTAAGCGAGCCTGAAAGGACAGATGTATCTGAAAAAATTTCTCAACTAAAAGCTAAGTAGATTTAAAAAAACAATAAAGAAGAGTAAAAAGGTTCAGATGCTTATAATTTTGCAAGAAAGTTGGTCTATACGAAAAGTTCAAGAGGAATTTGAAACTTTAAATTTTATGATCAGGAAAGCAAAAAAGTTGTTTAAGGAAAAAGGCGTTTTTAGCACTCCGAATACTCGACCAGGTAAGTCAACTCAAGACGAAGCCGAGAATATTGTCAAGAGTTTTTACAATGATAATATAATTAGCAAGTGCTTATCTGGAAAAAAATCTGGAATGCCATATCCACACTAGGAGTAAAAGTTAATTTTCAAAAGCGGTTGGATCTTTGCAATTTGACGGAAGCCATTGCAGTGTTCAAAGCAAAAACCAAGAATTAAAAATTGGAATTTCTAAATTTTGTGAGCTAAGACCAAAAAATAATATTTTAGCCAGCAAGTCAAAATATTTACCTTTGCTCTATTCATCAAAATGTTAAGTTTATGCTTATTGGAGCTAAAATGAAAGAATTGAGTGCTGATCAGGATTTCGATCTATACTGTACAAATTTGCAATCCTCCATTACTTCAATGTTTTGAGCGGAAGTGCGGAAACTGCCCAGGCAAATTAGATTGATAGAGCAGATAACCAAATTGCTCGACGATAGTGGAATTGATGAAGATCTTCTTCAAACCATGGATAACCACAGGTCGTTCCACACTTGATACATTGATCAAATCAGCCGATGATTTCATCGATGAACTAATAAGAAAGTTGTCAGTTCTTCTCGCTTAAGAACAGAGCTAATTTTTTGATGAACTTAAAATCAATCTGAAGGAGAGCGAACTTGTAGTGATATGTGACTTCTCTGAAAATGTAAGCTTTGTCCTACAAACTGAAATACAGGGGGTTCACTGAAAACATTTACAGGCCACCATTCATTCAATGAATGTATACTTCAAATGTGAATCATAAGAGTATTGTGGTATTTTCAAAGATCTTTTAATTCTCAGACGGTTGCGCAGCCCATCATAAAAACAAATATTATTTATTAACTTATGTTCTCATTATGCAGATTTTGGCTTTGATGGAGAATGTCATTTCTTTGCGACTTGCCAAAGAACCAAATTCTTACTCTTTTTCAACTCTATTTGTGGTGTAAAGAAAATATAAAAGCTTGTCATTTTCTCTACGTAAAACAAAAAGAACATGTCGAAGAAGGCGTTCTGAAAGAAAGCTCTTTAAAATGCTAAACGGTTATAGGCACTCAGAAAATAACTGCTACATGCCTCTAAACAAATGCAAACTTAAAACTAAAATATTTTCTAACAATGGTGAAAGCGTAACTGACAAAAATACGTTCGGTTAGAAAATATTAATAGTATTGTTGTTTGTTGTATGATGTGTGCTACATATGTTTGATAAGAGCAGTGAGGTTAAAATAAGTGTTTTGCAACCCCACAAACCATCAGCATATTTTACAAGTAAGAGTGCTATATATTTGGTTATGCCGAATCTTTTATACCCTTCACAATCTGTGTTAAGCTAGTTTAGTGAAGTAAAAAAAAGAAAGAAAATAAAAAACTACAATATATAATTTTACATAAACATTTAATCGGCTCATAACGGGTTAAGCATTTAAGTATTTCCTTAAAGATCTCTTTAAAAGATTCTACTTAAAATTAAAGATACTTAAAAACTAAAACTTAAAAACGAAAACAAAAATAACAAAATACTAAAAAGAAGAATGGTAATAAAAACAAAACAAATTCATATAATAAAGGAATAAAATATGAATAACAATTACACAAAAAACAACACAAATTAAAAAAAAGAATTCATATTAACATAAAAAAACATGAATCAACAATTAGGTCAAAAATAAATAAATACAAAATAAATTATTGAACAATGCTATATACAGTGTTCCCAATATCCAATAAACGCAGCCTCCTGTAGTAAAACAAGAGGTCTGAATTCTCATAGAGAAGGCCAGCTCCCCTAAGAGTCGACAAGTTCACAGGCGAAAAATATCTCGAAACCCGAAGGGTCTCCAAACTGCCCACTCTAGAGAAGCACTCCCTAATCAGGGAGTTCTCTGAGCATCTCGCCCCTTCCAGGAATTCAACAGCCAATTCCACCATGTAGGCATCTATGCGCGCAAAATCAATTGCGCTATAGATTGACCTACATGAAGGCCGGCGTATCTCTCCATTTGGTATTAAGTATGGCCTTAAGCCGAGACAAGCAACCAATATCATTCTCTCCCATCGCCTAAGCCTCTCCATCTGGTGAGAAGAAATACCGAACCAAGCTGGAAAGGCATAGGCGATGACAGGGCGAATAACCTGGCGATAGACCAGAAGACGCACTCTCCTATCAAGACCTTCCCTATGCTTCAAAATACCTTGATATGTGGAGTAGATACGCTTGGCCCTTTCGAGAATATCGTCAATGTGCCGATAGCTCTCGAAATTTTCGTGGAAGGTGACACCTAGGTATTTAAGACTGTCCGATGTCCCAATCAGTTGTCGTCCGATATTCAAACCTGGTATGTATTTTCTACAATTTGGCTAAATATATTTCCGTCTTCCCGTAAACATTACGGCTACGGTCTTAGCAACGTTCAAGGTAAGACCCCATTTTGTAAAATAGTCCGTCAGTACCGTCAAGTATCGGTTCAGTCTTTCATTAGTATTCCTGGCTCTTGCACGTGATGAGGCAATCAGAATATTATCGGTGTACATAAGTAAAAGATCCTCCCGTGGCGGTTGTGGTATGTCAGAGACAAAGATATTGTATAGCACAGGGTCCAATAACGAGCCCTGTGGCACTCCAGCAGAAATCAATCCCTCGTCGGACCTTACGTCACCTACACGTTCTCTGAAAGATCGCTACCTTAGGAAATTGTCCACTATACGGCAAATGCCGACAGCAAATCCCATGCTTATCATTTTAAATACAAGGCCATCATGCCAAACCATATCAAAAGCTTTGGCAAAGGAGAAAGAACTCAAACAGCTTTCCGAAAGTAGACAGCAGGGAAATGGGCCTATAGCTTCCACACGCAACAGGATCCGATCTGGGTTTCAGAATAGGAACGACGAAGCTCGATCTCCACGCTTTCGGAAAATAACCAATGTTAAAGCAATGGTTAAATATTATAGCAACAAATATCAATGCCACAACATTGGTTCTTTTCAACACAATATCAGATATCCACACATGTCCACACCATAGGACCTTTTTTTGGATCTACGCCTCAACGCATGGCCTACAGATGCAGAGTCAATGAAACCTAACCTGTCTACGTTAGCATTTAAATCAATTAGACCTCCGTCAGCTGTATAAATCTTGCCGAAAACTGTCAAAGGTGTCGTCCTGTCCAAAGACGAGACAACCACCCGCACATTCGTACTGAATGAATCTGAATGGGCACTTTGAACTGAATGGCTAATCTGAAAGAATCGGCTTGCTAAAAGATTAGCGATTCCAATACTGTGAGAAACAATCGTACCATCAGCATCCACCAAGTTTCGAATTACGGGTCGATTGTAGAGTCCCGCCGCCGACTTATGCTTCTAAATGTCCTGTCATTAAGCCGATTTTTTTAAAGAAAGTTAGTCCAGTGGTAACGTTCAAAAGTAGCTATGGCTCCTTGTATAATTCTGTCCAAATTTCGAACGTCTGCTTTTAAAATATTCCGTCAACCTGGATCTACGCATCTATGCAACATTCGTCTTAGTCGTTTCTTCTAGTCAATGAAAGGAAGAATGTGTCGTTGCAGCTTCCTCAACCCTCTACCTCCTGCGGAGACTTTCGGTATGGAATACTCCATAGCATCTTGAAAGGCCCTCTCCATTGCTACAACACACTCATCAATTTCCGTCTCTGTCACGTTTCTGTCTAAAGGTAGTCCACATGTTTCCAAATTTAGAGCCAGTCTGCTAGTAAATCGTCGTCTGTCCATTTGATCATAGTCGTACTTAGTGGGGCGTTCTCGTATTAAAAAGTCACTAGTCATGATCTCCATCACTACAGCCTTGTGTTCCGATTCATAGTCCAAGGTCCTAAGGTAGTGCGCACTTGCCGTAGTGATGTCCACAGATGTCAGGCAAAAGTCAATGAAGGAAGAGGAAACGTTATTAGTTCTTGTTCGTTTGTCAGTTTGTCGTATTTCTATGTTAGGACCCGAGAATAAAAATTCCCGAAGGTTGCGCCTACTTGCGGTTATAAGCGGATCTCCCCAGTAGGGATGCTTTACATCAACGTCAGCAACAATTACCACACTACAATTACGTACCAATGGCTGTATTTCATCAAAGCATTCCGCAGTGAAAGTGTCACCGGGTTTAAGGTACATTGAAATGGCAATCAAATCCACAACATTCAGACGAATTGTATAACCTCCTTCTTTTTAACCGACTTCAAAAAAAAAAAAAAGAAGAAGGTTATACAATTCGGCTGAATGTTGCTTTTTTATATTTGTGCCTCCAAAACTCAGTCATAGATTATGATTACAGATTGGTCCCGTTATAAAAACAGCTCCAAATCTTAAAAATTAAAGGGTGTCCCCATACAACATATATATTTTTTACGTGTATTATGAATTCTAAAGGGCACTTCTGTAAAATTAAAAATGATTGCGTATTACCATAGCTCCCAAAAACAAAAAATTATACAAAAACAAATCTTAAAATTAAAGGGTGCCCCCATAACTGATGTAAATTTACTTATATATCTATCTTTTGAACCGTTGTAGACAAACGCTTGCAAATTGGACAGTATGTTGATTCTATGGCCGTTATAGTAACAAATAGTAATATTAAAAATTGTAAATTAAAGGGTGCGCCAATAGTTTATTTAATTTGATGCATATGGCCTTTTTTTGAACAGTTGTAGACAGACGCTTAAAATTTAAAACGAACCTGTATTGCTAAGTCTGCTATAACAACAAGTGTGGAATTTGGATTTGAAATTAAAGGGTGTTCCAATAGTTAATGTACTTTTGTGTATGTGGCCAAACTTTTGAACCGTAATAGACAGAACGCTGAAATTAAAAAGGAACCTGTATTGCTAAATCCGCTATATCAACAAGTTTATAATTTAAATTTAGAAATTAAAGGGTGTCCCATAATTGATGAAGATTTACTTATATGAGCCTATCTTTTTAACCGTTATAGACAACCGCTTGCAAATTGGACAGAATGTCGATTACTATGGCCATATAGTAACAAGTACTAATATTAAAAATTATAAATTAAAGGGTGTGTCAATAGTTCATTTAATTTGATGTATATGGCCATACTTTTAAACAGTTGTAGACGGACGATTGAAATTTACAAAGAACCTGTCTTACTTACTCCTCTATAACAACTAGTATAAGATTTGGATTTGGAAATAAACGGGTGCCCCAATAGTTGATAAAATATGGTGTATGTAGCCGGACTTTTGAACCGTTATAGACAGACATCTGAAATTTACAAGAGACATGTTTTGCTAAGTCCGCTATAAAAAAAAGCTTATAATTTGAATTTAGAAATTAAAGGGTGTTCCCAAATTTAATGTAATTTGTTCTATATGGCCGTATTTTTTGAACTCTTGTATACTAACACCTCAATTTTAGACAGAATGGTATTATTTGTTATAATGAGAGGTATAAAAATGTTATATTATAAATTAAATAGTTGATATAACCTGATCTATATCGGCAAACTGTTGAACCGTTAAAGACAGACGGTTGAAATTTACACAGAACCTGATTGCTAAGTCTACTACAACAGCAAGTATATAATTTGAATGTTAAAGTAAAAGGGTGACCCTATAGTTGCTGTAATTTAATGTATATTGCCAAACTATTGAACATTTAAACTAGTATAAAGTTTGGAGATATAAGGGTGTCTCAATAGTTAATGTAATCTAGTTTATGTGACCATACAATTGAACTGCTATAGTCAGACACATGAAATCTGTTTTGAAGTCGGTATTTTTTTCGCAATTTTCAGGTATTTAAGTTATGTAATATTAGATGGCAATAAAATCATTTTTTACCTTTTCCAAATTAATTGCTAGATACCACATAATTTGGGAGTTCTATTGTCATTTTTGTCAAAATTTTGATACACCCTTTTATGTGGACTAGGTCCCAATATGGGCCAACTTCTCCTAATTTCAACAGAATTATTTTTTGGATCAATAAGAACTCTTGTACAAAATTTCATCAAAATATATGCATAATAGCCACTTTCACATACAAATAACTTCTCAAAAAATATGACGTTCATCTGTACCGAATATCTTACCTTGGGTCAGAAAAATTGCTGTAGCTCAAAAAGTGCAGTCCCGATGCATGGACATGTATATATAGGAATGTAGGGGAGAGTTAGGACTACAAAATAGTAAATTTGTGTTTTGACTCAGCTTTACTCACAGGAGTTGTGCTCTATGAAGTAGGAAATTTCCGAGAAATTTGACCTTTTTAAAAAAAAATATTTAAATTGTTTTGAAAACAGTAGAGCTTACCAGTAATAGGAAATAAGTTAATTTACAACACAAAATTTATTTCGTCCAAAAATCTTGAAAAACAAAAAAGTTATGATCATTTAAACTTTAAAAATTAACTAAAAATATCATAAATTTACTAAATTCTGAAAAAGCCCATTTTGGACCACCCTGTTCTCAGTGAAATAGTTGAAATAGAGTTCTAATTTTTTGGCTCCCGAGGTTACTACTGTCTACTTTCATATGAGTCTAATAACTTTAAAATCGGAGAACAAAAACCAAAAGTAGTTTTGGCCGCTATCTCAAAATATTGACCACAGTGCAACGGTTCAAAAAATACGGCCATATAGAACAAATTACATTAAATTTGGGAACACCCTTTAATTTCTAAATTCAAATTATAAGCTTCTTGTTAAAGCGGACTTAGCATATCCCTTGTAGATTTCAGCTGTCTGTCTATTACGGTCCAAAAGTCCGGCCACACACATCATATTATATCAACTACTGGGACACCCGCTTATTTCCAAATCCAAATTTTATACTTGTTGTTATAGCGAGTTATTAATACAGATTTTTTGTAAATTTCAATCGTCTGTCTACAACTGTTTAAAATTATGGCAAAATGCAAAATGAAATAAACTATTGGTGCACCCTTTAATTTATAATTTTAAATATCATCAGCTGTTACTATAACGACCATAGCAATCAACATTGCGTCAAACTTACAAGCGTTTGCCTATATAAATAAATCTACAGTAATTATGGGACACCTTTTAATTTCCAAATTCAAATTATAAAGTCATTAATATAGTGGACTTAGAAAACTAGGTCCCTTTTAATTTTCAGCGTTCTGTCTATAACGCTTCAGCCGAAATTCAGCCGAATTGTATAACCTCCTTCTTTTTTGAAGTCGGTCAATAAAATTAAATAGTTTCTCTCTATCATTACATTAAGACTAAAGTAGCCTTTCCTATTATAGTAAAAAGTCTTATCAGTCTTATGTATGTACCATAAATGTATCCAAGCACTGCGGGCTTAGAAGCTCTTAATGCTTACTAAGTTTTATATAAAATATTTTACATCACCTCCATTACATTGAGAAAGTAGTTCGGCTAAATTCTAGTTGTACCGGCTATAGTAATACGTCTTCTGTAAAAATTTACGGTTCCAGAGATAGAGGGTTGTGACAGAAGGACAGATATGGGCTATAGGGCTACCTTCTTACACTATGTTTACGGAATCCTAAAAATAAAAACTGCTGTAGCTTTAAAAGAATTATTGGCTATCATGCCAATAACGCCGAGATTTCATAAAATTACTAATACTAGAGTTTTCCTTGTTTATTATTAAACACTTTTTTCTTTAATTTATGTACACACTCGTGTGTGAAATACATGTAAATTTTTTGTATATGTAGTGGTAGCAATTTAAAAAGTCTTTTTTTTTTTCTTAAATACTGAGACGATTTAAATGACAATGCTCGACAATATCTACAACAAGTGAAAGAATAAACAAAATCGGTTGGCAAACAGAGGAGAAGATGGTTCTTCAAGTTTTGTGTTTGCCTATTTATATATAGATAAAAACACATAATAACTTAAATTTCATCAGTGGAAAAATATCGATATCGAATTGAGATGCATGGTTTTAGAAATGCTGCCAGTTTAAATTCCTTTTTTATGCTGTCTTTATTTTATAAAAAAGTTATTAAGCTTTCTGGTTTTTAAAAGCAAAAGTGAAGAGACCTTAAAAAATTTACATATGATGAATTATTAAAGACAAATACTTTTTGTGAAATAATCATATTTCATTAAATGATACATATAACAATTCGAAGTATTTCAAAAAACCGGTTTTGTGGCTAGAAGACGATCAATCTTCACTAATGGCGTTTTCTTTTCTAAAAATAAATGTTACCCAAAAATCACATAAAATGTTTTGCATGTTGCCTAAACCCCGAAAAATTGCTACACATTTTATAGCCACAATAGAACAAAAACTGTTATTGAATTTTTCTAACTACCTTTATATGATAGTAATGTTTAATTAGCGTTTCAAACATAAAGTAATATAACACTGGGTTTAGCAACAAAAGAAAACATCACTTGTCAAGAGTAAAAACTACTAAAAAAAGTGTAGCATACTTACCCTTACATAAAACTGAGGGTAAAATATGTAACATACCTTACACTTTTTCGTGCAACATATTTTCAAAAGAACATACTTTTTATTTACACTATCGAACATTTTTTAGAAAAGAACACAAAAATGTAAACAGTGTTAAACATATGCAACATTTTTGTCAGAAAAGAAAACGCTATAAGTTTTATGATATTAAAAAGTTTTTAACCAATGAAAACAATAAAAGTTTAACATAAAATGAATAGAGACTGAGCTTTTGATTTATTGTTTACTAATTTTTCATTTTGACACGTGCAATTTGATGTAATTAAAACAAATAAAATTAAATTGACATAAAAAAATATTTTAAACGTTTGTTACCGATTTAAGAGTCTTATCTGCTTTTTGTACCTAAATGTAATTCAGAACATGTTGACAGCTTATTAGATACTTCTTACTTAACACATGTCTTAAATCAGCTTGTGTTGCTTTGATCAAATCCGCAGTAACTACTAAAAAAGTAGTATACTTTGCATTTATAAAATTTATTTAATAGTGATTAAGACCAATTGCAGAAACATTAATAAGTTACCATTTAAGTAAGAGAATTGAAAAATTTAAATATAAAAAAAAAAAACATTTCTGACAGAGGTCAGTTCAATAAATCTGTTTATTAAATTGCAGTAAGTGACAATGAATAAACCACTAGACCTGTTTGTTTGCGTAAAAATACCAATAACATTATCACATTATAATTATAATGTCAACTGGTTTGTCTATAATGTAGTTGGTGGGAAGGTAATATTTGTAAAAAGCTTTTAAAGTGTACTAGTTTTATACAAACCAAGAACTATACTCAAGCAAGCAATTTGATTCAACTAACTGCGCTCTCAACAGGCATTAAAGTTACTCTCAAAGAACAACCTACTCTTTACTACGCGAGATGTTTTATCTATTCAAACGAGGTACGAGGCATTGACGAAGAGGAAATACTATCTGAACTGAAGTCCAAAAAAGTCGGGGCTGTTAAAAAAATTTAGAAAAAGGTGAACGAAACTCTGCAAGAACGAGGTCTAATTACTATCTCTTTTGCTTCAGCTACTTTGCCAACAGCACTATCTGAAGGTTATGAAAAAATCAGGATCAGACACTATATTCCACTACCACTAAGATCTAACAATTGTTTCCAATATAGACATATTTCAAAAAATTTTTTAAATTATCAGATTTGCTACTATTTAGATGTTGAATTGGGCGAGAAATGTACTTTTCCCCCCAATGCATCAACTGCAAAATTTTAAAAATCAATAACTGAAACCATGCTTCAGTAAATAGGGGCTGCCAATATTTTTTAAAGAAAATGAAATACAGGCTATAATTACACTAAAAAAGGTTGGTAAAAAAAAGCAACAACTCTATGCCAGCAAAGACACAATTTTCTAAACTCATGTTTTTCACAAGTAGTAACAAACACCAACAATAGCTCAACTACAGTAAATAAATAAATAAAACAAAAAAAAAAAAAAACTTCTACGCGTATCTTACCGCCAAGCATACCAACGACATTCTGTACCATCAAAAACTATGGTGACATTATGAGCGATGTGACCAGTGTTGCCAAAACTATTGAACCAGTTTCCGCTAGATATTACTTTAAAAAACGCTAGAAACCGCTAACTAGTCGAAAAAAACGCTGACATAAACCACTAAAAAATTTCTTGAACAATTTATTTGTATACCCTTCACCGAGGCAAACTTGGTTTCACAAAAATATAAATATGTCAATAAATCAGATATAGTGTCCAAAGAGGTGATATTGGAAATCAGCATGATTGGTACATGTCCTTAGAGGCAGCAGGCAAAACACCATGCCTACCTCTAATTTTTTTATGTCATTTGGAACAATAAAGTAACTCCAACAAAAAAAAAAAATACAAGGTGGCGCACAAATAACCTTCCTCACAAAAAGAAGTTTGCGGCGGTTAAATCAGGCGATCTTGCTGGCCAGTGCAAATCGCCAAAACGGAAGATTAGGCGCCAGGGAAATGCATCCTTCAGCATTTCGGTTGTGGCACGTGCAGTGTGTGCCGTTGCACCGTCCTGTTGGAATCACATTTTTTCCAATCCCAATTCCTTAAGTTGCGGCAAAAAGAACTCTTTGATCATTGCTCTGTAGCGCTCACCATTCACAGTAACGGTTTGGCCCGCGAACGTCTTCGAAGAAAAAAGGTCCGATGACTCCTCCAGCGAAAATAGCACACAATACAGTGACTTTGAGCAGGTGTAATGGCTCTTCGTGGGTTACACGCGGATTTTCAGTGCCCCAGAAACGTAAATTTTGTTTATTCACGTACCCGCTAAGATGGAAATGGGCCTCATCACTCATGATTATTTTGGATGAAAAAGCATCTTCCTGTTGTTGGTGATTTAATAGTCACCAATATTCCGCGTCCTGGAGCAGTGTAGCGTAACATTGTTTATTAACGTGTATTTCTGAACTTTGATTTAGCTCCGTTAAGATGACTAAAAGCTTATTGCACTTCTGCATTAGACCATGGCATGCATAATAATCGCAAGGAAAGCTCAGCTAGCTCTTTGAAAATTTTATTTCCAGCCGAACTTTGATATTCACAAACTTCGTACCAAATATATGTAGTATCCATTAGATTACTCCATTTTATAGCATTTATATTATTAAAAAAAAGTTGGCAACCCTTGGAGTGCAAACGTCTAATTTTATCTTTCTTCTGTCGGCAAAAAATTAATTAATTAAATTAAAAAATAACAAGCCTTACATAATTATATAAAATACAAATTACAAATCTTTAATATACAAAGTATTTAAAACAATGCCAAATACTAGCAGACGCAGTGTTAAAAATAACAAAATAATATGTGCTCAATGCAAACTGCGTATTGAAGAAAATGAAGAAAGCATAGAATGTAACGCATGCAACAAAAACCTCCATGTTGTCTGCACATCTTTAGATAAAAGACAGTTTGAACATTTGCTTAAACATGAGAATGATGAGTTTGTATGTCATCTATGTGAAAACAATAATAATAAAAACTTTTCTGTGCAAGCTCAACTAAATGAAATAAAAACAGAATTAAAAAAACTTGATCAATTGTCTGCTTTAAATGAAATATGGTTTTTATGTCTAAGCAATTTGACGATATAATTAAAGGTGTAGCTGAAAATAAAAAAAAAAAAACGTAGAGCGTTTGCAAAAAGAAAACAAAGAACTGAAAACATAAGTAAAAATGTTAAAAGACTCTGTAAAGTATTTGAACGATCAGAGAGTTAAAAATTATTGTTTGTTGTCTGGCATTAAAGCAAATGATGGTGTATCTGCTTTAGAAGCAGTATGACAGTTCTCTGATGATGTTGGAGTAGGAATAAAAGAAGAGAATATAAGTGATGCTTACTTTTTAAAAACAAAAAAAGGACAGGCAATAAAAAATCAGTTGTTTTAAAACTAAACACCAAAAAATCAAAAGAAAAACTAATGGCGATTAAACCAAAACTACGTGAAAAGGAATAAACAATGAAAATTTATGTAAACGAGTATTTGAGTAGAGAGACAATGAGCTTATTTAATTATGCTAAGTCGTTAAAAAAATTGGATACTCGTATCGTTCTGTTTATGTATCTAATGGGAGAATTTTTACCTAAAGGAGTGAATTGTCAAGACCAAAAGTTATCAGAAGCTTAGATGAAGTTGACAAATTGTTGCTGGAGGCAACAACCTATCATTCCAAAAGACAATCAGTTGTGCATACTGCAGAGTGTTCTGAAGATTCAGGCAACTCATATGCTTCACCATCGTGAATTTTATATTATTTCACTTTTATTTTTTTTTATGGTTAATTCAAATCAATTTTTTTAAAATTTCGAAGCATTTAAAATACATTTATCTCTTTATAACAATTATTTAAATTTCATATCTATAAACATCAGAAGCATTTCATCAATTTTCAAATTTAACAAATTTAAAACATTATTGGCGTGCAAGAAACATGGTTTAAACAGAATCTTGTTCAAATATATAACATACCAGGGTACAAAGCTATTCATTGTTGTAGATCTGATAATTTTGGTGGTAGTATATGTTCAAGAAATTTTTCAGTTGAACAAATAGCAAGTGAAAACTTTATCGATTATATTGTTTTAAAGTTTGCCGAATTGGTGCAAATTATATGGAAAAGAAATTATCTTCATTTCATTTTATAAATCGCAAAAATGTTTGTTTAGTAATTATGATGTATCTTTATGGTAAAAACCACTGCATTTTAATTGGAGATGCAAACATTAATAATTTAAACTCAAATAATTCTAACGAATTAATAACTCTTTTACAAAGTTTTGACTTTAAAAGCTGTCATAAACTAATTCCACGCCAAAGTAGTGGAACTTCAATTGACCATGTTCATACAAATTTAAATAAACCAATAATTGTTGATTCTGTAAATTGTACGATTTCAGATCATAATATCATATCGTGTAGAGTAGACATCAGAGTAGAAAGTAAAGATTTTGAAACAAAGAAAATCGTTAAGTGTGATTATGAAAAATTGTAAAATGCTTTACACACTAAACTGTTGAGTTTTGTTTTCACTGGTCATCCATCTGATGATACGTCAAATCTCATCTTATCCATTAAAAATACCGCTGATCGTTGCACTATTACAATTAATAAAAAAGTAAATAACAAAATGAAAATAACGCCTTGGATAAATGGCAATTTGTTAAAACTAATTGTTTTTAAAAATATTCTATTGAAACAAAGAAGAAGGAAACGTAATGGTTTAATTGAGGCACAAATAAAAAATATTAGTAATGTCATAAGGACTGCTCTTAGGCAATCGGTGAACAACTTTTATATTAGCAACTTAGAAAATTTAAATAACGACCCTATAAAAACCTGGAAGTTTATAAATGAAACTCTTGGAAGGGTGAAATAAAATGAAATTAATATTGATGATAGTAATGGTGATCTAATTAGAAGTAGTGTTCGTAAAGCTGAAATGGTAAACATACATTTTTTGCAATCGGTTGAAGAAATAAAACAACAAATAGGGCAAACACCTTCGTATTCCTTTAATGGATTGTAACTTTAAGAATACTTAGTAACAGACTTTTTCTTAATTATGCAACTTCTGAAGAAGTTGATTAAATTATTTCAGACCTTTCACCAGGAAAAAGTTGTGGACATGATAATATAAGTCCAAAAGTATTCTTATGTGGATCACGTTACATTGCACCAATTCTTGCAAGAATTTTTAATAGTATGGTAGATTTGTCAGTTTATAAATTAAAAATACACAAGGTTATTCAAATTCCAAAAAATAGTAAAACAACCACAGTAGAACGATATCGACATATTTCAATACTTCCCGTTATTGATCAGATTTTCGAACGTATTTTACATAAGCAAATTTTAAAATTTTTCGTAAATTATTTTCTATTTTATTAAGCTTTGGGTCCTTATATTTTTTACTAATATTTTATTTCAATATTTCGGTACTTTCTGCGTACCTTCTTCAGGAAACAAAATTAATATTGATATTGAATCAAAATAACAAAATTAATTAACAATTAAAAAAAAAAATTTTTTTTTTGTCATAATGAAATTAAAAAACAATGTTTAAAAAATTTTTCAAAAAACAAAAATATAAAAAAGTGTTTTGTGTTACATACATATATTAAGAACAAAACATTTATGTTATTTTGTGAATTAAGTGTCTGTATATATGAGCGACATTATCTGTATCTGCTTTAAAATTAATTCTTTTATCAGTGGAGTATTTACAATATGTAACCTTTCCAAAATATACCGTCTCTTATAATTTTTTTCAATACTAAGAACTGAAGCATTTTCAAAGTTAGGATAATGACCTAAGTCAAAACAATGAGTGGATAATGCTGTTTTTTGTGAATTAAGATGTCTTAAGTCCGACTTATGTCCAGCAATTCTAGTCTTAAGTTTATTTTTTGTTGTACCAATATATACCTTATTGCAAATCTCCTGATCACTACCTTTACAAGGTATTTCATAGACTACATTAGAAATGTCAAATTTATTAATTCTATCTTTAGTCTTACTAAATAATCTATTCAGTGTATTATTTGTTTTATAAGCGATGTTATATTTTTCCTTATTGAAGATTTTTGAATTCTTTAAACGTTCTGAAAAACCTTGTACATAAGTTAAAGACTTATAAATCTTAGGTTCCAATGTGCTTATCTTATTTGTATTTCTTTTGTGTCCGTATTGTCTAATAAATTTATAAATAAGTCTTTTTGGAAACCTATTATCCGCTAGTATATTTTTAATCTTTTCTTTATTCTTTTTATGAAATTCTTCATCACTTATAGTTAAAACTCTTTCAATTAAATTTTTAGCTGTATTAATTATTATACCTTTGTTGTGTTTTGAAAAATAGTTAATAATTCTTCCTGATGCTGTCGGTTTTTGATAGCAATCCATTAATATATTATTACCTCGTCGAATCAATAAAGTATCTAAGTAAGGAAGTTTGGAATCGCATTCCTTCTCTATTGTAAACTTAATATTAAGACCAAAAGAATTGAAAATCTTTAACATATCATCAATTGCACTATCAGAAATAATGCAAAATAAATCATCAACATACTTAGTAATAATTTTTGATTTTATAATTAGTTTTTCTAAGCAAAAGTCCAATAATTTCTCCATAACAATGTCGTAAATAATAACATCTTAGACAGTTGTCAGTTTGGATTTCGAAAAGGGTGCGGGACTGAAAAAGCTGTTGTTAATGTAAGAAATTATATATGTAAAGGCCTGGATGAGGGTAATAATGCTGTTTCAGGTATATTTTTTGATTTGTCAAAAGCGTTTGATCTTATTGATCATAATATTCTATTGCAAAAGCTAAGATATTATAGGAAGCAATTTGTCCAAGTTAATAAAACAGTTAGTGAATTGAAATCTGTTGAATACGATGTTCCTCAGAAAGGTGTCTTAGGTCCTTTATTGTTCTCCATTACATTAATGATCTACAAAACATTAACCTAACAAGGAAAATGTTTTTATATGCTGATGATAAAGTATATTTTATCATTATAAACATGAAACTGCATTGAAAACTTATATGGAACGAGATGCTGCATTAATTTCAGAATATATGCGCATTAATAAACTTTTTTTAAATCCTGCTAAAAAAAATTAATAAGATTTAAACCACACCTTGCTTTCAATAATGAGTTTAGTATATTTGTCGATGGTAAGCTAATCAAAGAAAGTCCCACAGTGAAATATTTAGGTATTTGTTTTCAAGAAAACCTTATGTGGGATCAACATATTAGAAGTTTAAGAGTAAAAATTTCTCCTGCATTGGGTTTGTTGCACAAGTTTAAAAACAAATTTAATTAAAAAAACAAAGTTTTTTTATATTTCAGGCTTTAGTTCAAAGCCACATTAACTAGCTGGCATTGATATACGGATTTAAAAAAACGGTTGAGTTGAAATCGCTTCAGAGACTACAAAACAAAGCGTTAAAAGTGTAGCAAATTTACCAAACAGATTTCCTACACTTCTGTTATACAAGGATGTTTTTACTCACGTTCTGCCAATCTATGGGCTTTATAAATTTCAATTGTTACTTTACGTATACAAATGTATTAATAGCATTGGATATCACACTATACAATTTTCAAGGAATCAATATACTTTTAATACAAGAAACAGAGAAAACTTGAGAACAGTTTTTTGTCAGTCAGAAACAACTAAACAACGAGTGGATTACTCTGGTTGCAGGGAATATAACATTTTGCCTATTAATATTAAACTTAAAACAAGACTATCACAGTTCAAAAATTCTTTAAGGAATTTATTTCATAATGTAGATGAGCTTCTGTTGTAATGAATATACAAATAACATGCATATGTAAGAAAAATTTTAAATTAATAAATTAGCTCTTAAATCTTAATGAATTTATAATGTTTTTAAATTTACATGTATAAAGATATTGTAAGCTTAAAATTTTGCCAACAAACCTCTAAAATGCTAATTTGGCGCTGAGGTACCAATGTTATTATTGTTTCATATATATGTAATGCTTTATAATAAAAAAAAAAGCTGATTTAAAATTGTTTCGATTATTTCCGGGCTATAACCCACTTGTTCCAAATAGTGAGAGGCATCCTCTTTTTTTTTTTTTTTTTTGTTATAAATACGTTATTTACTGATAATTTAATTTCATAATTGCAGTTTTTTCTCAAATGTCCCGATTTTCTGGTAATCTGAAATCACAATTTCCATTAGTTAAAAAAGTTCTAATTGGCCCAATTAAAATGTATTTCGTTATTTACCTTTGGATTAATTGTTTTAACAGTTAAAAAAACAAGGCAGAGACGGATAATCTATATATTTATTTAAAAGGTTACAAATACATAGTTTAGATTACCTTGTAACTAAGAAAACTTATTGTAGCTTAAAAAACGCTAAAAACACGCAAACTAAAATTTTCCCAGCTGAAAAAGCCACTTAGCGGTTTTTTTCTAACTTCCCGCCATTTTACAAACAATGGATGCCAATGAGAGAAAGAGAAAAATCAAAACAGCTTAACCATACTCAATCAATATACTTGCCTCTAACATCAACCTTTCCACATCTGTGGCTAAAATTTAATCAATTATCATAAGACGAAGAGCTTGATAGACTGTATGTCAAAATTGAATTTTCCAGACATAATGCTTACTAATTGTATGGGTATAGCTCAAGAGTTTGCAGAGTTTTACAGTCTTATTCACAAAAATTTTAAACTGCTTAATAAGAGGTTAATAAGAAAAAATCGCTAAAGTAGTATTCACAAACACTTAATAGCACTATTACGCTGTTATTAATCATTAATAAATTTCAAATATTTAATGTAGCAGTTACCCTTCTTTAAACCTTTAACAAGTTTTGAAAAGCATTTTTCCCGTAAAATTTTTTACTGTAAAAGTGTGAAAAACTATTAATAAAAAAATATAACGAATATAATAAATTTAGTTTCTAAAATAGGTAAGTGTTTAAAACATACTTAAATGTAAATTACAACTATATGTATTTATTTACACCATTTAAGACCATAAAATGCAAATGAAATCAAACACAATAACGCCCAAATTATTTTGGGGTTTTGAAGCAGAGTTTTCGTAGTTTATTAGTTGGACTTACATGGTTTTTCAAATGCAAAAAATTTAGTTATCACTTTATCTGTTCTGCAATTAAAGAAAACGATAAGTTTACAGGTAATAAATACCATATTAACTATTAATATTTGTGGAAAATGTGTTTAGAATAGAGAAAATATCATAATTTAATTAATTGTTCTTTCATAACTAAAGCATTGTATTTTATTGATTTGAAAATAAAAATAATAAATAAAAAATCCACAAATTTGTATCATAAATAAACAAAATAATATAGTGATGTAGAAACAGTAATGCCAAGCTCGGTATTTGGATAGTTTTTTGTACTCGTTCAGTGAATCATTTTATAAAAAAAGGTTAAACACCTTTTTTTTATTACTTTAAAATTTTTTCTGATGCGAAACAATAAATAATAATAAAATAATGATAATTTAAGTTATATCAAATATTATTATTGGTGATTTAATTATTCTTTTTTATTTATATAAACATTATTCAGGTACCTGGTTCGTTGTTGTATGCATCACTAAACGTAAATTTACATATAATATGAAATGATGTTGCCAACATAAAACTACAATACTATAAAAACTGTTTAATAGTTAATTTTGCGTTATTAAACGTTTGTGAATAAAAATTCTTATTACTGGTTAATAAAACAAAAAGTGTTTAATAACTAAAGTACACATTAGGCTTACTATAAGAAATTTTTGTGAATAAGACTGTTAGTCAACAAGTTCTTCTGATATAAAATTCGCACATAATTTTAGAACAAAAAAGATTCAAACCATGAACGAAATCACCGCTATTATTTATTACTTATTTGTTCTCTCAGAAACAAATATTTCTATGTTTATGACAGTTTCAGTTTTAAGTTAGAGCCACATATATACATACTAGAGATCTGCATGAGTAAATTCGTTTTTCAACTCACACTAAATCATTACACTAACACTAAATATTCTCTTGTTAAAATGTGAAACAAAGACGATGGAATGATAAATTTAAAGATGTTAAATGAATCAAAACGTTGCCTTTCTTAAAGAGAATCATAACATTACTTGATTTGTTTTTTTTTTTTCAAACCAGTAGGCATGATCTGAATTCCACACGAAATTTGCACTTCAAATTTTTCTAAATATTGTTGCTATAAATTAATTTTTTACAAAAACATGTAATATATGCATGTTATGTATGCATGTAACTATGTATGTATGCGTTTTGAATAACAAAATGCTGTTTTTGAAATAAATATAAGTATTTATTTATTTAGAATTAGCTTGCAATTTAACTTATAAACTAATTAAATTAGAAAGCAATAGCAACAAAGGCCTTCAGCTCTAGGTACATTTCTATATATATTATAATAACATATTGAAACATTATATAAAAAAACAAAAAAAAAAGCACGAATTATGAAATTTAGATACATACTAAATGTTTTAAAAGTTAAATTAAAGTAAAAGTTAAATTATATAAGTTAATTGATTTTAAATAACTAGTTATTAAGGAAATGTTATCTTCTCCTGGATCAGCAAGTAATTTTATTCGATCCATGTTATTCAAGTATAAAATGGATAATCAATTAAAAAGTGTTTAGGATCGGTAAAGTGTGGAATTAGGCAGTTGCAGGGGAGAGAAGTTTACTAGGATTTAAGTTTTTCGAAATGCTATGTCGTTCTTTTAATTTTATATTGCTCTGTTATAAATTTTTAATGAGTCTTTGTTATTGAAATTTTCTACCGTAATAAGTGGAGAATTTAATGCATATTTAGCTACTGAATCAGCAAACTCATTTCCGTCTATACCGCAATGCCCGGGAATCCATAATAATACAATATCTGGATACGTTTTTATAATGGTGTTGCCAATCTTAAATGAAAAAATGTTATGGTTGGAAATGTTCAAAATAGATTTTACAGATGAGAGGGATTCACTGCAAATAACAAATTTTTTTTCTTGTTTCCAATGTAGTCAAAGGCTACTGATAGTGCAATTAACTCAGCACTAAATATGGAAGTGTGATTTGATAAATAAAAGCATTTTTAAGTAATCAACCAGGTCTTTGGCATTCCAGTGGCAGAATATCGGATTTAGCATAGAGATTATGTACACGTGTCGTTCCGAATGCACCTAAGGCACATCTTATGCTATAATTCACTTTTGACAAAATTAGGGCTTTAACTTTTACAAGAATTGCAATATTGCAATTGAATTTAAAACTGGAAAGCCAATTGATGGCCTTAAGCTGTTGTTGGGGAGACTGTGCTAAAATTTTTATGTGTTCATTCCATCTGTACCTTTTGTTGATATTGAGGCCGAGAATTCTAAGGTTTGTGGCTTCCGTAAGTTTTATTTGATTTGATAAAATTAGACAGCGAGGGGATTTTTTCCGTATTTGTGGATTTTAAGAAAATGTTAAAGTCAGGTAAAATCGATATTTCGGTGAATGGCAATAATTTTGCAGAGTTTATTTTAAGCAATTAGAAACAAAATTACTGATAGGGGTGATACTTGTGGGATGGCATTGTACAGCGGAGCTATATTTGAGAAGTGAAAACCAACTTTCACTTTAAATTTGCGATTTTTTATTAAGTTGATAACATAATTTAAAACATTGGGACCAACTTTCCATTCTTTGAGTAGGTGTATAATAGTGTTCACCCTAATTCGATCGAATACTTTTTGAAAATCCAGTGAAACAATTATAACATGTGGAAATAATAATTTGATGATCCAGATATAGTAAATTGTCCGTAATAGATTTTCCTTTTGTAAAGCCAAACTGTCTGCTGTCCAATAGTTTATGGGTTGTTGTGATCCACCACAGTCGGTTAGAGACCAATTTGTCTAAAAATTTGTATAGGCAAAGGTTAAGAGATAAGAGGCGGTAAGAACAGATACCCTTTTTGTCACACACTTTTTTTACAAATTGGAATGGTTATACTTAGTTTAAACAGTTGTGGAATAAAGGAATTCTAAATATTATTGAATAGTTGCAGCAAACGCAGTTTTATTGTCTTTGGAAGCTTTTTAAACATAGGATAACAGAACCTGTCTAGCCCTGGCGTTTTCCCTTTAAGTATTTTTAGTGCTGATTGAAGAATTTATAAACTAAAATCGGGTTCTAATAAGGAAGCTCTTATATCTGGTGCAGTTTATAGTTGTTGAGGATTTGTAACTACTTTTTTTCAGACTCTCTAAATGTTGATTCCACCAAGGCACCGATTTAGCGAGCGAAGGGTGTGTTTGAAGTATGGCTACATCTGCAGCTTGGAGTATTATTCTACGAATATTGGCAGACTTTTAATAAATATTGTCGCTTATTGCTCGTTGTAACTCGAAAAATAATCATTGCGACTGGTATAATTGCCAGTTAAAGCGAACTAATTTTGTATTTGGGGTAAAAACTGGATTTGTAACTGGTGGACGAAAAAGAGAGATAACTATTGGAAAGTGGTCACTTCTATGAAGGGTATCTTCTATCTTCCATTCAGTGCGTAGACAAAGTGTTGATGAACAAAAACAGAGATCCACATGCGAAAAAAAGGAGTGAGTAGTAGAAAGCGTGGGAGACGAGTCATTAAGCAAGACAAACTGATTATCTTTAATAAAGTTGGCTAGAATTCTATGCCAACTATTGAAATTACCTGTTATTAACAGAGGCTCATTAGTATTGCAAAAAACGGTACTGAGTTTTTCATAAGTAAAGTTATAATTGGGGAGAATATATGCCGAGAAAATCTTAAACTTCATTTTAGAATGTATTTCAGCACATACTGTGTCAAAATCACTACTTTCATATATTTTCTTATATTGCAGCGAGTTATGAATAAGTAAAGCAACATCACCATATCGGCTGTTTCGAGCAATCATTTTGTAGTGTAGAAATAGTTGAAGTATAGTGTATATGTGTTTCTTGAAGTAATATAATTGTTGGGAAATATTGTTTTATGAGAAGGAAAAGTTCATTGTAATTATTAGTAAAGCTGTTTATATTCCACTGGATAATGTTTAAATTTATTAAAAATTACTTAAATCTTAAAGATTTTTGTGTTGAGGGTTGCAGTTTTTAAATAATTTGCATCTTAAAATATTTGAAATATTTGGTGCGTTTGTTATTGTTATCAGCAAACTTCCATTTGCGTTTGATCTTTTTTGAAGGTTTAATTGGTAATATTTTTATAATTTTTTGTTATTGTTACAGTTTTGGGAAGATGTACTATTAATGTCCGATAATTCTGTGTCAGACATTACATCTGAGATAATATCGTTTAGAGTTGCCGGTTTGATATTAGTTGTAGATTGTTTATAAACGATTGGAATTGCCTGAAATGAAATTATCAAGACGTTCTTGGAAGTTGTTGGTTGTTACTGAGGAGAATCTTCATATATTATATATTATATTGTTACTGATGAATAAGTTGATAACAGGGATGGGTGGCAATCATTATATTTCTTTATTGCTGTTTTCCTGCTAACTTTTTCTAAAGTAACAATAGCTAGCTATTGTTCCTTTTTTTCCAAAAAAAAAAAAAAAATGGTATACGTTTTTGCATTTGAAGAGTGATTGTCATTAACACTACTAACTTACAGTTAATACAACGTTGGGCATTGTAGCAAACATCATCGACATCACATAGATAAAAATCTAAGGAGCAGTTTAAACAAATCTTGTTATTTTTACAAAACTTTGACAAATGACCATAGCGAAGACCATTCTCGAATTTCAAGGGAAGAGGTATGTATGGTCTTATTCTGACTTTTTCGTATCCAATGAACAGTTCATTAGGAAGAGAAGTCGAGGCAAAATTTATTATGACTAAACTGTTTTGTTTTTTAACTCCATTAAGATTTCCTCTACCGGAATACCCCTCAGATCGTTTGAATAAACAATACCTTTAACCAAATTGAGAGACTGGTGTTCACTTAGCTCCACCACCATTGTAGAAGAGAGATAATTTTTTGTTTTAATTAGGATTGTACCGTTTTAAAACTTTTTACATGTATCTAGTTCACCGCAAATTGTAGTATCCTTGACTATTTTAATAAGAAACGGCGATACATCATTATTCACTCTTTTCTTTATCAGATATTTTGGGTCTAGCGTAATTAATGTTAGAGCCTTATTATTGTCTATAAAATGGGCTGTTTTATATTCTGTTCTCGGTCCGGAGGGTCATTCATTTTATAAATATTATATTTTTTATTATTTCAACAAAATTGAAGACAATATAAAAGCACGAAAATTATTAGATTTTAATAAATGAAAATTTCAATAAATTTTTCTTTTTTGACACAAAAAGTTAAATCTGTAAGTATAAGTAAAAACCCCATATGTTTTTAAATAGCTTGTTTTGTATTTAGATTATTTTGTTATTTTTATTATTTTATTTATAGTAGTTTAAAAATGTCTACATTTATAAACATACACACATACATAATTTTATTTTTAGCTTATATGTATGTATGTAATTATGTCTGGCTAGACTTTAATTAAAGTAGGTGTACAAAACCTTATGCAACTGCAGTTTTATACAGTGTAAATTATCGTAATGCTTCATTGCTACGGGAACTTAATATACGTAGGTACAAAGTTTCGCAAGAATCGATTATATAAAATAATTACAAAAGGCCTTATACGTCTGGCCTCGTAGACTATAATATCAACTCATAGAATTAAAAATGATTCGTTTGTTTTCAGTGCAAAACTGATTCTACACATTTGATCCATATTATGTTTTGATTCGATTCGTAACTCATTTTTTAATGCGTGATTTCTTTCATTCGTTTCGAAAACTTCAGCACAAAACAAATCGTAACATGAAAAAAACCAATGATTCAAAAGTCGTTTTCAATGCATTAATGCAGATCTCTACTATATACGAAGCAATAAATTATGCAAGTTCTAGAATCGGGAATTTTTCAATTTGTTCGGACTCCCTTTCCTCACTGCCATCTTTATCGAATATAACAACGCAAGTTATTACTTCTCAGAAATTAGTAACCTTTTAAACAATCGAACTTAAAAATTATTGTGCTAATATCCCGACTAAATTGTTAAAACCACAGTTATTGATTATTGAAGGTGAAAGTACGTTCCGATCAAAGTTGTAGCAAAAACAACAATAATCAACTATGATTTTATTTTTCTTTATCCACTGTATACTTTTTTTTCGATTCAGTACGGCTATGCCGAATCTTATATACCCTTCTCCATCTATGTAAATCTAGTTTAGTGAAGCAATCCAAAAAAATTTTTTTTGTTGCTGCATATCGAGGGTTTATATTCAAAAAGTGCTATTTGCAGTTTTGATTAAAATAGTTTTTAAGAGTAACGTGTTCCCTGACTTAACTGTCATATGCCATATTAATTTTAAAAAATATATACATACATATACATTTTTAAAACAATCTTTTTATAAATAGTTTTTGTGCTTTCTACACACGTTGTCTTATAAATTAAAAAAAAAATAGTGCTATCTACTTTAAAAATATTTGTGGAAATAATGAAAATTGTTATAAAATATATGTATGTACATTGTAATTTGTGATAAACCAACAGAATGGGTCATAATTCTCTACAACGTATTGCAATCGATTTTATTTCATGTAACGAAGATGTAACAGGTTCGTGTTACAAAATTTGTAATAGTTATTATTGTAATCAAAACTCTACTCTAGATTCTGAAAATGAACATATCAATCACAATGTAGCCTCTTTTAATCGAAGTAAAACGGACCATTATTCTGTTTCAGAAAATAAAATACAAAATGCAAAAAAGCGTATGAAGGGACTGCAATATTTAGAATTTTCGACTGTCCATAAAGTTGTAAAACAAAATGTAACAAGAAAACAAAAAGAAATTGGATCAGCATGTTTGTCGAAAACTTCAATGAGTTGTAATTATCTTTTGTCTTCTTGATTCAACGGAGTTCTCATTTAATCAATTTGGCTTTTGATATAAGACTTTCTAGTTTTCTATACAAAATTTGGGTAAAATCCATTGATGAGCTATTTGAGCAGTAGTGAAATGGCCATATGGATATGCTTTCCCCGCAGTAATACATTTCATTTTAAGTTTAGTTTAAAATAATAAATATTTCATGATATTCTCATTTGAAGGAATTAAGCACGAATAAAGTATAATAATCTTTGTTTTGTTCAAAAAGCTTATTATTTTAATAAAATTTCATGATATTTTAAAAAAGCCTAAATTAGTTTTCATTATATCTGATTTTTGTTTTTAGTTTAAGTAATGCTATTTGCTTGCTTTAATATTCGAAACGATAAAATTTTGACGTATAAAATCTACCATAAAAGCGCAAATATAAAGAAATAATAAAAACTTTTATTTAGAATTTAAGTCCCCCTTTCAAATGATAGTGTAAAACAAAATTTAGTTACTACTCTTATAGTTAACGACAAAAACCTTTTTTTCGCTCTTCTGTAAAATGGTGAATTTGCAGATAGCACTTTTTGAATATAAAGCCTAGATATACATAATTTTACATAATATGACATCGGCTCTCAATGAGTTAAGCATTTTAAAAAAAATTTTAGGCTATTCTTAAAACTCTACTCAAAAGCTTTAAAATGATACCTATATTGAAATTTTAAAATTTCAGAATAATCGGAGAATATGGGCGAGCTCCAATTTTTTCACTCTATTTTTTTAATTCTATATCGCCCCATATATTTTTTTAATTGGAGTTACTTGAGAAAGTTGCAAATGACATGAAGGTAGGCTTGGTGTTTTGCCTGCTGCCTGAAAGGACATGGACCGATCACCCTTTTTCAATACCACCTCTTTCGACACTATGTCTGATCGATTGACATATTTATTATTCTTCTGAAATTAAGTTTTGACAGACCGACATCGCTCAATCGACTTCGATGTGCGTAAGAAGTCAAAATATGGGTGAGTTCCAAAACGCCAAAACACATTGCAGTGATACGGTTTTGCTACTGTTTTAATACAAACCAACTATGTTGTTTACTTTGTAAAAAACAAAACTTTGAAATTTTTTTTACATTTAGAAACACTTCTTTGCAATTAGTTTTTTTTAAGATGGCGGTGTCAACAATCAAAACTATAATCTTTGAAAACTTGATGGGACTATTGGACGAAACACCTTAAAGAAATTCTAAAATTGTACAAAAAAACATAAAAAGTCCGAGTCAATGGCTTAAATTTCTCGGAGCAACTTCACCTATAAAACAATTCTTTTCTTTTTTTAAATGCAAAATTGCAAACGTGTTGTTAACAACAACTGCTTCTACTCAAAAGTCCACTTTTGTCCCTAAAGATGTAAATAAATTCTGTTTAAATAATAATTAAATTTAAAAGAAAATTTTCTTACTTTTCTTCTGCCATGATTGATGTGTTTGTAATTTATTTTGCACAAAATATCAATAAAGCAGTAACAAAATTAGTGATACACAGTTTGTTTTTATTTGCGTATCAAAAACTTTTATTATACATTTAGGGACGCGTAACATTGTCAATGCTTACATGGTTGCGTTTAGGAATGCATGACTTTGTTAAGTTGCATTGCAAATGACGTTTTGGAACTCACCCTATATATATGGGGTCGTAAGTGGATATTGTAGAAGTTACACTTGGAATGACAAACTTAGATTTACCTCATTTCCACTTTTTGTGGTGAAGGGTATAACAAGAAACAAAACGTCACAAAACACTACGATAATTTATTTTTTGTTTTATGCACGGGCACTTCCAATTAAATAATAAAAGTAAACAACGGGAATATCAAAATTTAAATAATCGAACTTAAAATTATTGTGCTAATATCCCGACTAAAGTATTAAAACCACCGGTATTGATTATTGAAGGTGAAAGCATATGTATAACATATTCCCTTACTAAATAATGGATTTTTTTGAAGTCCAAATTTACATGATGCATTCTTTCATGCAATGTTTTCAATGAAAACTTTAATGACATCGGAATTTGTAAATAGAAAACTTGCATTAATTATATAGTAAAGGGGATGTCTGAAAACAATGTGAAATATTTTAAATATGACTTTATTGCTGTAAAAAATATATCCACTACTGTGTCCTAAACAAAAATGTGTCGATTATTTATGAAAAGAAAAACGGAGTTTTACTTAATTAAAATTTATATCAACACAGCCATAACTCAAAGCCGATACTTTTAAAAAGATCATACATACAATCACAAAACAACATGTGTCGCTCTTTTAGAAAGCGATGTGATCTTCACGTTATGAAGTTTACTCCACAACTCAAATGTGTCGTCTTATTAGGGGATCTCAGAATTTTTTCGCGTCGTATACCCAATCAGTTAAATTTTATTGCCACAATTCCCCAAAAAACAATTTCAAGTATCCCTAAAAATCCTCACTACAAATAATACTATTTATTTCTGAATTCTATTTAAGTATTAACATACGTTTTACAATGTATTTGTACATGCTATATACAGTGGTGTTCTATAAAATAGAGCCACCTTAATATAGAAGTTTTTAAACTAAAAATAATGTGCAACAAACTAAATAATTATTTCTTTAAAATGTTGAAATTCAAAGTTTAAATAAACATCAACCCTTTAAATTTTTACAACTCACCAGGTCCTGCCTGTTCATAAAAATAGATTCAGCAAATTTAGTTACCTAAAGTAACTTTTTTTGTTTACTGAATGGATTTTTTCTTATTTATTAATTATTATTTCTTTACCTCAATACTTCGTGGAATAACCCTTATTTTTTATAACGTCTGAGCATAGTTTTGGCATTGAGCCCATTGGTAGGTTTCTAAACGAATATTTTTCCTCGTATCCTGAATTGAAGTCCAAAGTTCGCCTTTATTGGATGGATTTATTCCTCGAAGACACATTTTTACTATTTGCCATGGGTTCTCGATAGAATATAAGTCTGGGGACTGCGCTGGTTAGCTTGAAAACTTGACCTTATGTTCTTCAAGTCTTTTGCCAGCTTCGTTATGTGTATCGAGTCATTGTCTTGTTGAAACTCCCATCGAAGCGTCATTTCCAATTCGGCATAAGGCATCATAGTGGCATTAAAAATATTTGTATAATAAGCGGCAACCATTCTACGCTCAATCCCAATACCATAATACGAAAACCATACAGGAATTAAACAAATTAACTTTTGTTTCGTCGGACCATATTCTACTCCATTTGCTTACAATCTACATGATTTTGGGCAAACTCTAATCTTTTCTTAAGTTGTTTTTTTACTTAATTATGGGACCTTCCTACTTCCTTTCCTTCCTTTCTAATAAGAAGCATTCTTATGTTTGAGCTAGAAACATCAAAATCTGCTTCTTTTTAAGGATGACGCAAAAATTTTCGCTCCACTAGAACTGTGATTTTCGACAGTCTTCCTCTATTTTCTGCCTTGCTTTCATATTTGACGGCGGTTTTTATAATTTTTTTAGAGCATATGTTTACAAAAAAAAAGGTATCCTTTTTTGCTTGTCCGTATCTGAACTAAAGTGTTGATAAAAGGTACCAACCACTAGTCAATAACTACAAAATGGCGCTTTAATCTACATGTTTATGTTTTAAGCTGATCAAGTTGTAAGCATTTTAAAATAAAAAAAAAAAAAATTTCTAGTACATTTATTTGAAAACATTTGCCCTATTCACAAGCCCCCTAGTACGTGCTAAGTGCTAACAAAATACAACGGTGCTAGCTGTGTTGTTGGTAATTTTCATGCAAACATGCGATACAACACTTAGTACTTTTTTTCATATGTTTTTCAAACGTTGTATTTGTTTAAATGTTTTATGTTTAAATGAATTTTTATTTTTGTGTTCATGTGTAAATTATATTATATTAACTTGAATTAAAAGATATTTTTATTAGTTTTATTTATTTAATTTATTGATTTGACTGATTTATTAGAAAGTTGAAGTTGAAAGTTGCCAATATAAAAAATGTTTTTAAGATTTAATATTGCTTTAATGACTCGATTTCTAATATTTTGTATGGTACCGCCATCACCTATACCAAAAAGAGATGCTACCTTACGAACACAAGCACCATTTCCTGAAGATCCCAAGCAGTAAAGTACAATTTTAAGCTGCAAGTCAAGGTTATAAGGTTAAATATATATAGGGAAATTCCTCTGGCCGTAGTCGTATCATATGAAGAAATCTGTTTTCATCAAAATATCTTAAAACCCGATTATGCCATAATGATGATTTTGGTAGCCGTAAATGTATAATTCTGCGACTGGAGAACAAGTACATTAGGTTCATCCTAAAAATGTCTTGAATTTCATCCTCACACAAAAAATTTATTAATTTACTTTTTTCTGTTTTCTCCCCCATTTGGCTTATAAATAACAAATGATGAAAAACACTTTTCTTCTTCTTATTTGCTTTTTGACGTATGAAGTACAATGTACAATGGCACACTGATACAATGGTTGTTCACAAAGAAGTAAACAAAAGGTAGTATGCAATACTACCTACACCTTAGCAGAGCTTGTGAATACGGCAATTGGGTTCATTTTTCAGAATTTTTTTATTGTAGTTAGCGAGCAAAATTTAATTTATTTTTGAATAATTTAATTTAAAGCTCTTATGCTCTAAATTGTTGCTGAAACTATTTCGTTAGAGTACAAATTCCAATTTTGGGATTTTCAATAATTATTTTGGTAATAGTTGCAGATTTTTAATTTTAGTTAACCAAATCGACATACTCGGAAAATGTAATTTGATTTGCTTAATTTATAAAAATTTTGTTGCATATTTAATATTTTTACTTTTCAGTTTTTACGATAAGTTTTTAAAATATTCAGAGTTTAGCAACAAATACTAAAACTTTGTTGTAATATTTTATATATATATATATATATATATATATACAGATGATACAGTTTCCTATCAAACAAAAAATGATTAACCTCAATATCATTCTTAGGTGCAAAACTATGTGTTTTTAGTGTTTCAATTTTGGGTTACGAAAGATAAAAATTAGAACGCGAGTGAAAAAATTCCGTAAAAAACTGTTATGCAGGAAGAAAGGGTGATGAAGAGCCACCTCTAATATTAATAATCGTTACTAAAACTTTCAGAAAAAATTAGCTTTTCTTATTTATGAAAATTTCTTAAAGAATTTTTTTCTGTAAAATAATATCTCATATCATGACGCATGTCTAAAAGATAAAGTAAATCTTTTTTGTTTAAGGGTGTAGAAGCCTCAAAACTTGTCCAACGTTTCCTCATTGATCAGAATACAGGATCGAAAGATAACAATAGGCTAAAGAAAATGTCTTCATGAACTAAATAATTAAATATACTTGAAATCGTGAATTCTTGCTTCTTCTGTTAATACTCCAAGAGGAAGGATATTTGATTCTAAAATTATTGGACCATGACATAAAACTTTAGGTTCGTGAAGCTGAGATATTTTTGCCTTATGTTATTTAAGGCGGAAAAGAATTATTTTAGTTTGCTATTTATTTATTGCCATTAAGACTACGTTAACCATTCTTAGCAACTCCTTGCCAATGCCAATTATGATTGAAGTAGTTTCAAGATCCACAAAAAATTTTCTTGCATTTTATCGATTATTAATACTATTTGGACTCTTCTTTTCTTAAAAACACTTAGAGCATAAATTTAGAAAAGTGATTAACATATTGAAACACTCATATTTAAAAACACATAATTTTGCACCTAAAAATGATATTGAGATGAATCTTCGTTTGTTTGATAGGAAATATAAAAAACTGGAACAAAATCTATATAAAAATGAATGTTTGTCTGTCTGTCTGTTTATTTGTGCTTTATAGGAGGCCAAACCCTTGGACCGATCTTCTTGAAATTTTCACAGCATGTTACTGTGACTCTGGAAGGAATAATAGGCTATATGAAGTTTTAATTGGACAAAGGGGCGTGGCACCGCCCATATAACCCAAAAATTTAAATCGCCATATATTGGCCATTTTTGACCTACGTCAACGATATTTGGTACATATGGTATTGGCATAATTAGGAATACGTACCAGGAGAAAAGTGGGTGGGACCCCGCCTCTTTTTAGAAAAATTAAAAATCGTAATAAAGTCTTAACTACTGGACCAATCGTCATTAAATTTTCGCAATAGGATATTCTTGACTATATAAAGTTGGGAGTGGACAAAGGGGCGTGGCACCGCCCTTATAACCCAAAAATTTAAATCGCCATATTTTGGCCATTTTTTGAAGTAAATATATAAATACTTTTAATTTTATTTAATAACGAGGGGGGTAGCGAAGCACACCGGGTTCATCTAGTATAAATATAAAAACTGACAAAATTTTAATATTTGGTGCTAATTTTTTAAAATTTCGAAAAATTATTCTCAAACTAATGTCCAAACATCCGAAAATTGGAATTTTTACTCCTTTGTCTATAAAGCCCACATATGGACTGGAGCTCACAAAATGCTTTCAGCAACAGTTCAGGTATAGATTAGTTACATCAGTCATTTTTCCCCGTTCCAGCCTTAGAATTTTAGATCATATAGGCTAAATTTCGATGTAAAAAAACTCATATGGTAAATTTCAAAGCAAATTCGGTCTAAAGGTACACGCATAGAGTTAGCTTAAACACAAATAATAATTTTTTATATATTCTTTAATAAAATTTTTTTTTTTATTTTTTTAGCCTAGAAAGGTCCTGATGGCAATAATTTCAGATTTTTTGAAAAGTAAGTTGGTTAAATAGATAATGTTTACAATATACACAACCTTAGGTAGTTAGAAGCGAAGAATGCTGATGACGGATGAAGCAGTCCAGAAAATGTAGCATTACATTTTGCTCATGTGTATTTTTTCCTGCTTTTTTTTGGAATACCTCTGTTTACATTTGTAGATAAGTTATTGCTGTAAATTCTGTCTGCAATGCGAAAATCTAATTTTTTATTGTTAAATAATATACTGTACTCTAAAACAGGGGTGTTAGATGTGACGATTTTACGCAATTTTAACGATTTGTTTTCATATCGCCCATTGACGTTTGAAGATTTTTGTTTTAAAACTTCTTATGTATATCTGGACGATTATTTGATATCACTCATATTACTCTATACATATTAGTAATCGCAAAGTCGAAAATTGTGAGGTTATTACTCTACAAAAGGTAAAGTGTTCATCAGTCTTCTAAAATTTGCTTCAGGAAGAACAGTATTACTTAGGTACTCAAAATCTAAGAAACGCATAGTAGTTGTTTAAACTAAGTAATTATACAACGCCCTGCATAAAAAAATTTACTTATTTACTTCTGCTGCTAGAATCATTGACATTGGACAATGGCACTTGTTGTGGGGTTTAAAATGTAAAACTTATCTTAGTGAAGATATTTTTTAAATTCATAATTTTTAAAACAAAATGGGAACTAATATTTGTAAGTTCTTCAGGTGCAGTCAGATTAGTTAAATATTTGACACGTAGCGTTACGAATGACTATTTATAATAAAATAAATGTGATATCTTACCTTTTATATTAAGTAGGATCTTATATTTCTTCATTAGTGTTTGAGAAGAATAAACATTTTCTTCTATAACTTAGCGGTTACGAAGTTTTGGTAAAATATTTGACTAATCTGACCGTAACTTTACGTATATGTTTTTGATTTCAATGTATTCTCTAGCTTAATAGATGCAAATTTTTAAATTTAAACGTTACTTAAAATTTAAATAAAAAACACGAAAATAAAGTACTTAATTCAAAAACGTAAAACACACACATTATCAAATTAAATAGAAGATTATTTTATTTTAACAAACGAAACAAATCAAAAGGATTATTAATAAGTTTAATCTGTGAAGAGTTTTTGACGTTGGTTTCTAGTTCTTATGACGATTTTTACGATTTATTTTCGAAATTCTGACGATTTTTCTAGAAAAAACACCCGTGCTCTAATAACTATTTGGTTGAACTTAATTGTGTTACATGGTAATACGACATTATCAGAAGCATGCTTACTCATTGTTGTGTTAATTAAAATGTTATGATCTAATGGAAACCTTTCAGTACTCAAAGTGAAATTATAAGAAGCAGGGATGACAACTTTTTTTAAGGCAAATCGCGCTTACCAAGCAGATAAAAAGACTTAAAAACAGCTAAAATGCAAAAAGAACCATACAAAAATGTAAAAATTAGATATTAAACTACGTTTATTATGCTTGATTTTTTTTAAATATAAATTTTACGTTATATTCTTATGAAATTTATGATTTTTAAAACAAAAAATGAAACGTATTACTACAGGAAAAGCATATTTATATAAAGTTAAGTTTTTTTTATTAACATAAAAATAATACCAAATAAAAAATTTTATACTGAAGTATAAGCTTTGAAAAAACATTTTTGCAGTTAATCGCCGTCAACAAAGATACTTACCAATTGGCCACAAAACCAGTTGTATATAATACTTCGAATTGTCATATGTGTAATTTGAATTTATTTGCGCACATCTAATGGAATATCATAATTGTAATAATTATCAGAGTTTTTTCATATTAGGTCTTAAATGTTACAGAAATGAATATGTGACATTTTATTTTTAATTTGTTTTAATAATTCTAAAACTGATAGATCTTTTAGATTTAAGAATCGAATCGAATCTTTTTTGAAGTCGGTAAAAAAATTACTAACTCTTATAACTAGAGTTAGTAGTCTAGCAGCATTGGCATTTCAAACTTCCCAATTAAGAAACTACCTGACAGATGCCTACATCTAATTGAGTGTCTGATCAGCAATAGCCTAAGCAATTGCTACTTTCCCAAGGCATAAGAGTCATATAAAATTATCCTAATAAAGAAGAAACACGACGGCATACTTATTGGGGAATTTATGTCAATTTTCTGTTATCTAATTTCGGTAAAATCTTTGAGCATATCTTAAATATAAAACTGGAATACGAATTCTTCATCTGTGGATTTTAGCGTCACTACTCATACCAACAGGCGTTATTAAATTTTTACTAAGATGTTATTACAATCTAAACGCCTAGCGTTGCAAAATCGAGACATGCCTAGATATACAAAAAACATTTAATTTTGCCTTCCACGACATACAAACTTATTGACATAGGCTTCGACCCTGTGCAGTAACCTTATCGATCGCAAATTCTACACGGAAATTATAACTTCCATTTTTCTCTTGAAAGCATTAAAAGTAATATATCGCACCGCAGTGTTTTGACGACTACAACTCACATTATTTTTGTATGACATTTCACATACCGTCAAAGGTTCAGGGCAATTTTGCATGAATGAACCGAATGATTTTTGCGCATGATGAATTTCCTTTTTTAGATTCAACCGAAGCCACAAGTAATAAGTAGAGTATACGAATTAACGCATTGAAAACAGAAGCCATCTGGATAAAAAAAACGCCTTAGGTAAAGATCATCGCAATAACGTCTCCCAAAGTAAGACTCTAGAGCTCACCACCACCAGGCCTAGAGGTTCCCTTTAAATCATGTATAAAATATCTTGAAGTACATTATAAAAACTTAATGATGGCTAACAACCAAAACAGGGCTCTTTAAGCGAAGGCAAAAAAAGACACAGAAATGCTATAACAATGCGAGGCGAGTTTCTTTGTCAAAACAGTACATTACTTTTATAAATGGTTGCAATCATACCATATCTCACATATATTTTCCCTGTGTAGTATACAATTTCACCAGTCGCATCAAAGCAGCTTGAAATTATTAAAAAGTCTTGCAAAAACTTTTAAAATCCAAAAGGTGCTTAAATTCGTAGATAGTTTTCAGATATTAATTTAGTCTTAAATTAAACCATAAGTTATTTTATCGTTTGATACATTCATATGTTCAAAACTCTATTCGATATTGTACGAGTAAGTGCAGTGAACACGCAAAATTTATATATGTGTATCTGTTTGTAAACGTGTACGTATATAAGTATATGCATGTGTGCGTTGATGCGTGTGTATGTGTACACAGGCGTGTGTGAATATATAATAAATTTAAAACTCATTTTTAATTTTTAGCGCTTAACGAAATCATTTAGCCTGGATTATTAACAAGACGATATAGTTCTAAGAATGTAATGTAGATCATATAATTATAGTTACTTATTCGTTTTTGAAAAGGAAAAAAGCCCGAATAAAATATATTATTATTTTTAGTACCTATTATCTTTCATAAGCTTTTGCGGCCTAACCTTTTCTGTGTTACTAAAAATGCTCTTTTTATTATATATATATATATCCCTATGTTTTGTATGATTTTTTTTTTTGTACATCATCAAGGAGTTAAGTTTGTTTTGAAAATTTATTTTAAAGTTTATAAGAATTTATTCATTAAATATAAATCGATGTAGTTTCTAACCTCTGCAGATAATAGCCGATGCAGAGCAATTCATTTAGATGCACTAGATGCCGATAATGTGGACAACGAAAAAGAGGTGATGAGAACAAAGCTTGCTAACAACATCTCCTTATTTAAAACAAAGTTAAAAAATTTCCAAGGAGAAATTTACTTTTATTGTATTTGAAAGAACTAAGAAACTTAAAAAAACCATTAAAATATAGTCATAACACAGTCAAACAAGGGCAATAAACAGTTGCAATGTTTAGGAATGAGTATGACAACATCACTAAAAATAGCATGTTATCGAAAAAATAAAACATTAAAAACTCAGAAATGAGAAACAAATTTTTAGCAAAAAATATACCCTACAACACCCCAGCAAAAAATTAGACATTACCCTAAAAAGTATTTGCCATATAATGACTTACTTTTGTGATTGCCATATTTTGTTACTCGCTTACAAAACACATTACATTAGTTTCCAAAAAAGTAAGTAAAAAAGGAACTAGTTCTTAATTTTAGAAGAGACTACCGTACTTATGGTACTCATTATTTCCTACAATAATTAATGTAATCGATTCTCAGTAATTGATTATAAAAGTCTCAAGCCTTGTTAAAATCATTAAGTTGGCAATCTAGTTGGGAAGTAGTTCTGCCAAAAATGCTTCATACCACACTCGATTACCTTTTCAAAAATTTTTTGCTGGGATATGAAATTCTTTTTTGCTGTTACAAAAGCACCCATCGACAAATTACTACAAAACAATGTAGTGAGTAAAATACTATGCAAATATAATAATGATAACAGCTGTTTACATTGGTACAATAAAAGGTTTATTGCAACAAGAATGTGTAAATGCAATACGAGTACTAATATGAATAAATAGAGAAAAGCAACTGCGTTTTCAAAACATATACATAGCTCAAACATAGCATGTACCAGATCTTGACAACGTAAAAATATTCAACAAAGAAAGCAAGCGAGGAAAAAGGATACACAACAAAAAGTTATTTTTTATAAAAGGACTTATGCAACGCGTTGTGCCAGGACTAGAAAATAAGGTTATGGAAAGGTGGATACAGGGAATAGTGGTTGTGGACATTTAATTTGAATCTTTGTTCACTGACTGGGAAACGAAAGACTACCGCAGGGAACTGTTCGTCTTAAAAACGAATATCCGCTGGCTAGTCAACCACAAAGAAATGCGCTTTTCATGAAAAACGTGTTGCGCATACGAAATTACAGTTTTCAGGAACAGATTTCCACTTCATGCGAGCACATTCCGTTGTAGTACCAATAAAACAGTGAAACACATCACACATTGCATCAGTCCTCCAGTAAATCATTAGAACTGGATACCCTACTGCTTCGGCCCATACATGAGAGTTGTATTCCATTTTCGGTCTGATAAAGTTAACATAGAAGGGAGGTCAGAGGGAGTGAAGTATTTATTGCACCGAACATCGCAATGAATCTTCATGCCAAGAACACCGAGAGCTTCTGATTTCTTAATATCTATATAACCCATAATTATAGATGAGGTAGCAAACTCACACAGGGTTTTTTCGAACGTTAAAGTGAACCCTGTTTGTAAGACTCTAATCAGAGATTGTCACAAAAGCGCGATTAAGGGTAGGAAGGCTAAGCCTATTGCAAAATTAATATGAATGGCATATGCTACAGAAAACAGGGTAGGAGAAAGAACGAAACTTTGCCGCACCTCTGAATTTATCATGAACTCGTTTGATGAGATCCCACCTATAACAACTAAAGTATTACGATTCCTGAGAAAACTCGATATAAAGCGAGATATACCAAATATAATGTTTTGATACAAGTGCAACACACCACACTTTATCAAACGCCTTGAAAATATCTAGAGCCACCACCTTGCTTTTGCTGAAATATTTTGAAAGGAAGGGCTGAAGTCTCCCGTAGAGTGTCCTCTGCGGTAGCCGGTTAGTGCCAATTAGTGAACTGTTGGACTACAGATATTTCTCAACATGAAAATTAAGCGTACTTTACATCACTTTGGAAGGTGCAGAACAACTTGCGCTTGGGCGACAATTTTCAGGGTTGCTAGCTTCTCGCTCTTTTAACATAAAGGGAATTCATGAACATGGTAGAAATGCTGAAAAGTTTTGCTAGTGGTCGCGCTAACGTCGAAGGGCACTGTTTCAAGGCCAATAATGAAATTTTCTACGGACCAGCACTGCATGTGCTGGAAAAAATATATATGGGATAGTTATTGGTACTATTTCCAGCGTGGGCACTGGTTGATTGCTTTCCCAACAGTGTATGTAGTTGCAACAATTGCTTTGATGAAACGAAAGTTTGCGTTCCAAGCAAAAAAATGTTCAGAACCATTTCCAGCATGTCATCGGTGCTATTGTACAGGAAACAAAATTTCCAATTAAAATGCTGAAGTATAGTTGAGCTTAGTCCAACGAGCCTTTTCGTACATATATTTTAAATGTTTCGTAGCAATTTCTGAAACGTTATGAAGCTCCGAAACCAAAAAGGAGGCGGAAATGGTGCAGCGGTCCGAGTTACTGAGAGGGGCAAGATTACTTTCTTAGGGTGTGAATAAGAATGGTTTCGAAAGTATTGTGATGTTGCCCTTCAACTTGTTTCCCAAGGTGGTTATGCGCCGCGAATAGCACATCAGATTAATCCTCTAGAGATGTATGATTCGAATAGCGAAGCCAAATTGAGTTGTAAACATTGAAATCATCAGCAACAATAATTTTGCTTTTCGGGTAACTTTCTAGAAGCCTCGATATGGAATTGGAAAGAACATTGATGCAAACTTAACCCAAAAACAGTTAAATTCAATTTTATATATTATTAATTAGTGCTTAATTTTGCGTTATGAAATATTGATGTTTCTTTAAAAAAAATTTAGACAAAATCCCGTGAAGAAGTGAACAAAATATTTACAAAACGTTGAGAATTTATTTATGTATTTCATTTATTACAAGTATATTAATTTACAAATTAATTACAACAGAAAGGAACTGTCTGTAGCGGCTATAAAAAGAGAAGGTAAGGCTTTACAAGTTTATGAAATTAATAATAAAAAATATAAGACTCTAATTAGCGAAATATAACAAATAACGCAAATAATAATTATTATTATTATTACTATTATTTTTTTATTATATATAGTTGTTTAGTTGACCTTTATAATTAATTTTCTTTTCTAATTTATAAATCAGTTATAAATAAATATATTGTTTATAAATAAAAATATTGTTAACTATTTATTATTTATTTTTTCAATATTTCGACATACTGTTGGGTGGCAGCTTCAGGAAACAGAAAAAGAAAACTAAATTAAGTTAAAAATATTTTTTCAACAAAAAAAAAATATATGTTGAAAAACAAAAAAAATAAGTAAACTGACCTTGTGCTCAAAGACTAGAAAAGAAAATTAATATTATTATTATTTATATTTTAAGTCTTGAAGTCATCCATATAACTATTGATTTTATAAGAAGAGTTTTTCATATAAGTGATGCATAATATCATGACAAAGAACTAAACCTAATTTACGAAATACTTTAGAAAAATAGCTTTCCAAGTAATCTGATTTATTCCCTTGTTGTGCGTATAGAAGCACAATTAAATTAACTAGATAGGAAACAAAATTTCACAATATCCATATGTTCCCAGCCTTATTGACTACAAATATTTAAAAAGAGAAATTAACTCAACTGATATGGATTTTGAATACAAGCCATACAAAACGATAAGCGCTATTTTTTCAAAACCAAAACCACCAATTTTACGAAATTAAATACAAAGAAACAAGTAAGTGTGCTATATTCGGATGTGCCGAAACTTATATGCCTTTCACCATATACGTAAACCTAATTTAGTAAAGTAACTCGAACCAAAAAAAAAAAAAAAAAAAAAATTGGGATGACAGCGAATTAAAAATAAAAAAATTAAATACTACATATAATTTTGCATAAAAGTGTCATCGGCTCTTAATGCGTTAGGCATTTCTAAAAATTTTATTTTTTTCCCAAAATATCTCTTCAAAAGCTTTTAAATGATACCCATATTGATATCTAAAAAATATGGTGCACAATCGTACTTTTCTATGAAAATTTCAGAGACCCATAACTCGGAATATATGGGCGAGGTCCAATTTTTTCTTATTTTTAATTCTCTATCGTCCCATTTGTGGTTTTGATTGGAGTTACTTAAATAAACTAGATTCGTTCCAAATAATGGCTTGATTTGTATATACATACCCAGCAAAAAATTTTTGAAAAGGTAATCGAGTGTGGAATTAAGCATTTTTGGCAGAAGTACTTCCCAACTAGATTGCCAACTTAATGATTTTAACAAAGCATGAAACTTTTATAATCAATTACTGAGAATCGATTACATTACACTGCTTAACAATAGGAACAGTAAATGCACAGTTATACAAGAATACAATGACGAACTATTAGAAATTGACGAAGGCTTCATATTTTTAGACAAAAACCATACGATTAATAATATTACCAATGACGGTATAATTTTAGATGCATACACAGATCAACAACAGATGGACAGCAAAACTCCAGAAATATTCATGACAGTGCAATCGAAGAGATACACACAGAGCATAACGAAGATTTTGAGATATAATTCTTGCGAAAAAAACCGACTTCAAAACAGATGTCATCTGTCTGTCTATAACAGTTCAAGTGAATGGCCACATAACCTACATTACATTAACTACTGAGACACTCTTATATCTCCAAACTCTATACTAGTTCAACTGTTTAATAGTTTGGCAATATACATCAAATTACAGCAACTATAGGGTCACCCTTTTACTTCCAAATTCAAATTATATACTTGCTGTTGTAGTAGACTTAGCAATCAGGTTCTGTGTAAATTTCAACCGTCTGTCTTTAACGGTTCAACAGTTTGCCCATATACATCAGATTATATTAACTATTTAATTTATAATACAACATTTTTATACTTCTTATAATAATAAATAATGCCATTCTATCTAAAATTAAGGTTTCGTATACAACGGTTCAAAAATACGACCATATAGAACAAATTACATTAAATTTGGGAACACACTTAATTTCTAAATTCAAATTATAAGCTTCTTGTTATAGCGGACTTAGCATGTCCCTTGTAAATTTCAGCTGTCTGTCTATTACGGTTCAAAAGTCCGGACACACACACCATATTATATCAACTACTGGGATACACGCTTATTTCCAAATCCAAATTTTATACTTGTTGTTATAGAGAGTTAGTAATACGGATTTTTTGTAAATTTCAATCGTCTGTATACAACTGTTTAAAAGTATGGCCAAATAACAAATTAAATGAACTATTGGTGCACCCTTTAATTTATAATTTTAAATATTATCAGCTGTTACTACAACGACCATAGCAATCGACATTGCGTCAAACTTACAAGCGTTGGTCCAAACGTTTTAAAAAATAGGCCTATATAAGTAGATCTACAGCAATTATGGGACACCTTTTAATTTTTAAATTCAAATTATAAAGTCATTAATATAGCGGAATTTAAAAACCAGGTCCCTTTTAAGTTTCAGCTTATAACGGTTCAGAAGTACTGCCACACACTTGAAATTACATCAACTATTGGAACACCCTTCAACTTCCAAATGCATATTTTAGACTTGTTCTTATAGCGGACTTACCAATACAGATTCGTTGTAAATTTCAAGCATCTGTCTATAACTGTTAAAAAGTTTGGCAATATACATCAAATTAAATGGACTATTGTTGCACCCTTTAATTTATAATTCTTAATATTTATACTTGTTACTATAACGGCCATAGCAATCGACATTCTGTCCAATTTGCAAGCGTTTGTCTATAACGGTTCAAAAGATAGGCTCATATAAGTAAAACTTCATCAATTATGGGACACCCTTTAATTTCTAATTTCAAATTATAAACTCGTTGATGTAGCGGATTTAGCAATATAGGTCCGTTTTAAGTTTCAGCGTTCTGTTTATAACGGGTTAAAAATTTGGTGACATACACAAAATTACATTAACTATTGGAACACCCTTTAATTTCCAAGTCCAAATTTTATACTTGTTTTTTTAGCGGACTTAGCAATACAGGTTCGTTGTAAATTTCAAGATACTGTCTACAACTGTGCAAAGGTACGGCCATATACATTCAATTTAATGAACTATTGGCGCACCCTTTAATTTATAATTTGTCATATTAATACTTATCCAATTTGCAAGCGTTTGTCTATAAAGGATTAAAATATAGGCCCATATAAGTAAATTTACATCAATTATGGGGCACCCTTTAATTTTTAGATTTATTTTTGTATAACGTTTTGTTATTGGTGGCTGTAATAAGACGCAGTCATTTTAAATTTTACAGAATCGCCCTTCACAGTTCATAATACACGTAAAGAATATGTATGTTGTATGGGGACAACCTTTAACTTTTAAGATTGTGTAAGCACAATCTATCATATTACCAAAAATTATCAAAATCGGATCAGAAATGACTGAATTCTGGAGGCACAAATATAAAAAAGCAACATTCAGCCGAATTGTATAACCTCCTTCTTTTTTGAAGTCGGTAAAAAAACAACATTATAAAATCAAACCGATACAATGCATGCAATTATTTAAATCCACTGATAACACTATGCGAAGAAAAACGAATACGATCATTCTTTTATTAATTTACTTTATTCGTGCTTGATTTCTTCAAATATAAATATTTCATGATATTCTCATGAAATATTTATTATTTTAAACTAAACTACAAAATGAAATGTATTACTGCGGGGAAAGCATATCCATATGGCCATTTCACTATTGCTCAAATAGCTCATCAGTGGATTTTACCCAAATTTTGTACCGAAAACTAGAAAGTCTTATATCAAAAGCCAAATTGATTAAATGAGAACTCCATTGAATCAATAAGACAAAAGACAATAACAACTCAAAAATGTTCTATACAAAAACACAGCAAACATTCATTAACTATTTTTATTTTTTCTATTTAACTATTTTTGTTTTTTCAGAAAAAGAATGCAGAAAACGATGGAAAGGATTCCTACAAAAGGTGCAAAAGGATGGAACAAATTACTTCGGGAAATAGTGCTGAGACCCCCAAAAAGATATGGAGGTATTATGAAGCAATGTCTTTTTTGGAAAATGTCGCAAGTTCAAGATGGTAAGAAATTTTTAGCCAGTGCGATAGAAATACATATGTACATGTAAAATAAATTTTTTTATGCATTTCAGCACCGTGGGCAATATCAGAGACGACGATGCAGTGGATTTGGCTGAATTTATTGAAATTGAACCTGATAACTTCTTATCTCCAGTCTCTCAACATTTAAATTCCAAGGAAAGAAAACTACGGGTTCATTGTTTTGTTTTTCTATATGTGTAAATATTTCAATGTACATACATACATAGCAATGTATATAAATATATGTATGCATGTTCATATGTATAATATGATTCGACCAGGTCAAATACCACACTTTTACTTGCTAGTTCTTATTCCAACAATAAATTCTTTGTAACCATCCTAATATATATATATATGTATATGTATGTATGTTTTCAGGAAAAAGACAGTGATAATTTGCAAGATTTTCTTAACTTGGCTGCTTCAAGCATTTCTGAGACATGTGGAGCATTTTCAACGCAACTGTCACAATCACAAGACAGCACATCTCTTCATTTCGCAAACTTGGCAGCAAAAATAAAGGAAGCCAAAATGCCGTCAAATGTTGTGAACCAACTGGAAGCTAAAGTTTCCACTTTAGTTTTTAGTGAAATGGAAAAACTTTTTAGTTCCAAACAATAATAGCTTTTAGTGTAATTGATATGTATTTCACAGTTTGTAATTGATGATCTCATTTAAAGAGCCTTTAGTAACCGAAGTGTATTTTTGATATTATTTTCTAATCTATATTTATCTATTTACATGTTATCTATGTATGTATGTAATCTATGTATGTATATAGTAAAGACGTGCACTAGTATATCCGACAGTATGGCAAAAACAGATATATCATATACATAACAAGTAAAACAGATACAAAAGAACGCATGAGTGTAGTTGATATTGTATGCTTTCGCTTGTGCGTACTCACACTATGGATATAAACACATACAGTTGTTTATGGTATTGTATAGAGTGAGCAAATTATCAGTTTTTTACTCTCAAATATCTGTTGTACCATGAGTATTTGGATATATCTGTTTATGAAACAGATATTTTTGATACTTGTGTGCTGCTTATGATAGAGGCGAGAACAAGTAAGCAGTATTTTAACTTCGTAGTAATAACCCGAATTGTAATTATTATTGTTTAGCTTTAGTAATTAGCTTATATAATTTTAAATGTAGAATTATCAATATTTATAATATTAATGATAATTTTATTTTATAAAAACAAATGGAAAATTAATAAATTGTTGTCTAGTTGCGCGTTGAGTTATAAGGATAGAATTAATTCAATTAAGAAATTTTATTGTATGTTTATTTAAAAATATTAATTCCTCTTTGATAAAAACTAGTAAATAGTTAAAATTAATACATAAAAATAGGTTTATTACATACATCTGTACAAACATACGTGGGCTGCTATATATATTTCTGGCCTGGCAACACTGAGTGCTGCCAAGTGCAATCTGACATTTCCATTGGAAAGTTTGTCATTTTTAAGCATAATCGTACTCAAAACGTTTTGACGTACGACCATTATTTATGTTGTTTACAGTGACTTGAAAAAATTAATATAGAAAAAAATGGAATTAACTCGTGAACATTTTCGTGCCGTCATTTTTCACAACTTTCGACGTGGATTACCACGACAAGAGTGCATTGGTGAACTTAAATCTTTGTATGGCGATGAAGCACCATCCTATAGCACTATGAAAAATTGGTATAATGATTTTAATCGTGGCCGAAGCTCGCTCAAAGACGAATTCCGTGAAGGTCGTCCAAAAACGGCTGTTGTGCCAGAGAACATTGATGCCGTGCGTGAACTCAGAATGCAAGATCGACATGCGACATACCGAGAGATAGAGACATCCTTGGACATTTCTTCCACCAGCATACATTCGATATTGCATGAACACCTGGCCGTAAAAAAAGGTTTGTTCTCGTTGGATCCCGCACAATTTGAAAGTCGCTCAATAAAAGGCTCGTGTCGGTTGGTGCAAAGAAATGTTGCAAAAATACGATTGCGGTGCTTCAAAAGACGTTTATAAGATCATCACAGGTGACGAATCATGGATCTATGCGTATGAGCCCGAAACGAAACAACAATCGACCGTGTGGGTCTTCAAAAACGAGCAAAATCCGACGAAAGTTGTTCGTGAAAGAAGCACTTCGAAGCAAATGGTCGCCTGTTTCTTCGCCAAACTGGTGGTGTGGCGACTGTTCCGCTTGAGCAACGTAGACCGGTCACTTCTGAGTGGTACACTACAATTTGTTTGCCTGAAGTCATCGGAGAAATTCGAAAAACCAACAAGAGAAGACGAATCATTGTTCACCATACAATGCGAGCTCTCACATATCGGCTCAAACCAGAGCGTTTTTGACCGGCCAAAACGTCGAATTAATGGGTCATCCGCCGTACAGCCCTGACTTGGCACCTAATGACTTCTTCTTGTTTCCGCACATCAAGAAAAAAATGCGTGGTCAACGATTTTCGTCGCCAGAAGAAGCTGTTGAAGTGTTCAAAAACCATGTTTTAGAGGTGTCTCAATCGGAGTGGAAAAAGTGCTTTGACAACTGGTTTGAGCGCATGCAAAAGTGTATAAATCATGCTGCAGAATACTTTGAAAATAATTTTTGATTATAAATATTCGCATTTTCACTATTAGGCCAGAAATATATAAAGCAGCCCTCGTATGTACATAATAATAAGAGTTCCAAAAATTTCAATAAAAAAAAAATTAGGGAAAACATTTACATTTGTAGAATACACCCAGTAATAATATTGTCCCTTTTATATATGTACGTATTAAATAACGCAATTTTTATTTTCTATGCACTTAGAAGGATATTATAATTATGTTATTTGTGCATTAAAAATTTCTAATATTTACTAAAAAAAAACCTCTTTTCTGCATTAAAGAAAAGTCCTACAGCTTAAATAAATAGAGAGTAAAAATTATTCGAAATTAAAAAATGAATGAAAAGTTTTAAAGAAAACAAAATAAAAGAGTACAATGGACAAGCTCGTTGTAACTGCTTACCAAAGGATAGTCAGCTTAACAACGGTAAATAAAAATATAACAGTATAGTATATCTCTTACTAGTGTGCGTAAATAAGTGGCTGTCAACCACTAATTAGAATATATAATGAATTGATTGAAAAATAAATTGTTAAAAAGGCAAGTTTCTTACTATAAATGGGAGCAATTAATTAGATGGACTAACTCGTTGACAATTTCATAAATGCTTATGATGTTATTAATATTTTCACTAGGGGTAATTTTATGAAAAAGTTTGATCGCTTTAAAACATACGTTTTCTTTTCTTTGTACATTAAGTAAACGCCATAAAGCATATTAAAACAATATTTTAAAGTGACATTTTTATCACAAAATTCTGGTGAAATATGTACGTTTTAACATTAGGCACTATAAGAATATATTTAGTTTTCGAGTAAGTAATAAGTTTTGCTAGCTGGGGTTTGAATTAAATTTAGATATCAGACATCAAGTTTTATTCTCGTTTAAATTTAATAAGTTATTAAAATTGTTGAATGCTTATCCATCAACGAAAGGGTTAAGATTTGTAATTCCATTTCATTACCATTATTAAAACAATTATAATTAAAATAAAATTATTAGCATGATATCGTAGTTATTTTTTTTCCTATTTCATTATTTCAACTAATGCCAATGCAATTTTAATGGTAATAAAATTTTATTTTTATTTTTGCTAAAAATGTTTAAATATTCATACTTCATTTTAAAATTTTAAAAATAATTTGGATTCAAAATGTATTTTAAAGCGAACTTAACATAAACATATTTTTTAATTGATTTTAAATTATCAGGCTTTTCGTCTATCTAAATATAGAAACATGCATACATATATTTACTTAGTTATTGTATCCTTAGAACTGTTGTAATTGTTGGCAAAAGTTGTTAAAAAACATAATCGTAATTTTTATACAATTATACGCATCAGATTCATAAATTTTTGTTAAAGAATTCTGTTTTGTATATTCAACTTCAATAAAACACAATAAAACAGTTAAAAATATTAATCATGTTTAGAAACAATAATTTTATTTTGTAATTTTAATAAACCAATGCATATGTACGTATGAATGGATATTAATTCGCAGCACATAATAAGTACATATGGTACAACCATCAATATCTATTTATACCCGTTTGTGCAAAACATACTCATTCGTATCCATCCAAAGAGAAAAAGTAACAATATCAACTTATATCAGAAACACAAAAGTACTCATCTATACGCACTCATAAGAGTATACACACAAAAACTGATACAAACAGATATACATATCTGTGCACGTCTTTAGTATATAGGTATATTATTTGAACTTTACTTTTTTAGTACATGTTATCGAAAGCGCAATACGCCAGAGTTTGTAAAAATTTTTAATCCACTTTTAAGCAAATTTTTATTAATATTGTTCTATGTACAATTATTTTTTATTAAAAGATTATAAAGGAATTTCGAAAATTGTACAAATTTGTTTAAAATTTCATTCAAAAAATTTTTAAATTCTAGCGTATTGAGTTTTCGAGAACATGTACTATGCACATATGTATGTATTAATTTAAGCTGTAGGCCTTTTAATTAAAAACTTAAATACTTTGAACTATTTTTTGCAAAAACAATGTTGTACAACAACAGTTTTATTTTTATTAAAAAAGTATAATTTTTATTGTTTTTTTCCATAAGTACATGTGAGTTACTTTATGTAGTATATAAAACTTAAAAAAAATTTGTCATTGTTGTAGAACAACAGTTTTGTTTTTTATATTAAAAAAAATATTTTTAATAAATAAAGTGTATATTACACAAAATTATTTTTAATAAAAAAGTGTATATTACACAAAATTATTTTGAAAAAATTCTTTTAAAATGTCTCGCAGTTCAAATGCTGCATTGGATGAACGGTTAGCTGATCTAGGTTGATATGATAACAGGGAAAAAGTTTGTTTCCTCCACTGACCCTGCATTTCCCCGTTGCCAGTTCAGTGGTCAACAAGTTCAATCGTGAAATAGTTTCTGTCGTTTTGTAGCATTAAAAAATTATGCAGCACTACAGCTGCTAAGACGATTATGTCCGGGATATGGTCGCGTTAAATTCTGTTTTAAGGGGAATGCGCTATCACCAACAAAATAATAAGGAAAATTTGTAGATGTTCCTGGTAAACTCAAACTCACTGCGTGCAAGTACGCCACCATCACTCTGGCTTCCTAATGCACCAACGTCTATGTATGTGAAAACATAGTTAGCATCGCATGCTGCCATCAATACAATGCTAAAGGTTTTTTTATAGTTATAGTATAAGGAGCCGCTTTTGTCTGGGCATACTATATGTATATGCTTCCCATCAATAGCTCCTAGGCAATTTGGCATACCGGTCTTTACATAAAATTTCTGTGCTACAGTTTCAAACTCGTTTACGTTCGGGGGCGACAAATAAGCGATATGTAGCTCATCCCAAATTGCTTCACACGTTTCATATAATCTTCCTAACAGTTGATATGCCTAGTTTGTAAGCCCAGGCCAGTTCTTGCATGCTACATCCTTGGGCCAAGTACCTACAATAAATTAAAAATTCTTTAGTACCACCAACTCATAATTTTTAGCTTCCCTTACATAATTGTTACCGCCAAACGAGTCTCAGGATCTAGGGCTTTTCTGTTCGAAAATCGCTCCATCTTTTCTTTTAATAGTGTCAACAGTAAGTTGAAATTACGTACGCTCATCCGTGTTGCCTTGTAAAAATGTTCTTCATCTTTCTCCATCTTTTGTTGTACGCACGTTCTGCAGAAACCTTCTTCATCGCGTGTTATATTTATCGGTCTAACCCACCCACGTTTACTGCTTTTAGAAAATGTATACACTTCATACACTGAATATGCAATACGCGCTATTGTAGCAATTGCTGATGAAAAATTAAATAAATTTTCTTTAATCATTGTTCGCCAAACACAAATAATAATAATGCAACGCCAAAATTCATGCCAGCTGTTTATTACGTAGCTTCTGGCATCAAAAAAATTAAGTAGCCGACTACACGCGACATATGAAGTCAACTGCATTTGTAGCCATGAAGCTGTGTAGCATAATGTGGTCTATTTGTTTAGAGCATAAATTATTTTTGCACAATTGTGCGTGGCTTGCGCGCATGGTTGCCAATTTAGCTATTTTCCGGCTAGATGTAACGACTTTTTTTTTCATCTAGCTACAAAAAAATGGCTAAATGCAATCTAGCTACAAGATTTAGCCATTATTTATTGAAAAAAGTTAAGTTTTTTTTAAGTTCTTTTTATTCTTAAAGTGTCTAAATTTGTTGTTGTTGTTTTTTTTTTTATAAGAGAAGTAGCACTTCAGGCATTAATACCTACTTAGTTCGTAACCGTGCTACATTCCTTAGGAAAGGGATAGATGAGAGAGAACAAAGGTTGTGAAAGGGGATATATATATAGCCATTTTATTAATTATTTTACTTCGCCGGCGAATATGCTATGAAGAAGTACCGACGAAAATTAATTAATAATTATTGTAACAGTGAAAGCATAAAAGAAAAAACTGTTGATATACCTTTTACGTTATGATTATTTAATTTAATCATTAAATAGCGTGAGTTAATTAAAAAGATAAGAAATCTATTAAACTAATAAACGATCAACAAATTCGTTAACTAAAAAATTAAAATGTTCTTGAAGTTACACTCTATTTAATAAGATGGAGCGAAATAACTGGACTTAGAAGTTAGCGATTTTAAGCCATTTTTTAATCTTAACATAGCCATTTTATACTCTGAAAAGTTGGCAACCTTGCTTGCACATCACTGCTATAGACTAATTAAAACAACAAATATATAACGATAAGCATATTTTCTTTGGTTAGAGCAGTGATGCGCAAAATAGGTGTAAAATGTATTGGTGAGAAATATAAATTTACACCATGAGAAAATTTGTTTAATAAAAAAAAAAACGGTATTAGTTAATAATATTATAAGATATTGCACATAAGCAAATAATAAAAATTTAAAGTATTTTAAATTTAAGTCAAAAAATTTTAGTTTAAACAAAATTTGTTTCTTGTTTCTTAGAGTTTGTTATAAAATTGTTTTTAGGTTTCTGTCTTTGTTTTAATGAAAAATGATTTTAAATTAATAACGTTTTTAAATTTACAAAAAACCCTTAAGTTTGTAGGTCTAATTAGCTTAAGCTCAAAGCATCTTTTTACAAAAACCAGAAAAATTGGTCAAACTTCAAACATCACCGAAAAATAATTTAGTTTTAAAGTTAAAAACAGTTGTGTATAGTTCGTTTAAATTTTTTCCTTACTTTCTTTTAGTTATAAATTCAATTTATTTAAAATAGCGGCTGCATCAGCTAAAATTGCAAGATCTTAGATAAATTCTTTTTTATTTCTTTAACATTCAATTTATTAAATGTATAATAAAAAGTTCCAAAATGCCTTTTTAAAGTATTCTCTCTCTTTTTTATGTTTTATAACATAAAAGGCATTGCATATCGCCAAAAGCATATTCAATCATAAAGTATTTTTAAAATGCCATACTTCGCTTGTTTGCTGTAAAAAATTAAAAATTTTTGCTATTAGTGTGTTAAAAAAAAAATCATATATCCGCAAACATGTGCATTCGTCGATGTTTTATTGACGACTAAAGGTCCAACTATAATGTGCATAAACTAGCTTATGCCAACTTATACAACTGTGCAAATACATTAAATTATATATGGTAAACTATAATGTGAATAAGATAACTTTTCGTCAAGTTTCGTTAAATTTCATTTCTTTATGCAAGGTACGAAACTGATCGCACTTTCCGTACGGAAACAGCTGATTGTGCTTTGGTTTATACACTAATAAAGAAATTTTTTAATTAAGACCTAAATTGTTACATTTTTTAGTTTTTAATTCAATAAAAAATGTAGAAAAAACAACATTTATCTTTATGGCGAATTTATTACAATTATAATATAAATTTCTTTAATAAGTTACCTAAGCATTTGACAGGCTTTTCGTTGAATTTTTGACATAAGCTAAAGCTTGCTTATGCACAATATAGTTGGGCCTTAAAGCTCTAAACATTTAGACGACAGCAGACTTCAAAACTTTACGGCTTCAAGTGCTGCTAACTTCAAATGCTACCCTGAAGTCAGCTTCATAATTATTTGGAAGACAGCAACAACAGCTGTGTACTTTTGCAATACAAATTTAAGGGATACCGCATACATATATTTTATAATGAATAAAATTAAAGTAATTGATAAAAAAAATGTAATAATATCACAAAAAACTATAAAAACACAAACATTTATTTCGTTATTGTATTTTTGTAATGTTCTTTTATGTTTAATACTAAAAAAATAGTTTTTGTTTTTATTTTTCCAATTTATATGTATAATGGCAACACTATATTTGTTTACTGCTGCCCGTCAAAATAGAAAATAGCCAAATCTATAAATGAAATCAAAGGCTACCAACCATCGACTACCAACTACAAAAGTAGCTGGCTACAAAAATAGCCAAGTCACCAGCTACTTAATTCTTTTAACGACTATCGACCACTAACTACAAAAAATAAACATCTGTGTTGAACTGTGTTCAACAAAAATTTATTATTACTTCTTTTTATATAAAATAAATTGTGCGTATTTATTTCTCTTTTGTAGACATTAATTTTATACCTTAATTTTTCTCTTGTATTTAAAAACTGTGGCCTCTGAGCGCATCAATTCGCTTTGAATAGCGGTTTATTTTTATATATGTACATATTTACTTTTATCAATATATAAGTTATAGTTAGTAATAAGTCTGAATTGAATAAAAGCACACGTCATTATTTAGGGTAATAAAACTTGTGGCTTTGGATTCAAGAAAACACATCCAGAATAGCTGGAACAAAAAGTCAGACAAACATTGGTCCTTCGAGAAAGTTCTAGAATAGGCTAGAACAGGAAAGAATTAGCGACTTACACACCACCAAGAATTATTCACGTGAAATTGTCTCCACCGAAGGCTAAAAATTCAATTAAAAAGGACAATAGAGTTCTTTTACTACAGAAGCCAAAGTTGTATGACAACTTTATTTTTATATATGTACATATCTACTTTTATCAATATATAAGTTATAGTTAGTAATAAGTCTGAATTGAATAAAAGCACACGTTATTATTTAGGGTAATAAAACTTGTGGCTTTGGATTCAAGAAAACACATCCAGAATAGCTGGAACAAAAAGTCAGACAAACATTGGTCCTTCGAGAAAGTTCTAGAATAGGCTAGAACAGGAAAGAATTAGCGACTTACACACCACCAAGAATTATTCACGTGAAATTGTCTCCACCGAAGGCTAAAAATTCAATTAAAAAGGACAATAGAGTTCTTTTACTACAGAAGCCAAAGTTGTATGACAACAAAATACAAATTTCATCACCTTTTTGGCAGAAATAAAAATTGCTACATTGTGCATTACGTGCCAATGAAGAAATCAACAACTGAAAGAAGTTATCTTTGCATCCAATTCGGAGAACAACGTACTAAACAGGAGGTCTACAAGGCAAATTGCAGAACATTTGGCATAGCACAATAGAATAAATCAGGTATGTACTGTGTTAATTAGTTATTTTGTGCGACATTTCTTTTTCGTAAAAAAGAAATTAAACTTAAAAAAAATCTTAAAAACAACATTTAAAAATTTAACTACAATACATATACTTGAATTACATGGAATTTTAAATGAAAACCCCACTAATTACACCACTAAAGAAGTTGTCATCACTAATAACGAATGAGACAAATACATTCTAAAGAACTCACAAATAATCTTTCTATCATCTTTACACAACCAACAAGTGTTTCATTTCAACTTGTTTCTTTTCTACATACAACTCCAAATAGATGAGCAAATCTTTAATTGTGGGTGCGCGGAATAAACTTAAAATTTAAAACTGATCAGGAAAACGAACAAACAAACAAATAAAGAATTAAAAAAAACTAGAAAGTGCTATAACTAATAAAGGTAAAAAAAATATATATATATATATCGGCAAATGAGCATATACATGTGAATATATAAACGTAAAAACATATAAGTATATAACAAATAATACAATTAATCAAGAATATAAAACACTTAACAACAATAAAATACGTATGTACATATGTGTATATATATATAATTATTCTAAACAATATACAAAGTGTCAATAAGTTATTAACGAAAAGTAAATTTAAAAAGAAGAAAACTACCCTTTTTTTTAAACTTCATAAAATACAAACAATACAATTTAATACAACAATTTAATGAACAAAAAACACCTACAAAGCATATATAAGAAAAAACAACAAACCGTTACTTAAAAGTAAAAAGAAACAAAATTGAGTGTGACGTCATAACTTCGAGTTTTATTGTGTGTCAGAGATTCCCAATCGAAGATAAATAAGTGACCATATTATTCAACGGTGAGTTTCTACATTATTTAATTTTTATTAAAGAATCAAGTGGATAGTGAAACCAGAGAAAAATTAGAGCAAATAAATGGTTGACATATAGAAATAAAGAGATTTAACATATTGTACAAGAATTTTAGTTGAAATTTCTCAAGAAAGCAGATTAAACAAAAAAAATATTATTATACAAGCAGCTTCAATTTGGCTTGAATAAAATACTAAAGAATTTTTTCTGTAAATAAAATTCACCATTTTTAAACGCTAAATTTGCAACCATTTATAGCAAGGTGTGTTGACATAGAATTTATTGTTTTCTACATAAGGTGAAAATTATCTGTATATCTTCTTCGAGGCATTTATATGTCATAAAAGCGATCGATCATTAAAACTATTAATTAAAATTATAATTTATTGATCTGAACTATTAGGGTGGTCTTTCGGTTTGGGTGAACAAAATGACATCGTACAAAAGAAAAAGTAAAGCGGACATCACGCAATTAATTACGTTCTGCACGAACTTCGACAAAACCTGTCCTGAAAACTGTACGCCAGCGTTTCTCGAGGTAAAAAAGCAAGAATTATAAAGAAGATGGTCCAAGTCAGTTGAGTCGTATGAAAGTTTTATATTAGGAGAGGATACTCAAAAGGAAGATTTTAAGGACGATGTATCTCCAAAGTATGAAGAAGCCTGTGAGTTATACCAACTTGTAAAAATTAAGATATTGGAGAGAACAAAATTGCTTAAGGCTGACATTAATCAGGATGCTGTTATCTACAGATCGTCACTCAAATTACCAGCGTGCGAAATACACACGTTTGAAGGTGGTTACTCCAAGTGGCCAGCCTTTAGAGATATGTTTCAGGCAGTCATTGGAAAAGATCCAGCAGTTACTCCAGCTCAGAAACTATATTATTTGCGCAGCAAAGTTAGGGGGGAGGCCTACCAAGTCATAAAGGATTTAGACTTGGTAGATGATAATTTTAACATAGCTTGGAATAATTTAAAACACAGATTTGAAAATCGCAGACTTTTGGTACAGGATCAGATGAAAAAAAATCTCGCAGTCACCCCAGCTCACATAGAGACCGTTAAGTCTCTTAGGTTTATACAAAACTCATTTAATGATTGTTTGTCAATTTTAAAGAACTATAGCATCGATTTGCCGGATTATGATCCCTTTCTAATCCATGTTATTGTTTCGAAGCTTTCTGATGAAACAATAAAGGAATGGGAAAGTTCTTTAAAAAATCATCGAGAATTACCCACATGGACGCAACTTAATGAGTTTCTCTCAGATAGGATAGAAATTTTAGAAACTATAACTGATAGAAAAAGGCCCACACAAAGGGATGGTCAGTCTTCAAGAACTCAGGCATTTAATACGCAAGCAGTACCAAGTTATAGTTGCAAAAAATGTAAACAAAACCATCCCCTCAGGTTATGTAAAATATTTAAAGTATGATGCCGAGCGAACGCTTGAAATTTGTTTTTCAAAATAAATATTGTGTTTATTGTCTGTCACCAACACATTTTAAATCAAAATGTTTGAGCACAGGTTTATGCACTTTATGCAACAAAAGGCACCATACATTGCTACATCTCGATAAAGGAGAAAGTACCAGAATGGATGGTTTGTCAAAGGCTTTAAAGTCAGCTATTCAAAACGGAACCAACACTTTCAATACCCAAGTCGAAAAACTACCGGTGTCCAGAAATTATAACTCGGAGAAGCAACAATTATATTTAGCTCGTCGCGAAGGAACTACGGTGTTGCCCACGGCACTGGTTTATATTGCGAATGCGGGGGAACTCTTTACAATACGAGCACTACTCGATGCAGGAGCAGAAAAAAGTTTTATTACTACACGTATTCAGCAAAAGCTGGCTATCCCACTTGAGAAGCACCAACGTTTAATATCGGGGTTTGGCGGAACTTGCGTTGAAAGTTCTAAAGGAAATTGTCACGTTACTGTTAAGTCTAGAGTTTCTCAATTTGAAATTAAAATCGAAACAATTGTGGTTTCCAAAATTGCAAATCTTTTGCCTTCTCGTCCAGTCAAACTCAGAGATTATGAAGCAATAAAAAATTTACCCTTAGCCGACCCCTACTTCTATCAACCCGGCGCTATTGACATGATAATAGGAAGCGATGTTCTACCATTTATTAACCTTGAGGGTATTCGAAAAAACATATCGGGCAACCTGGAAGCCAGGGAATCACATTTTGGGTGGTACTTGTCAGGCCCAGACGACGCGAGTGAAGTTAACGCATTTTCAGTTTCCACGTCAGATAATTTTGGTTTACACAAGCAAATAAGACAGTTTTGGGAGCTTGAAGAAGTTGAACGAGATTTTTCTGTATCTGAAGCGGATATATTTTGCGAGAACTTTTACCAAAAAACTACGACTAGGCCTTAGCCGACCCCTACCTCTATCAACCCGGCGCTATTGACATGATAATAAGAAGCGATGTTCTACCATTTATTAACCTTGAGGGTATTCGAAAAAACATATCGGGCAACCTGGAAGCCAGGGAATCACATTTTGGGTGGTACTTGTCCGGCCCAGACGACGCGAGTCAAGTTAACGCATTTTCAGTTTCCACGTCAGATAATTTTGATTTACACAAGCAAATAAGACAGTTTTGGGAGCTTGAAGAAGTTGAACGAGATTTTTCTGTATCTGAAGCGGATAGATTTTGCGAGAACTTTTACCAAAAAACTACGACTAGGCAATCAGACGGTCGTTACGTAGTAAGATTGACTTTTAAGGAGGAGTATCCAACCGAGATATTTCTAGGTCCTTCACGGAAGATCACTCTCGGACAATTTTATAGGATTGAGAAAACCCTTGAAAAAAATCCAGAATTAAAAAAGTTATACAATGATGTTCTACACGAATATGTCGAGCTAGGTCGTATGGAATGTGTGAATCATTATGAAAATGATAAAGGAAGAGTAGCATAATTTTTTCTACCACATCACGCGGTTGTAAAGCCTAACAGTAAATCGACGAAAGTAAGGGTAGTCTTCAACGCGTCAAAGAAAACTAGCAGTGGGTTTTCATTAAACGACGTTCTGCATCAAGGTCCCACGCTTCAGACTGATTTAATGCAAATAGTGCTTAGGTGGCGCTTTTATAAATTTGTTTTCACCAAATCATAATGCATAAAAATGATCAGCCGTATCAGCAGATTCTATTTCGTGATGAGGCAGAAGGTATCGTAAAAACCTTTCAACTAAAAACAGTCAGTTTTGGGGTGAATTGTGCGCCGTTTCTGGCAATTCGAACGCTTCTCCGGTTAAGCGAGGACTGTAAATTTTCGCATCCTCGAGCATCCGCTATTTTGAAAAGCGAAAGTTACGTAGATGACATTTTGTCTGGAGGACATAGTACGGAAGAGGCTAAATTAAAGCTTACTGAAATCACACAGGCTTTAAAGTCGGCTTGCTTCCCCTTGAAGAAAATAACAGCAAATAACAGTCTTTTACTTGAAAACTTGGCCCGCGAGGATCTTCTTGACGAAGATTTTTTAAAGTTTGATAATTCCAGCACTATCAAAACCTTGGGGATTTGCTGGAATGCCAAATCAGATTTTTTTTACTATGAAGTACGACCGAGCCAAATTACAACCAGCTCCACAAAAAAGCAGATATTGTCGGTCATAGCAAAGTTATTTGATCCTTTAGGATGGTTAGGACCAATCGTAGTAGTAGCAAAACTTTTCATGCAAGAACTATGGGAGTCAAAAGCAGACTTGGATGAGGGTATCCCACCACATCTTCAAGTCAAATGGAACGTTTTTTCACTAAATTTACCACAGATATCTTCTTTAAGAATCTCTAGATGGGTACATTTTACACCAATTCATAAGGTACAAATACACGGGTTCTGCAACTCATCCGAAAAAGCTTACTGCGGTGCTGTTTATTTACGAACCTCTCTTCCGGATGGAGAAATAAATTGTAATTTGTTAGTTGCAAAAACTAAGGTTGCACCAATAAAAAAGATTACAAAAAGATTACTACGAGCTATATATGTGGACGGACTCCTCTATAGTCCTTGGATGGCTACAAAAGCCACCGCAAACGTTGAAAACTTTTGTCGTTAATCGTATATCAACTATTAACAGTATTGCTGGCAGCAGCTACTGGAAATATGTTAAGACCGATGACAACCCGGCGGATATTGGTACCCGTGGTTGTACTCCCCAGGAACTCATTAATAAGAAAATATGGTGGCACGGACCCACCTGGCTAACCCAACCTCTTGAACTTTGGCCGAAACCTCGAGCTTTCGACCCTATTGATTTGGAGAGCAGAAAGTCCTCCGCATATCATTTAAATGTTACGACGGGAAGTACCAACATGTCGAATACAAATCAACAGGAACAGGAATTCAACGACGTACTACAAAAATTCTCATCTTTCGCTCGAGCTCTACGAGTAATTAGCTACTGCTTTCGTTTCTTTAATTGCATTAGGAAACACCAATACCAAACGGAGCAGTTTATTAATTCAACAGAAATTCAATTCACCAAAAATCGCCTTATCGTAATCACCCAACAGAAATACTTTCCCCAAGAATACGAGTGTCTTCAAAACAAACGGTTAATTCACAAGAAAAGTAGACTTCTAACTTTGTGTCCGTTCATTGATAAAGGTGGTCTACTACGAGTTGGCGGAAGACTTGAAAACTCTGGATTAAGTTATGAGGAACGGCATCCCGTAATTATCCCAGGAGAATCCCGCTTGGCTACTCTTTTCGTAGAATACACGCACACTATTTTGCTTCATGCGGAACATCATATCATGATAAGAGCAATACGGCAGGGGTTTTTCATCCCTAGACTTAAAAATCTCGTGAGAAAATGTATCCGAAATTGCAAAACGTGTACTATCTACAAGCATAAAATTCAGCAACAAATAATGGGAGCGCTCTCCCCTGAAAGACTTTACTTTTCGTTACCCTTTACATATACCGATGTCAACTTTGCGGGACCTTTTAATATGAAATCTTCTAACCTACGGAATGCTAAACTTTTAAAGAGCTATGTAGCGATTTTCGTCGGTTTTTCCACGAAGGCAGTTCATTTGGAATCTTGTTCAAATCTTTCAACTGATGCCTTTCTGGCTTGCTTCGACAGATACACTGGTCGCAGGGCCTTACCAAAAACAATGTTTTCTGACAACGGACGAAATTTCCATGGAGCTAGTCTTGCTTTGCTTAAAAATCATAACGAATTCTTAAAGGGAACAGAGAGGGCCTTAGTCAACAAATATAGCGCCCACGGATTTAACTGGTCATTTATCCCACCATATGCACCCCACATGGGCGGACTCTGGGAGGCCGCCGTAAAGAGTATGAAGTCTCATCTCAAAAAAGTAGCTGGAAGCCTTAATTTTACTTTTGAAGAATTTACTACAATACTAATCAGAATTGAGGCCATACTGAATTCGCGTCCATTGTCCCCGTTAACCGAAACCCCATCCGAATTACTTCCATTCACTCTAGGTCATCTTTTGAGAGGTGCTCCACTTATCGCCCCACCTGAGCCTCTAGAACAACCCCAGTTAGAACAATTGAGCTACATTAGGCGCTGGGAACGTCTTAAAGCCTTACAGCATATTTTTGCGCGTCGCACAGAGGAGTATTTGACCCAAAAAGCTGGCCAAAAAGGCAAAAATTAATTTGATGAAATCCTAAGAAAAAATTACGCAGATCGATAGAGAACAAAATTCTACATCATATCGTGCAATTTCAAGGGTGTAAGTTAAGATTTGTAGTTGTGGGACGCTGTTAAAGTCAGGAAAGTGAAGAAAATTGCATGCGTTTTTATTGAATTTTTTCGATTTCTTTTTATTTATATGATATTTTTTTATGGCTAAACGAATAGAGGTATTACATTGATTTTTTTTTGCCTGAAAGATTTCAGCAGCAGCTATTTTCAATATTTAAAAAGAAAAAATTATCTTAAATATTTATTTTTAAAATTTTAATTATAAAAAAAAACTATGAATTTAAATAAATTAATTCTTACCAAAAACAAAAACGGAAAAGCTTTTTGAAAGTGAAGGTAGCTGTTGTACAAATAATGTTATATACCACAATAAAATATGAAATCTCTAATTTAAGAAAAAAGAAAAAAAGTTTGCGCAAGTTTGCGCCATTATTTTTGGTGATTTTTTGAAAATTTTACCTTTTTTCTATTTTTGCTCATAAGGCACTTTTTCTTATACTTTATTGTCGTCATAAACTTTTATGTTTTTCGAATTATTGATGTGAAATATTATTTAATCACTTTTAACAACTACCAACATGATGGATTACCTGCCTTTAAAGAGGAATTTCTTAGAATTCAGTTCTTACTTTATAAATTCAAATTTACTAACTGTAAGTCAACCCACGCATACACACCTATTAAACTGTTTTTGTTTACCAGCGGTCTATGTAATACTTCATCGTCTTCAGGACACTTTATTTCTTCTGAAAATATAGTTAGCTATAAACATACCTAATTTAAAAGGGTAACAAATCAAAATTACATTTAAAACGGTGCAGGTATATAAAAAATGCACCCAAGTATCAGGTTATTAACTAAGTAAAAGAAAAATGCACTTTGAAAAATATACATATATGGCTTACTGCGCAAAATTCTTATTATAAGAGTTTTGCAACTTTGAGAGATAACATGGAAAAAATTACACAAGATTTGAGTTATTCCAAATAGTACAGGAATCTAATGCTAGAATCATCGACGAGAAGTTGCAGTTTTTAGCTAGTAAATTGTGTGCGATTTCAGAATGCCAGGGAGATGGAGATATACAAGCAGTAATGCAGTGTGTTATAAATTTCAAAAATTGTTTCAAAGGATATTGGGGTTTAGCACAACGAAAAGAGGACCGATTTTTAAGCACGTATGCTAAATGGCTGGAAGGAACTGTGACAATACCAGTATTTGGCAGTTCATCTTCAGGGCGACCAAAAAAATTATTTAATGAAGCAAGTGAAAGAGAAGAAATTCGTCAGCAATTAACAATAGAGGAGATCACATTTACTGCATCAATGAGCCAGATGCGGCTAAATTAATAATGGATATAACACGATCTCCAAGAAAAGCAAAAATTTACAAGTGATCGTTAACAACTTCCGAAGTCAACACAGTCAATAAGTTTTCAACGGAGGGTGCTTTAGCATTGTTTATAAATGCTGAACTCACGAAAAACCAATATGAAATTTTATACAATGCCAACAAAATTGTATATCCATTGTATTTAATAATATAAAATAAATATTAGAAGGGAACATGTTTTTGCTTATTTGGTTGTTTATTCCTTATAGGAAGCCAAGCTACGAGACCAATTTTTATAAATATTTAATATTAGATATATTATAATTTTGAGAAAGGAGACATTGTAACATCCATAAAAAGCTATGTTTTATTTCCCTGTACCTACACAACTACAATAGTTCGACTATCTAAATTTAATTTGACTTGCTCTTAGAATAAAGTACAGTTGCAAATCAAATTTTGGCGGAATGCGAGGGGGAGAACGGCATACGTAATAATAAATAATTTTTCTAAAAATACACAACAAATATATAAAAATAAATTCTCTTCAAAATGAAAAAAAAACAAAGTTCTAAATAGTGGTTAGGTGGGTGGTTGGTGGGTGGGGGGTGTCAAAAATAACACTAACCCAATAATAATCTGCCACTACCTTTTTTTTTATCAAATTAAAGCTAAAACTATCAAAAAAGTTAAACTTTTAAAACAAAAACCACGCTTAATAATTTTGGCCAGCTTTTTGGGTCAAATACTCCTCTGTGCGTCGTTGGAAAACCGAATACATCAAGAAGCTTTAGAAAAGAGTCATATGGAAAACAGAGCAACAAAATATAAAACCAAACGACTTTGTTATTGTGGTAGATGATTTATTGCCTCCTACCGAGTGGCGTTTGGGACGCATTATTAACGTGACATATGGCAAAGACAAAAAAGTGCGAGTAGTGCAGATAAAAACACAAAACGGGAACATACTGCGTCCAATTTCTAAAGTTTGCATCCTGCCCACATCCAATAACCCGCTCAAGTCGCACCAAAAAATCTGTCAAACTAATCCACCTGGTTCCTAGTAAGAACCTATTATAAAGAGAAAAAGTCGCATAGCAAAATTTCTAATCACACAGTATATATACTTTTTTTATTCCTTTCTAGCTAGAACCATGCCACGTTGCAATTTATGTCTGAAGAATCACGCACTGCGGCACTGTAACATATTTGTAAGCAAGACGATAGAGCAGCGACGTGATCATATTGTTAAATGGAACTATTGCCTTAACTGCATGGCACACACCCATGACCGTTCGAAATGCCAATCCGAAAATCGTTGCGCGATTTGTGGAGCTAAACACCATTCCATGCTTCATAGTCCACAACCCTCCAACAAAACATCATCCAGTTATGAAGACGACGAGGACTCTCAACTTGTACCCAATGAACTCTTAGCCAGAGACACTCCAAAGAACATCCCCCAAGAGATGATTTCTTCACTATCCAATGGTTCTAACCTAATACCTCCACTAGTGCGAGTCAACTTAATTCATAAAGGGAATCCTATGTGGGTCACAGTACTGCTAGATCCCAAAACCGAATCCTCATTTCTTAAAAGAAGAGTTGCCAATACTTTCCCGGATTTCATACCAGACTTTTACGCCAGAAATAAAGCTTACGGCTCATTTCAAGTAGCTCCAACCTATGAACCACGCAGGCATTACGGTCCTATAGCTAGCTGGAGGCTACAATTAGCTGATGTTGAGGTAAAGGTACCAATCAAAGACCAGCAACTACCAGAACATTTCCACCAACTTGCACGTCAAGCACACCCTTCATTTGCAGTATGTCGTGAAATTGACGGTGTAATCGGGCGAAAAACATTATCTGCAATTATGAGAGCGGAAACAATTCATCAGGATAAACGTCTTCCAAAGGCTCAGCTTTCGCTGTTTGGTTGGGTCATCTATGGGCCATGGTCAGGTTGTAGTTGCAACTAACTTGTGGCGGGAGTATGTTGAACTGTGTTCAACATTAATTTTATACCTTAATTTTTCTCTTGTATTTAAAAACTGTGCCCTCTGAGCGCATCAATTCGCTTTGAATAGAGGTTTATTTTTATATATGTACATATCTACTTTTATCAATATATAAGTTATAGTTAGTAATAAGTCTGAATTGAATAAAAGCACACGTTATTATTTAGGGTAATAAAACTTGTGGCTTTGGATTCAAGAAAACACATCCAGAATAGCTGGAACAAAAAGTCAGACAAACAATCTGTTTTGACATTTGTATTAAAGTTAACCAAAACAAAACAAACCTTCAGTGTATGAAGTGTCCACGTCCATATTTGCATGTAAATATAATAAATACATATAAACAGTAAAAATGACTATTATATTCTTACCAATTTCAATAAAAAACCTAGAAAATAAATATAAATGAAACAAATTAGAAATTGATGAAAAACGAACTAAAAGGAAAATTTCACAAACAAAAAGTAAATGAAAAATGTGCCAAATAAATAGTAAATGAAAAATGTAAACAAATGAACAGATGATTATTATATTCCAATGGTGCCATTTCATGCATTTATTGTATTGGCAGCACTAATCTGTTTTTTGTATCCAAGAAAAATAGAAATTAGCCTAAGTTGGATACGGGCTACAAAAGTAGCCGTGTAGTCGGTAGTCGTGTAGCGGCTAAAAGAATTATTCTCATAAGCACGCATGTATTCTATTTTTGACATCTTGTAGTCGATGGTCGGCGGATATGATTGTGTTTATAACATAACTATAATGTGCATAAAATAACTTGTAATATTATTGATGAAAATTTATCCCCAGTTAGCATTATCGATCATTTTCGAGTCTTTTTTGACTCCTCGACACGATTAAAATAATCGTTTATGCGCTTGTTTTAGAGTCGAAAATGATAGTTTTGTCGGTAGAAAATGGTACCCTAGCCGCGACTCTTCTGAACGAGTCCCATATGATTCTCGTTTTCGACTCATTTTCGATACTATTTTCAATCGTACTTTTAATCAAATACGATACTTTTTCAAGTCAATTTTTTATCACATTACTAGCCGTATGTGAGTCTTCTTCGAACCATATTATAAGAACATTTCTGATTATATTTTCTCGTTTATTTATTAATTCTATTTTTCTCATTTGCAAACAACGTTTTGCTTGTTTTTTATTACACGCCGTCTTGACGAGCCATTGATTTTTTCAAACATTGAACAATTTCATGTGCGCACATTAAAATGGCTAGTACAGACCATCGTGGTCTATGTCTTGTCGTGTTCAAACAGTGAGAAAACGAAGCATTAACATCGCCAAGTTTCTCCACACAGCCAAACAAGAACAAATGTTTGTAACCTATTCTGCCAACGTTTGGTTCATGTGCGAACCAATCAAATGCTCGCCAAGACATACTATTACATTCGTTAGCATGTTATTCCTGATTTTCTTAAAATTCAAATTTAAAAAAATGAATTTAAAAAAAAAAATTGAAAAAATTTATTTTACATTTGTGTCTCTATTTTTTTACGAAGTGACATACAGTTAGGAGCAAAAATGTAACATGAGTTATTATGTTCTGAAATAAAGCTTGATAGTTTCAAAATAAGAAGACACACAACTAAATTATCTTAACTTATTTTATTTATTAAACTTTCTGCAAAATATAACACAAACATAATTTTTTATATTACAAATTTGTAAAACAAAATGCGTATGTAACCAGATTTAGTCAAAAGTTACACTTTTGCACCCAGCAATATTTGTATGGTAATTAAAGCGCGACGTTTGAGTTTTGAATATTTTGTCCACAAACCTTTTGCTTTTTCAAGCTCTTTTAGTCGGTTGGGCATACTATTGCAAAAATTTGCCACCATCTCGTTTGGAATAGACTCCCAACAGTCTTTCACACGGCTCCATAACTCGTTAACACCATTTGAAGGTTCCGGATACTTGGCTAACTTTGTTTTGATGTAACTCCAAAAGTTTTTAAAAGGATTCAAAAGGATTCATATCCGATGACTGCGGGGGCCATTTTAAAACAGAAAATGGTTGACTTTGTAGCCAAGTTTTTACTATTTTAGCCGTGTGCTTTAGGTCGTTATCTTGCTGAAACACAACGTTTTTAGGAGAAAGACCCGTTTTTTCAATAGCAGCTGGTAAATTATTTTGCAAAATTGAAAGATATTGTTCCTTTTTCATAATACCATCAATTTTAACAAGAGGACCCACTCCATTTTTCGTGATACAACCCCAAACCATTATTGAACCACCACCGTGTTTCGTTGTTTGTCGGACCTGATTTGAGGTTATGGTGTTTGGTTCCTTAGTCCAGTACCACGAGCGCCCATCTGACCCAAAACGGTTAATTTTCGTTTCATCAGACCAAATCACCTGAAAAATAAAAAAAAAAAATAAAAAAATTTAAAAAGTAATTTACAGTACCTGACTCCAGTCGCCTTCTATCCAATTTTTATACGAATTTACAAATTCCTTCCGGCAAAGAATATTTTTTTTTTTTGTTAGAAATGGTTTTTTCTTTTTTTCAGCGGCCTTAAGACCCAATCTTTTTAAACACCGTTGCGCTGTCCAGCGACTTGCATCAATTTGAAGAGTTTTTAGTGCTTCAGCTGGGGTGACAGGATTTTCGCATGTTACCAATTTTGCGAGGTGTCGACCAGTGCGATCATCTATTTTTCTTGGCCGTCCAATACGCGGAGATTGAGCACATATTCCATACTTTTCTTTAATTCTTTGCACGGTCATATGACTTATTTTATACTTTTTTGCAATTTGTCTTACCGATTCATTTTTTTGCAATAAATTAATAATTTCATTGATTTTATATGGCTCCATTTTAAAAACACGTGTGAGATAATTGAAAAATTTATAAATAACGGTAGATTACAGAATGATTCAGATATTGTATTTGTTTGAATTATTAAAAGCATTCAAATTTAACAGGGTGCAAAAGTGTAACATTTTCTGATATTTGTTATGGTACCCCTACTGTCCATCCTTGCCATACTAGAATATTGCATGTAAGTATTAATTTTTTTGGACAAACCGATATATAATAATAATCGAAAAAACTTTTGGTATTTGCTTCCTCATAGGAAATACTAAGCATTGTTTCCGAACGCCGGCTATCATGTTACATTTTTGCTCCTAACTGTATGTATGTATGTTTTTTTACGAAAATTAAAAAATAAAAATAAAATAATTATTTACATCATTTTTCATCGTTAGGCTGCGTTAAATATGTCTCCAAAATAATTCTAAAAACAGTCGAATTTCAAGCATTTGCTATTTGTACTTTTTGTTTTTTTAGAAAGTCGCTTTCTATGCGTTTGTCGGAGTTACATTCGAGTCTCTTTTTAATCGCATAACTGATGAATCAGTTTTAAGTCATCTTGGTTAGTCTTAAAAGACTCATTTTGGTGATTTTTGTAAAAACAATCTTCCAAATGCTAAGTGGGTCTTAGAACATAAACCAAAAAATGTAAATGTGTTTGTGAATGTTAGTAAATATATAAAATATATTTTTTAAATGCCTTTTCGTTTTAAAATTTTATATAAATTTATATAGAAATTATTTTTGGCAAAAGTACGATTTAAATATAAAAGTGCAACTGTGGCAAATAAGTTACTAAATTTATGTAACTACATTGTAGTCACCTAAATTTCTTTAATATAGTACCTAGGCATTTGACAGGCTTTTCGTTGGATTTTATAAGCTAGAGCTAGCTTTTGTACATTATAGTTCGGCCTTAAGAATGTGTGTAAATTATATTTCCACAATTGTGGTATGGCTTGCGCATCACTGGTTTAGAGTAAGTATTGTTTCATATTATAAAAATAAACAAATTTACATATCTAACTTAGACCTGAGGGTAGGAAAAACAAGATTACCCAGTATAAACCAAAATATTATACACAAGAACAAGGAACAAACTATTTCTATGTTATTCATCAGAATACACACAGAAAACAGATTGGTAAAAAAAAACTTTGCATATTATTAAAATTTAATTACGAATATTATAAATTAAGTTTTATTCTTAATAAAATATGTCATATTTTTGATACGTAGAATCAAAAGGTGATATTTGTAAATAATTTTCGATCGAAACAATCGTTAAGAAAATAAACTAGACCGATTTATGTCTTTACTTTAATCTTTTCTGTTAATTGGGAAATGGAGCAAAATTAATTCAGAACATTGAAAATCTCAAATATGTTACTTTTAAAAACAAAAGCTTTTTTGACATAAAAAAAGAAAGAAATTAATACACAAAATAAAAACCTAAAACAAAATTTTAGCTTACAAAAACAAACAATATCAAAGAGGCAAAAAATTTACCAATTCTGTAGAAAGGTAGCCTGGACATGAAAAAAAGAAATTTGCAAATAAAAATAATTTTCAAATATTTCATTTAGATTTTTGGCAAAATGCCCAATATTTTCGGACGGTAAAAAAATGAAAGATAGAAAGAAATCAAAAGGAAATAGCAAGATAAAGTGCTGAGGTATTCATCATTCATTGTGTTCCCATCTGTTGAAATTATTTCTTAAATAAAGTTTTGTAAAAAATTATGAAGTTGTTTTATTTCATTCACAATAATATTTTCTATTGACTGTCCTCTTCCTCGAATAAAATAGTTAGGAGTACCATACTCATTCAGTATTTTCAACCGAATTTCAAATAGTATTCACAACCGACAAAATTCGATTGGAAATAAATTTGGTTGTCACAACAAATCTCCTTTCTCTACACAGAGAAAAGAGATTCCTTGCGACAACCGAATTTGTTTCCAATCGAATTTGGGCGGTTATGAGTATTATTTGAAATTCGGTTATGATGACTGAATAAATATGGTACTCGCAACTTTTTCAAAAATTCATCCGACAGTCGATATTAAATATTATTTAGTGGTGAAAAAAAAAACAACTTTTATATGTACTTTTATTTAAAAAAATAAGTTACAGAAATAATATAACGTAATATTTCATGATTCGAACCAACGCTACTCTTTGTTCCCCCGATTTCTTTCTTTCCATCTTTCATTTAACATTCTTTTTGCAAATACCGAAATTCTTGTCGCTACAAAGTAAATAAAACATTTTATTTCTATTTGCAAATGTCTTTTTAAGACAATTTAAAACTTACCTTTGAAGGATCTTGCGGAACTTTGCGTTATTTTCTTTAAATCTTTAAATTTTTTAAACCTAAATATCACTTAAAATTTTTCTTATATTTTTTATTATAATTATTTTGTTCACATATGTCAAAAACTTTTTTGAAGAAGTAAAGCAAACGATTTATATATCTCTGACTACCAAAATTCTATTTTCAGTAGTAATGTGCTGAATTAGTTTAGTTGCCTCTCTAAATTAATAGAATTAATTTGAGTAAAGCCATAAATCAGTAAGGTGAACTTTCTAAACAGTTGTTGCAGCTAACCTTCAGTAATAAATATTATTTTCTAGTTTTTAGTATAAAAAGTATGTCATTATTATATTTTATTAATCACAAGAAATAAATTGTGATAGTAGTAGTTAAATTTTGAATATATCAACCGAATATTTACAAATCATTTTTTTGTGTGTATGTAGAAACTAAGATTACAACTAAAATATGACATCAATGCTCACCTGGATTCGGGTTATGTTAACATGATAGTATTTAAGTAACTAAAGATTATTTCATTAGTTAGTAAATAATAAGTAACAGAGACGTATGAAAACTCATATTTGCCTTTTTCAAAGCGAATAGAGGTGTAAAACAAGTAAATTGTACAACAAATATGTTTAAAAATAAAAAATTAATTACAACCATAAAACAAATAAATAAATGAAGAAGTATGAACAAATATTTTAGATGTGAAGTTAAATAAGTACACACAAAAAAAAAATGATTTGTAAATATTCGGTTGATATATTCGAAATTTAACTACTACTATCACAATTTATTTCTTGTTATTAATAAAATATAATAATGACATACTTTTTATATTAAAAACTTAAAAATAATATTTATTACTGAAGGTTTGCTGCTACAACTGTTTAGAAAGTTTACCTTACTGATTTATGGCTTTACTCAAATTAATTCTATTAATTGAGAGAGGCAACCAAACTAATTTAGCACATTACTACTGAAAACAGAATTTTGGTAGTCAGAATTATATAAATCGTTTGCTTTACTTCTTCAAAAAAGTTTTTGACATAACTAAAATAAATAATTATAATAAAAAATATAATAAAAATGTATTTAGGTTTACAAAATATAAAGATTTAAAGAAAATAGTGCAAAGTTCCGCAAGATCCTTCAAAGGTATGTTTTAAATTATCTCAAAAAGACAGTTGCAAACAAAAATAAAATGTTTTATTTACTTCGTACAGGCAAGAATTTCGGTATTTGCAAATACAATGTAAAATTAAAGAAAGTAGGTGGAAAGAAAGAAATCGGGAGAACATAGAGCGGCGTTGTTGATTGGTATGGTTCGAATCATGAAATTTTACGTTATATTATTGCTGTAACTTATTTTTTTTAAATAAAAGTACATATGAAAGTTGTTAAAGTTGTTTTATTCACCACACAATAATATTTAATATCGACTGTCGAATGAATTTTTGAAAAAGTTGTGAGTACCATATTTATTCAGTCATCATAACCGAATTCCAAATAATACTCACAACCGCCCAAATTCGATTGGAAACAAATTCGGTTGTCGTAACGAATCTCTTTTCTCTGTGTAACAAAAATTACAAAAACAGAAAACGATTTAAATACACAATTACACGACTAGCTACACACAGAAAACAGATAGGTATAAATTCGACTGGTATGTTCAAAATTTAATTACTAATATAATAATTTGATTTTTAATATTAATAATTAATAATGTTGATTTATTTTATACATTAAAAGCCAACAAATGATATTTGCCTCCAAATGTTGATTGTAATACCTCTTGAAAAAGTTAACCTGACCGATTTGTATGTTTACTAAAATCTATTCTACTAAATAGAAGATACAACTAAACTTATTCAGCATATTATTACTGAAAACCAAATTTTGGTAGTTAGAATCATAAAAATCGATTGTGTCTTCTAAAATCGAGAAATATTTGACATAATAAAAATGAATTTGTACAAATTACACAAAAAAAAATCAATATTTTAGTCTTAAAATACAAGATGTATTGTTAGTGGTAAAAAGTTCTCCAATATTGTTGAAAGGTAAGTCTAAAAACAACCTCACAAAGACATTTGTAAATTAAAAAATTTCTTAAATGTTTAATACACTTCGCTACAGCAAGACGTGCGGTATGGAATGGACCTTTAAAGAAACTATGAGGAAAAGACTAATCATGATGTAAAGGAAGGAGTAGGCTAAATTCGACGGCTCGAGACATGAAATGTAATGTGTAACTTTATTCCTATAATTTTTTTTTAAAATAAAAATAAATATTAAAATTTTTTATTGTTTTATTTAATTCACAATAATATTTTATAGTCACCCAAGAATAATTTTTTTAAATAGTTGTGAGTGCTAATTCATTTATATAATACACACACCGACACACAACCGACAAAATTCAATTGGCAACAAATTCGGTTCTCATAACGAATTTCTTTTCTCTGTGTATACACACAGAAAAAAGATTGGTAAAAATTCAGTTGATATGCCTAAAATTTAATTACTAATATAATTATTTGATTTTTAATATAAATAAATTATAATTTTGACTAATTTTTAACACTAAAAGCTAACATATGATATTTGCGACCAAATGTTGGTTGTAAAAGCTCTTAAAAAAGTTATCGTTACCGATTTGTGTATTTACTAAAATCTATTGTATTAAATGGAAGATACAACCAAACTTATTCAGCACATTACTACTGCATACCAAATTTTGGTAGTTAGAATCATAAAAATCAATTGTGTCTTTAAAAATCGAAAATGTTTGACATAATAAAATTCAATTTGTACACATTAAAAAAAAAAAATAAATATTTCAGTTTAAAAATACAAAGATACATATAATGTTAGTGGTGCAAAGTTCTCCAATATTGTATAAAGGTAAGTCCAAAATCCATTCTACAAAGACATCTGTAAATTAAAAAAATTCTGAAATGTTAAATACACTCCGCAGCAGCAAAACTGGCGGTATGGGATGAAAATTTGAAGAAACTACATACATATTTCGTAAAGAAGGATCAGATGTAAAGGAAGGCTCTAAACATGAAATTTGTAAAGTGTAATATGATTCCTGTAATTAATTTTTAAAATAAAAGTAAATATTAACATATTTTATTGTTTATTTCATTCACAATAATACTTTATAGTCACCCAAGAATCATTTTTTTTAAACAGTTGTGAGTGCCACATTCATTCTGTTATTACAACCGAATTCAATATAGTACACACAACCGACAAAATTCGATTGGCAACGAATTCGGTTCTCAGAACGAATTTCTGTTCTCTGTGTAACAAAACAAAAAAATTTAAAAATAAAGCATATGTAAACCAGAGTTCAATAAACTCTGTAAATTAGAATACAAAATCAATAATTGTTTTTAAAAAACAGTAATATTTCAACACAAAATCTACTAACTGCAGTCTACACAAATTTCTTCTGAAAACACAACCATCTGTAAATTTCGTTCTCAGTTCACTCTCGGCTTATAAATAGAATTAAATAAGAAAACTAGCGAACTAAATATATATTGTATTGTTAACAAATGTGAATGAATTGGTGTTGTATGGTCAGTCAGAACTGGAATTTCGTACCCTGGCAAATAAGAAAAACGTGTCTTTAAAAAAATAAATAATTGCTGAAATGACTTTTGAATCCACTGAACCACAGCTGCAATGAATTTAGTACCTTCAGCGCATATATCTCTTAATGAAGTTTCGAGAATTCACTATTTAGTACTGCTGAACTTTATAAAAGATTTTGCATAGTGGTACAGAACTAGAGTCCAATCTAAAAACTGTCGCGGCTGAATTTAAAAATATGCTGGAAGAAATTATATCTCTTAAAATAGAAATTAAACAACAAGAGTACAACAAAGTGCATCTGAGCTACGTTTAAACGAAATACCATTTTATGAAAATGAGAATCTCATGAACATATTTTATAATATTTGCAAAACTATAAAAGCAACAGTTCCTGCAATAAATAATAAAGGTAAAACCTATTCGAGGGATGCAGCTATCATCGTTTAAATTTTTTCTTAAAAACCTCAGTCAATTTCAAGAAAACTGATAAAAATTTTTAGATTTGCTTAAGACATGTTGGTCTAAACTCTGACAACAAATTTTGCATTAATGAAAACCTTACTGAGGTAAATTTCCAAATATTTCGTGCTGTTGTTCGCCTTAAAAAGCAGAGAATCATACTCAGTGCATTTTTAATGCGTGTATTTGTTTGTGTTAAGACAACTGATAACATTCTGCAAATTAATGATATAAGTCAGTTATGAGTTTTATGCTGATACTGTTAACGACCCTATACATACTGATGTCGTAGAACATTTCAATAGCTTATTTCGAGCCCCATAACTATTTTCATTTGCAGTTGCTGTCTACCACCTTTTATTTTATTTAAATTAAAATTTATTTTTATAAAAATACCATGTGCGTTACTTATACTTGTATTAATGTAATTTTTACAAATACTAATGAACAATTTAATAAACAGCAGGGCACGTTCTAAGGATGGACTGGCGAATATAAGAAAGAAGTGGTATTAATATCCATATCAACGCACAAACCTTGAGGAATAAAATTGGAGAGTTTCGTTTTATTTTTAAAGGCTCCGGTATGGACATAGTTTGTGTATCTGAGACATGGTTTAAACCTGAATTCACTGATTTATCGGTTTCTTTATCGGGGTATAATATTGGTATAATATTAGGGTTGATAGAGACGGCTATGGTGGTGTGGCAGTTTATGTGAGAAAAGGCTACACATTTCACGACGACTAGTTGTAAACTTCTGGATCTTTTCTTTGTAAGTGATCTCTCTAAAGTCCTACTTTATGGTCAGCTATTAGCGCATTGTTTTTTCTCGCAATGACCTTATTACATCTAACTTTGATTTACGTGTATCTCCGAAAATTGCACAAGAAGCATTCAAGTGCCCAGGTTTTTGAAACGGTGTAAGAAATACTTTACTCCATCTGATCTCCTTACTAGCTATGTCATCTTTATCAGACCGAAAATGGAATACAACTCTCATGTGTGGGCCTGCGCTTCAAAGTCTATTTTCTAATTACTTGACAGCGTGCAGGAGAGAGCGAAGAAGCTCATTGGTGACAGTAGGGGATTCAGTTCTATTAACTCACTGGAGCATCGACGCAATGTAGGGTGTGTTTAACTCTTTTATCGTTACTACAACGGAATGTGCTCTTATGAAATCAAGGAACTTGTTCCTGAAAACCGTACGCGTAACGCATTCTGCGCAAGATCGCATTCCTTTGTGGTGATTGGCCTGTGAATCGCACTACGCATTACAGAGAGAATTCATTTCTTAGCCGAACAGTTCTTATGTGGAATAAGCTCCCGGCAGAGGTCTTTCCTGCCACTTTCAATGTGCAAAGATTCAAATTAAATGTCCACAAGCACTACTCCCTCTATCCGCCTTCCCACAATCTAATTTCTTAGTTCTGGCACAATTCATTGCATATTTAGGGGTCATCCCCTGAGTGCTGGTCCTAATAAAAAATAAAAAAAATTATTACTTATCGTTGTTTTGAAAACATGGACTTCATTACTTAAGTACTAGAATTTTGTAACATTGATTGGAGTATGATGTATAACATTAGGTCTGTTGACGATCAAATGCATGCTTTGCAATATAACGTAATCCATTTGTACAATCTTGTCATACCCTTGAGATCAAAAACCCTAGATCGAAAAAGTATGCCCTGATTTTTGAGGATAATAAGCGGGCAATCTTTCAAAGGGATTTGTTATTTTCTCGCTGGAAGCGTTTTAGAGTCGCAGAAATGCACTTACTATACCGGATTGCACGGAAGATAACGAAAAGACTAATTAAGACAGCTAAATTCACTATTTTGTAGGTATATTTTCTGCTGCAACTAACTGAAAGAAGAAGTGGAAAATAATTCGTGAAATTGGAATTAGTAAATCTATCAACCGTGAGTCTTGCGAAATTAATGTAAATAAACAATTTTTATATATTCCAGTTGTTACACCCACCTCTAATTACTATTGCTTTTCCAATGCTTCTTCAAGCAATAATTCTTATTTTACCAATGTCACCCCGAATGATGTGCTCTCTTTTCTGTTGTCAGTAAAGACTAATGCAATACAAGTTGATGGTATTGATCCAAAGTTTCTTAAGGCGCCCTTATTACCACTTGCTCCCATTAGAACGTTTCTCTTTAACACGATCTTAACTACCAACTGTTATCCAAAAATATGGAAACTTGCAAGAATCACCCCAATTAAGAATCCAAAATCTGAGTGCAGACCGATAGCAATCCTACAATTCATCTCAAAAATTTTTGAAAGTCTAGTTCACAATCAGGCGACTTGCTACCTCGAAAATAATAACATTCTTTCAAATTGTCAATCTGGATTTTGTAAAAAACACAACAGTAAAACGGCCCTAGTTGATGTTCTACCGATCTGATATTTTCTTATCTAACTGACAGACATCAATTTGTTGAATCAAGCCCCTCAAAATCAACTTCTTTGCCTTTTTGTGAAATCAAAAGAGGTGTTTTAAGGCGTATTAATACAGGTGGTGTTTTCAATTCTGTTTTCATCCATAACAACTAAAGCTGCTGCTACAACAAACACCATAAAATCCTAAACGAACACCCACCCGTTATTTCAGAAGATGAGACGCTTCTTCCTAGGCAAATGAGATCAGTTTTAGCTCAATTAAGAGCCGGATTGTGCAGTATCCTCAACTGCTACCGTGAACGGATAGTTCCCGGCACTTTAAACCGTTGCCCAGCCTATCTCCAAAGCCCTCACGCACTTCTTTAATTATCCCAATTCACACCCTATGGACCTATGAATACGACCTATTGAGGTTGCACAATTTTTCACCTCCCAGTACGACCTGAGTACGACACATAATTGAGTATTTTTGCTTTTTTGTTTTACATACATATACCTTTGCAGGGAAAAAACTCTCGACAGCAGCAGAACTGTTACTACAACAACAACAAACGCCATTTTAACTTTTTTTGTTTTTATTTTAAACACTTTTTTAAAAATATTTCTAAAATGTAAATTTTTGTGTACTTTTCCATTGTAGCAATGGATTGAAACAAAAATTGAATATGAAACCAATCAAAATTCAACATCTATATCGTTTTCAGTATTGATTTGCGTCTTCAAAACGATAGTTTTTCATCACATACTTGAAGATTAATTCAATAATAGATGTATACAAAAAAATAAATTTTTCTTGGTATATGGAGGATAATATTTTAAAATTAAAAGAATTATTTAAAACATTCAAAAATGTCCAGGAAGGACATACACAGAAAAAATAATTCAAAACAAATTAGGAACAATAGAAAATATAAGAGAAGATTTTCAGTCAAATATACTAGAAGAAAAATATGAAAAAAATTAATTAAAACTAGAATTTAACAATACATATAAGTACATACAAAAATTAAAGAATACTTATTGAAAAGCCAAAACGAATCAAAAATACAAAATACTACAATGTCATCTTTAAATTAAATGTTTCATAAAACCAGCAGAACTCATCAATAAAACGCCATCAGATACATCAAAAATAGAATTTCTTCAGAATATTTTTCATGCTAAACTAAGGTCTAATGTTAGAAATTTACAATAAACCAGAAAATTTTAAAACACTTAAAAATTTACTGGAATAAAGATGCAAACGCACTAGAACAATACCACAATTAACAATTCAATTCATTTAAAGAAAAATATTGAATGTAATAAAGAAATTAGAAATAAAATATATAGGAAATACTGCGGTAGAAGCAGAAAAGAATGTAATAATTTAATTAAATAGTAAACTAGCCCTAGATACTAAATAAGAACTTAAAATCGACCATATACGCGCAACGATCAATGACAGTACAAGAAGTATCAGAACTTGAAATTGAAATCAATTCCTTAGACACAATATCTTTAGAACTAACATTGACCGACGAAAAATGTTACATTCTTCCAATAAGTAAAGTCAGATTTTCCAATAGAAACAGCTGTCATACAGAAATATCTCTGCAATACAGATAATGAAACATTTAAAAAAAAATATTTAAAATATTTTTATACCCTTCACCACAGAAAGTGGAAAAAGGATAAACATAAGTTGGTCATTTCCTTGTGTTATTTTCTACAATATCCATTTCCGATCCCATAAAGTATATAAATTCTGACCTTTAATTTTTTCATGTCACTTGGAACAATAAAGTTACTCCAATCAAAAAAATACATATGTATATGGGGCAATAGAGAATTAAAAATACGAAAAAAAAAACATCAAGTGAAAAAATTGGCGCTCGCCCATATATTCCGAGTTACAGAGCTCTGAAATTTTCAAATTTTTTAAAATATTAATATGGGTAACATTTTGATGGTATCTGTAAGGACTAGGTAAATTTTTAGGTAATTAAAGAGTTACCAAAAGCGGCATGAGACATTTAAAAATTTTAAACACAACAAATGAAAAAGTAAAATAATTCTTGCCAAAAAAAAACCTATTTCAAAAATGATTTCATCTGTCGGTCTGTAATGGTTCAAAAGTATGGCCACATATATAAATTACATTAATTATTGGGACGTTTGGCAACATACATCTCATTACATCAACTATTGTGAAACCATTTAATTTATAATTTAAAATATTTTTACTCCTTAAACCAAACAAAGTAGTGGAAATTCTGTCTAATTTTTAAGTGTTTGCATTTAGCAGTACAAAAGATACGGCCATTAATTTTAGGAACACTCTTTAATTTCTAAATTCAAATTATAAGCTTGTTGTTATAGAGGATTAAGCAATGCAGGTCCCATGTGAGTTTCATCTGTCTATAACGGTTCAAAAATTTAGCTACATACATGAAAATACATCAACTATTGCGCCACCCTTTAAGTTCTAAGTCGGAATTTTATAATTGTTATTATAGCGGAGTTATCAGTACAGGTTCCTTGTAAATTTCGGCCGTCTCTCTATAACGGTTTAAAAGTTTGGCCACATACATACATTAAATTACGTTAACTATTGGGATAACCTTTAATTTATAATTTTGAATGTTTATACTTGTTATACTTGTTAAAACATGTATGTTGTATGGGAAAACCCTTTAATTTTTAAGATTAAGAACTGTTTCTAAAGCGGAACCAATCTGTAAGCATAATCTGTCAAATTACAAAAAATTTTCAAAATCGATTCAGAAATGACTGAGTTCTGCAGGCACAAACATATTAAAGCAACATTCAGTCGAATTGAAACCCTCCGATTTTTGAAGGGAATAATAATATTGTGTCAAAAAAATAATTAAAATTACAATAAAATAACTTGAAGAAAAGCTCAAGCTCCTTATTACAACGCCCAGGTATCAACTTTGTGATTAAGGTCAACATTGCGATCCTCTCGATTGATGAGATCTGTAAAAATACGAACACTCTTATAACTAATTATAACACCAATTAATGTTGAGCTACTTTGAACGCAAGAGAAACAATTTGTTTAGATCTGACCAACAGTATGACAATTCGTATCCAATAAATCACTTCGGGAGTTACGATATTGCGTAAAATATACAAGCATTTGTCTATAACGGTTCAAAAGTACGGCCACACACTTGAAATTATGTCAACTATTGGAATACCCTTTAACTTCCAAATCCATATTTTATACTTGTTGTTATAGCGGACTTACCAATACAGGTTCGTTGTAAATTACAAGTGTATTTCTATAACTGTTTAAAAGTATGGCAATATAAATCAAATTAAATGAACTATTGGCGCGCCCTTTAATTTTTAATTTTTAATATTATTACTTGTTACTATAAGGGCCATAGCAATCGACATTTTGTCCAATTTGCATGCGTTTGTTTAAAACGGTTGAAAAGATTGGCTCACATAAGTAAATCTTCATCAATTAAAGGACACCCTTTAATTTCTAAATTCAAATTAAAAACTCGTTGATATAGCGAATTTAGCAATACAGGTACCTTTTAAGTTTCAGGGTTCTGTCTATAACGGTTCAAAAGTTTGGTCACATACACAAAATTATATTAACTATTGGAAGATCCTTTACCTTCCAAATCCAAATTTTATACTTGTTGTTATAGCGGACTTAGCAATACAGTTTTGTTGTAAATTTCAAGCATCTATCTACAACTGTTCAAAAGTATGGCCATATACATCAAATTAAAATAACTATTGGCGCAACCTATAATTCATAATTTCTAATATTAATACTTGTTACTATAATGGCCATAGCAATCGACATTCTGTCCAATTTGCAAGCGTTTGTCTATAACGGTTCAAAAGATAGGCTCATAAAAGCAAATCTTCATCAATTATGGGACACCCTTTAATTTCTAAATTCAAATTATAATCTCGTTTATGTAGCGGACTTAGCAATAGAGGTCCCTTTCAAGTTTCAGCATTCTGTCTAGAACGGTTCAAAGGCTTGTTCACATACTTGAAATTACATCAACTATTGGGACACCCTTTAACTTCCAAATCCAAATTTTTATACTTGTTGTTATAGCGGACTTAGCAATACAGGTTCATTAACTGCTAAAGAGTATGGCCTTAAACGTAAATTTAAATTGACCATTGGGGCACCCTTTAATTTATAATTTTTAATATTATACTTGTTAGTATAATGGCCATAGCAATCGACATTCTGACCAATTTCCAAGCGTTTGTCTACAACAGTTCAAAAGATAGGCTCATATAAGCAAATCTTCATCAATTATGGGTCACCCTTTAATTTCAAAATTCAAATTATAAACTTGTTGATATAGCGGGCTTAGCAATACAGGTCCCTTTTAAGTTTCAGCATTCTGTCTACAACGGTTCAAAAGTTTGGTCACATACTTGAAATTACATCAACTATTGGGATACCCTTTAACTTACAAGTCCAAATTATAGACTTGTTGTTATAGCACACTGCTAAAAAGTATGGCCATAAATTTAAATTGGGGCAACCTTTAATTTATAATTTTTAATATTATAATTGTTACTATAACGGCCATAGCAATCGACATTCTGTCCAATTTGCAAGCGTTTGTCTATAACGGTATAAAAGATAAGTAAATTTACATCAATTATAGGGGCACCCTTTAATTTTTAGATTTATTTTTGTATAACTTTTTGTTATTGGGAGCTATAGTAATACGCAGTCATTTTAATTTTTAAGAATATGAACTGTTTTTAAAATGGAAACAATCTGTAAGCATGACCTATCATATTACAAAAAAAATTTAAAATCTGATCAGAAATTACTGAGTTCTGTTGGCACAAATATAAAAAAGCATCATTCAGCCGAATTATATAACCTCCTTCTTTTTTGAAGTAGGTTAAGTAATAAATGTTTAAACGTTGTAAAATAAATTTGTGAAATATTGTGATAAACTTTAAAACGCTTAATGATACGAAGCACGCAGTAAACATTTTAGATTTAATTTTTATTCCGTTGAGACAAACGTAGTGTCGACTTAATTACAATTAATATTTCTAATGTTAATTAATGAAGATAATCTCTTTTATTTGCTGTAACATTATATTAGTTTGTGGATTCCCGGCTAAAATCTTAAGAAAACGTGGTCCACTTTACCCTAAATATATTGGCTACAAGTCGGTCCTAGGATAAGCAGTTTTGTTTTATACTATTTTTAAGCAAACGGTTCTGACTACGCAGTCTTCGTACAATTGTCAATCCTGTTTCGCGCTTATATGCTTGGATAATAATGTAATACTGCTACTGGTGGCGCGTAACTTTAACTTAACAACGGAAGAAATTTAAAATCATAAGTTGTAAAAATGCCATACATATCTTTATATCTGAAGGTGATTTTTCACAACAGCACAATGTTTGCATGTACAAGTGAGCTTATCTCTAATTAACGGAAAATATTTAAGACAAATTAAACTTAAGGAATGAAATAACAAACAAATCGTACAATTTGACTCTTTTTAGGTTTTACATATTAGTTGCTATTAATAATGTCAGCTCTTTTTAACTGTGCTGCTGAATATGAAGTAGAACATGCCTTGTTTGTAGCTAAATTGATGTTGATGTTGAAAATATTTCAATACGTTTTATTAAGCTTATATATCCATCCGCTTCTAAACAATTAATAAGCATTTTCAATTTTTCCTACTCTATGGAAGTCTTTCTGTATCGTTCCGTTTCCAAAGTCTAAGTTGGTTCATGAAACGGAGGATCCTAAACCCATTTTCATTTTCCCTGTGTTGCCTAAGGTGTTTGAATACATAATAAAGGGACAAATTCTTACCTTGGTTTCTCTTAAGATCTATCAGAATAATACTAATGAATTGATATAAGTTATTAGTATTATAATTTATAATTTTTCATTTCTTTCTTAAGCCTTTAATTCTTTATCCTTATCCACTATGATCAGTTAGCTCAAGAATGTGACTGACGGAACTCACTCTGTTGCATTTAATGGGATAAATTCTTCCTTACATTCGCTTTCTTTAGGTGTTCCTCAATGTTTGTGTTGGGCCCGATTTTGTTTATTTTTCTCGAGCGTATGTAAATCTTTTATATTTGCCCAAAAAGGGTAGATTAATTCGTGTTTGTAATTGAACGGTATATATAAGGTGTAAACTAGCTCCCTCGCCGCTGTTTTTAACGGTCCTTTTTCTATTTTTTTTGATAGAACTACTTTGTTTTAGTTTTACACAATGTACAAGAAACTCTCCAATATTAATGCCTAGAGTGCGTTCGTTGATATTTTAGAGAACCGCTCGTTCGCAAAATATTTTACCTTCCGCATTTTCTCTACCACTAATAATGTCTTTTCACCTAAACTATTACTGAACTGTTGTAATTAAATACATGAATACTATATATGTATTTAAAAATATTAGGGTATACAAACTTTGACCTTAATTACTTAATGAGACCATCGGTTATATTACTTCTCTTTTAAATTTTTGTTATGGCTTGGTACATTGTATTATTATTTTCCGTATCCTATTTATTCACGATGTCAGTGATAATTCGTAAGTAATATTGTTAATTTTGCCCTGTTGGCCTTTATATAACAAATAAATCGAAATAAATATAAAAACAAAACAAACTAAAAGGATTTTCTTTTAATCGAATGAAATATAGTTCGTTAGTTAGCAAAATATATGTTATATGTAAACGACAGTGAATAAACATTTGAATGAATATCGTAGTTAATATGACAAATTGGCAACATTTGTACAAGAACTTAAGAATTTTACGACTTAGTACATATGCAAAAGGTTGTGAATAAGGTAAATAAAAAAGTAATTTTGGATTTATATGTAGATATTGCTACCGTTTTTCGTTTCGACTACCAACTGGGAAAACTGAAAAATGTTTTGTAGAATTTGTAGCAAGCTACAGCTTATAATTTTCTTGGGAGATCATAATTAACAAAATAAAACTTGACTTAATAGCAAAGTTATTATTAACTATGCCTTAATTTAATTATGTATGTATGTATGTATGTATACGTTAAGATTCACATGTATATGTATGTATATTATATACATATTAAATATCATCAAGCTTTTAAGCTTTGTAAAAAAAGTGTTTTAAAATCTTACTATATTTGTCAAAAAAAAAAATGTTAAAGTAAAGAAAAAAAAATTCAATGTAAAAAGTATTGACTTAAATTATAATTAATTTAAATAACTTTAAGTACTGTAGAAGATCTATTTGTTATTTTATTTTTTATGCCGTAATAGTAAATATATAATTTTGAGTTACTTTTCTACTGCATAAAATATAGAAGTTCAGTTTTATATTTTGGAAATATTAATGTAACATACGTTTCTGTTGATTTCTTGATTTGTTGAAGTTCCTAATGCTTTATATGTATATATGTGTCTGAAATAAAATTACTAAAGTTTCTTTATATACGATCCTCTTCATCTTCTACTTCTTCTCCATTCTCTTCAATTTCTTCTTTGTAACCGGGGTGTTCTGAGATTGCATAGTAGTTGCCATTGTAAATGACACCAAGTTCACGTAAAGCGTCACCTCGTATTGTCGCCTTTATCGTCCAATTGTAACAGTCGTCTGATTCTGACTCTCTTTCTAATCTTTCGACGTCAAGAATTTTAGAATTTAACCGTTCTAATATAATGCCGATATCCTTGATGCTAAGATGACGTTTTTGATCAACGGACAGTTGGTCAATCAGAAGTAAGAACTTTTCCGTCGTTATTTTTTCATCTTCCATAATTGTGTTTTCAGTTTCACTTTCAGAACTGTCGCGTTCTGGCGCAATATCGAGAAACCGTACGTGACCTTTCGTCCCTGAGGAACGGCGCTGCATGCTACTACCTATCATAGGATCCACGACCTGTGACACGCCCAACGCAGCCTGTTGAAGTTGTGGGCTCGTAGTACCATCTTGAATTGGGGAGGTCGCAACACTTTTGTGCACAGCAATTTTACGTCCCTCCTCGTGCAAGGCACAACAATGAAAGTCACACTCTGTAGTACTAGGACTGCCTGCTCGACTAGGCGTGTGAGCATGATGGGCGCATTCAGGTGTGTGAACATGAACTGCACCAACCGCACTGTCAAAAGAACTACCTTGCTTGGAAAGTCTTCTATTTGAACCAGGTGGAAAAACCACACCCCCTGGATGATATACATTTGCCGGTCCCTCGTCACTTATGACTGTTATTTGTGGACTTGTATACCGCTGCTGTGAGGATTGTGATGATACTGATTTGTTGTCCAATGAACTTTGCGCAGAAAGTCCTTTCTTCGATGGTGAATATTTTTCTGAGGATATGAGACTATTACTGGTACCAGCTCCACTATTGTTTGGTCCACCTTGACCACTTGTTGATCCACTGGCTTGGCGCTGGTCCCAGTGAAGAACCACCGTGACTCGACCTTTGTTGTCCATAATTTTCCAAGAAGGCGTCTCATCATGCAACTCCAATGCATGGATCGTCTCGCAGACGATTTTAGGTATAGCTGATATTGCTAAAATAATAACAAAATAATTAATATAATGAGTTATTAATTTCCCATTCACAATACTATTTTTACATAAAATCTACTTTTTACATTATTTCACCACGTATATTATAAGTCTTTGTCTACACGCAGTTACTTTTCTGTTAGCATTTCCCAAAAAAATTGCATGTAGTGGCGGGAGGTAAAAATGCAAAAATTTAATTTGACAGGGTATTATTAATGCAAAGTTTTTGTCCTTTTATTTTAAAGTCGATAGCACTTTATATTAGTAGTAATAATAGCAAATGGTTGTGGTTACAGTTCGGCGAATTGCTGAGCTCTCCACTTGAAAGCAATGTGCTTTAATAACAAAATGTAAAAGGTTTGGTAGCTAATCTAATGCAATGTAAGATCTCGCGGAGTCCCAATTATACAGAGAACTGTTTCCGTACTGCATGTTAAGGTAAAAGAGAGTTATTTTCAAAGAGTAAAATTCTTCTTCTTTTTGCGCGAAATAGCCGATTTTTTTAAGATAGATTGAAAAACATTTAAGTAACCAATAAACTTTCGAATTGTATTACATTGTTTTCATTCAGAAAACTACATGTTAATATTTATACGAGTAAGTGAGAAAAATTAAATTTTATTTAACATATTCAAACAAAACTTTTATTTTTTTCGACTATGATTAGTCATTAGCCCAAAATTTAAGTTTTCTAAATTATCTGACGGGCTTTCCACCAGTAACAACAGCTTTTGTTTGTTATTTGAAAGAGATAAAAGTAAACTTTAATAAAGAAGAAAGTTCCACAGGTAATAGTGGACTTCACCCATGGGTTTTTACCAGCATTAAGATTAACTTGTAAGCATTATTTGTATAAAACAATGCCCATTGGAAAGAATGTAATCGCCAACTTCGCAGCCTCAATACAAAGAAGCAAGAAGTTCTGCTTTTACACTCATGAGAAAAGAGACGGTAAAGTTTTTGATATGGTGTTATTTGGTCATCCCCGATTGACAACTGCAAAATTAGAGGATTAATTTGCCAAGAAGCACAATATAAAGCATTAAGTATAAAAGAAATTGCAACCAAACGGTATAATGGGAATGATGCGTTGTATTTAATCGAGTTTGACAAACAACAAGTTTCAAAACGGTAAATTATGATATAAATATTTTTTCAATATCTCTGTTTTTTTAATATATCATTTAGAAGAAATAAAGATTCTACGCAATGTACCAAATGTTCAATGTATGGTCATGGTGCTAAAAACTGTAATCGAGTAGACGTTTGTGCGGCGTGCGAATTACATATGTACTTCCACAACCACCCCTAGTAGACATAAACACAATTTTTGCCAAATACAAAACTCAAAACTGAGTTTAATTACATTTTGCTTACTTTGTATTATTTAAATTTCAATTACTCCAATTTGTTTTCTGAAACATGATTCCTTCTTTTGAATACAACGAAAATTTACTTAACAACATTTTTTTTATCAATGACCATCTTCAATTTGTTTTTTGAAATCAGACTCATTCCTTTGAGTTCAACAGGAAATTTATTTAACAGCATTTATTCCATGGTATTTAAATAAATGACCAAGCAAAATCGATATAAAGAAATGCTGCAATCAATTTTGCTGGCTTAACATATTGTATACATAGAAATAAGTTTTAGATTAAGAAATTATTGTATAAAAGAAAAAGAAATTTTGAATGAAGCAAGTTTTAGCGTGAAAATTTTGAAGAGTATAATGTTAACACGAAACTAGCGCAGGTTATCATGAATTTGCTGTTCGCATGTTGACAACAAGCAATGAAAAAGAAATTAAAGAAAGGTTAAAAAATGGCTAAAATACATACATCAAAGTTTAAAGGCAGAAACTAGAATATCTATTAAGAGACTAAGCTATGCCAATTTTAATGTAGATGGTGCAAAATTTCCTTAGTTATCAGGTTATATGCTCAAGGCATAAGGACAGAATCAACAGCTTAACAGCACAAACTAGCTCTCCACGACCAAATAATTGATATTTTTTACTCCACAAAACTCGTTTAAAACTGTATCATAAACTTCAAATTCGTGGCCACAAAAAATACTGAAAAGACGTCCTATCTCAGGAAGGAGGTATACTTATTGTCATAAAACGTAATATAGGACACCAAAACTTAAAATACAACTATTAAGAATATCTCTCTCTATTAAAGTTTTCATAATTAGACGACTAGTTATTTTTGCTCTTGCATATAATCTAGTTTACACCACAAACCTTAGTTCTGACTTAAATTTACTAGCCAATTATATTTGCTTACTTAAGCGCCCATCACACCCATTGGAACTATGTTCTAAACAACTCTGTGGTCAAAGAACTTTACAGACATTGTCTTCTATCTAACTATTACATAAATATGTATATTATCCAGGTTCGTATACACGGTTTTCTCTAAATTTAACAAACAAAAAAAAATCAACCTTCTACAGTACATATTTGGCTGTCGATCTCGTGTATAACTTTTTCGATCTTAGAATCCCATCCCATATTTCGCAATCAGACCATGCTGTAATCTCATGTTCTATCAATCGACATTTTTAATCAGAAACAATTTATATTCCTTTGTTCAATCAAGCTAATTGAGACTGGATACAAAACGAAATTGGGCGCCACGACATTGACCGAGTGAAAGATAACACTTAAACAGGTGTTTATTTGATTTCCCGTTGGAAAAAAATCAGAAGAAAAAAATCTACAAAGAAATAAAGTCAGAAATAACTAACAGAGATTGGGAATCCAAACTACAGAACCGAGTTAATTAGTGTACTGATGCAGTTGAACAAGGTCGTCGATTTTCACATAAATGAGTCTTTGTCAAGATTTATTTCAAAGTTGTCTCTCGGCTCTAAAAAGTTTTAAACGATTACCAAAGAACTAAAGAATTCATTTTATTTCATTTTTTGATCTGCATGTGAACGGTGACATTCTAAAAAGTGGTGTAGATAAAGCTAATGCAATTGCAGATGCATTTTCTCATTCTTGCAAAAAAAGTATAGGGTGTCCGCCGGGAATGTATACTGCATTGCTTGCTTATAATTTTCGATTAGATGAAAGAGAAATGTCCGCCTTTGTTAACCTCACATTTGCGAGCCCTTTGAAGCACAATTTTCATTATATTCTCACACATTTCAGGCGGTACTTCATTAATTTCATCACGAATATTTTGTGTGAGTTGATCAAGCGTTTCTGATTTGTTTGCATAAACCTTGCCAATCAACATCACCATTTCTTGTAATAACTTGTTGTGGAAAGAGATCTCGCAGCAATTCCATTGTAATCCTTGGTGTATGCGATGTGTTACCGTCTTGTTGATACCAAATGTTAATCAAATCCAAAGCATGCAGTTGTGGCACTAAAAAGTTTTCAATCATATCACGATATTGCTCCCTATTTACAGTTACCGTTGTGCCGTTTTCATTATCAAAGAAGTAAGGTCTAATGATTCCTCCTGACCAAATTGGGTTCATTACCCAGATCCGACTATTCTGTTTATTCAGATATCCATCCAAATGAAAATGTGCCTCTTCAATTATTATGATTTTTCATGGAAATCGGGGTTGTCATAAGCGAGCTGTAATATGCTATTGGCATATGTATTTCGGCGAATATGGTCTTGTGGAAGCAGCTCTTGTGTCAACTGAATCTAAAATAGAAACAATTGCTAATTCTTGTGACCAAGCTACTGAGCACTGCGTCGAAATAAGGTTGATGAATTGTTTTAAACGCTTTCTTGAGCAGCAGTAATGTTTTCAGCCGATCTTGCAGTACGTTGTCGTTCATGCCTGGGCCTATCAGGGTCTTACTTCGAAATCAGTAACTACACTATAAATAGTGCGTTTTGTTGGCGCGTTATTTCTCCTAAAAATATTACGTAACTTTCTCATCGTCACAGTAATCGATTATTGAATTTGATAAAATGTTTTAGCGATTAAAACACGTTGCTTCACCGAATATTTTCTCATAATAAATTTGCCACGTGTCATTTCCGCGACTGCCAAGTATGAACTGTCAAGACTAATATTTACAAAAATGGTGGCAAAATAAAGTAGTATGACTTCCCTGTGCACACACTTTATAAGTAATCTAACAACTATCGATACTTGCGCTGCAGATATCGTGCAATTTTTGAACAACTAGTCCCTCTCTCTAGTTATATAGTCTTAACTGATGCTATTTAGATAAAGTCATATGTATTTTCATTAAAAAATAATAAAGCCCCAAGGTTTAGTTGTGGTCATAAATTTGAACTGGCACTAAATCGCAATCAAATTTCTTACAAGCACTTGTAACTTGAAGAAAGCCATCTGATAGTAAAACACAATTCTTTTTTATTAATTAAAAAAACGACTGATTCATATTTATTAACCGACTGCAAAAAAAGAAGGTTATATATTTCGGCTAAATGTTGCTTTTTTATATTTGTGCCTCCAGAACTCAGTCATTTCTGATCTGACTTTTGGTAATATGATAGATTATGCTTACAGTTTGGTCCCGTTTTAAAAACAGGGTGTCCCCATACAACAGACATATTTTTTAAGTATATTATGAATTGTAAAGGGCACTTCTGTAAAATTTAAAATGACTGCGTATTACTATAGCTCCCAAAAACAAAAAATTATACAAAAATAAATCTAAAAATTAAACGGAGCCCCCATAATTGATGTTAATTTACTTATATCGGCCTATCTTTTGAACCGTTATAGACAAACGCTTGCAAATTGGACAGAATGTCGATTGCTATGTCCATTATAGTAACAAGTATTAATATTACAAATTATAAATTAAAGAGTGCGCCATTTGATGTATATGGCTATACTTTTGAACAGATGTAGACAGACAATTGAAATTTACAACGAACCTGTACTGCTTAGTCCTCTATAACAACAAGTTTAAAACTTGGATTTGGAAGTTAAAGGGTGTTCCAATAGATAATGTTATTTTGTGTATGTGACCAAACTTTTGAACCGTTATAGACAGAACGCTGAAACTTAAAAGGGACCTGTATTGCTAAATCCGCTATATCAACGAGTTTATAATTTGAATTTAGAAATTAAAGGGCGTCCCATTATTGATGAAGATTTACTTATACGAGCCAATCTTTTAAACCAGTTTAGACAAACGCTTAAAAATTGGACAGAATGTCGATTGCTATGGTCATTATAGTAACAAGTATAATACTAAAAATTATAAATTGAAGAGTGGCCCAATAGTCAATTTAAATTTATGTTTATGGCCATACTTTTTAACAGTTATAGACAGACGCCCTAAATTAACAACGAACCTGTATTGGTAAGTCCGCTATAACAACAAGTATAAAATATGGATTTGGAAGTAAAAAGGCGTTCCAAGAGTTGATGTAATTTCAAGTGTGTGGCCATACTTTTGAACCGTTATAGACAGAACCCTGAAACTTATTTCTAAGTACGCTATATCAACGAGTTTACAATTTGAATTTAGAAATTAAAAGGTGTCCCATAATTGCTGTAGATTTTCTTATATAGGCCTATCTTTTCACCCGTTATAGACAATCGCTTGTAAATTTGACGCAATGTTGATTGCTATGGCCGTTATAGTAACAGCTGATAATATTTAAAATTATAAATTAAAGGGTGCACCAATAGTTCATTTAATTTGGTATATGGCCATATTAAATTAACAGTTGTAGACAGACGATTGAAATTTACAAAGAACCTGTATTACTAACTCTTCTATAACAACAAGTATAAAATTTAGTATAAAAACATTATATTATAAATTAATTAGTTGATATAATTTGATGTATATGGGCAAACAGTTACAGACAGACGGTTGAAATTTACACAGAACCTGATTGCTAAATCTACTACAACAGCAAGTACATATATAATGTAAATTTAGAAATTAAAGCGAGACCCTATAGTTGCTGCAATTTGATGTATATTGCCAAGCTATTGAACAGTTGAAAAAGTATAAAGTTTGGAGACATAAGTGTGTCCCAATAGTTAATGTAACCTAATGTATGTGGCCATAGACTTGAGCTGTTATAGGCAGACAGATGAAATCTGTTTTGATGTCGGTTGTTTTGCTCAAGAATTATCAAATAATATCTTTTAATACTCCAATCAATAATGTAAAAGGTATACATCGTGTTTGTATCATCAAGCATTAAACTAAGTTTTCCATTTGTACGCGTTTCTAGCGAAATTTTCGTTTACTTTCAACAATTCATATTTTATTTGCACGCGTATTGCAAATACTCAAATAGGAACATTGTTGCCGCCACTGTGTTATTTACTAAAGTTCTGTTCAGACGGTTTTCAGATCTTAAAATATTGTCAGAAAAATTGCAGAAAATGCCTTACAATCCTGTGTGAAGGTTCTAGAAGTAAATAACAATGCTCACATAATGTGCCTGAGATAAAAATGTCAACGCAGCATTTTCTACTATGCAGCAGATGGAGGTAGAAATTCTCAAATATTCAAGAACGCCTAAAAATAGGGTGTATAAAAGCAATGCCAATACGTGCTGATTCATTCTGATTGTAAGCGTCATCTAGTTAAGATCTTGTGGTATAAAAGTGTAAAGTTGCCAGCAAGTATTATTAATCGCGAATAGTTAAATCGTCAAATAATTGATTAAATAAAGTGTAATTTAATTAAAACTCTAAAAGTCGTGTGTGTAATTATTTTGCAAATAAAGGGTTCATAAATAACACGTTTATAATTTAAGTAAAGGTAACAACAGGGGTTGCCAGATTTTATTATTCGTATCATTATCCCTCACTCAAGCCTGTTCGTCCCGAATAGGCACAATTTTTATTCTTTAGGAGTGAGGGATAATGTCACGAATAATAAAATCTCGAAACCGCTGTTGTTGTTTTCGTATGAGCGTGGTGAATAAGTTAATTCAAATAATGGTGTGTGTACAGAATAATACCACAATTAGCCAACAAAAGCTGAGCAACCTCGATGGTTGCGTTAGTAGAGGTGCGTGCTGTAAAACAGAAGATTGTGAGTCGGATCCCGCCTTCCAACATGCGTACTACGGAAAATAATAATTTTTATAATGCAATTAAAAATTAAGAAGCAGCAATACAAACCTCCCGAGAGGCAAAAGACAGTTATTGTGTGAGGCCATGTGGAGGCGTCCTATTTAATATAAGAGTAACAGAGAATTGTCTTCTCCCTTCCGAGAGTTTTCTACTGCTGGCCACTGTTTCGAACTGAAACTTAAAAACATTAAAAGGTGCCCTGCCGTCAAAGGTCGCCCGTTGACGCTAGAGCTTTCTTGCATTGCTTTAAAGCTGTCTTGAAATGTTTGTTGAAGCTTCTGGTTTTTTCCTTCTATTTTCTTCATCTGGGTTTTCTACTTCTGGCTGTTTTCTTCTATTTTTTTCATTATTGCGGCAAACATTGAATTTAAGTCTATAACGCTGTTTGTTGCTGGGGTACATACTTCAATCTCTTCCTTTTCGTCTTTTTCTTCAAATTCGTATGTCCCAAAATCGATACCACGCTTAAATTCATCTATTAACCGCTTTTGCAATTCTGCTTTATTGCCGGCTGTCGGCAGATCCAACTTACTCAGCTGCATTTTTAGCTGCTCAACTTTTAGCTCGTCAAAGTCAATTGTAATTATTTATTTATTATTTTGCAATTTCACTTTCAATGGCGAAGTCTTGCAGCGTCTCATGTTCATTCTGCACCCTGCCTCGTAACTCCATTCTGTAGAGTTCTCTTTTATGCTCGCCACCGTACTTACGTTGTAAGGCTACCATTATGTCCTCGTAATTATTTCTGCAACCGGCTGGTAAGCTTTCGAGTATCTGGATGGCATAATCGTGATGGGGAAGACTTTTGACGAACACCTCACAAACCTGGATGAAGTTTTCAAGCGTAAAAAAGCTGCTGTTTCCTAGGGCTTTGCAAATACTACAGGAGATTTGTGCCAGTGGTAGACGCCCTTGTGAACAATTGGGTGTGTCGATACTGTGTTCCACTAGAACAACATTCAGACCAGGGACGAAATTTTTAATCGGCTATATTTATCGGCGACGTTTATGGTATCAAAAAGACGAAAACAATACCGCTGCATCCACAGTCTGATGAAATGGTGGAAAGATTCAATCGTACCCTGGAGGAATATATCAGAAAAGTGGTCAGTATACACCAAAAGGATTGGGATGAGCATATACCCAAATTTCTAGTGGCGTACCGGTTAGCTATACACCATTCAACCTCACGTAGTCCAGCAAAATTCTTCTTTAGAACAGAACTAAAACTGCCAGCAGATTTAATAACTGGTGTAGACCAGCGCACGAAAACAATGGAAATATTCTGCAGGCACAAGAAGAACTGCATGAGCTAAATATGGCAGAGGTAATGTTGAGCCTATTCGGAACAAAAAGGCTTAAGTAGGTGGCAGTGTTACAAAGATGCTTTATTAAAATCATAAAACGAAAACGAAACGGCCTATTGGGTTTGTTTTCAAAGATAGAAGTTTTTACCAGACATCATTATTACAAAACAAAAACAACTAACACAAAGCAAGATATAAACACAATACACAACCATACACGCACCTGCATTGTATAACAACTAAATAAAAAAACACAAATAATAATTGAAGGTTCTAGAAGTAAATAACAATGCTCACATCATGTGTCTCAAATAAAAATGACAACACAGCATGTTCTACTACGCAGCAGATGGAGGTAGAAATTCTCGAATATTCAAGAACGCCTAAAAATAGGGTATATAAAAGCAACGCCAATACGTGCTGATTCATTCTGATTGTAAGCGTCATCTAGTTAAGATCTTGTGGTATAACAGTGTTAAGTTGCCAGCGTGTATTATTAATCGCGAATAGTTAAATCGTCAAATAATTGATTACATTAAGTGTAATTTAATTAAAACTCTAAAAGTTGTATGTGTGATTATTTTGCAAATAAAGAACTCAATAAATAACACGTTTATAATTTAAATAAAAATAACAACAGGGGTTGCCAGATTCAATCCGAATAGGCACAATTTTTATTCTTTAGGATAATTGCTTGTCCGTTTTTCAAGTATTCACAACTAGTGTACAGCTTTCATTTTGTGGTTTATTTTTCAATTTTAAAGTTTGGTTCCACAATTAAGGGCTGTGAACAACATATTAACAAGGGTAACAGGACCGACTTATAATTATTATAAGTTCCTTGCTGGCGAAGAAGATCTTGATCTTCTCTTTGTGGATCTACAGTTGCGCTCAAAATGGCCTGCCTTACCGCATTTAAAGCAATTAGTGCAAGAATTACTTTTTTCCTCCTCTATTATCTGTTTGAGTAACTCTTTTATCTCGCTTCTATTGTCTCTGTCATAAGTTTCTGTTTCAAGACATCGCACCTGTGGCTTCACGATGGCTTTTGCGGTCTCCTGGGCTAGCGCGAACGAGATGGTTTTTGCAAAGGATGATTTCTGCATAGCACAAACCGCATATTTAACATCTGGATCCCGTATGCCATTCACAAATGTTTCAATCTTAAACTGATCCAGAAACGGATGATCTTCGCCTGAGTAAGTGAGCTGTGTCATTGATGTGCGGCTTACCCAAATTGTGTCAAGGGAAGACTGGTCGAAGGCCCAGAATGACGACCAAATTTTGGCAAAAATAATGCTGGCTAAGCAAAACAATAGGAGACCGAATCACAATGAAATATCGGTAGAGAGCCAACTAGCAAAATCGTACTGGGCTCAGTGCAGATGTCTGTGGATGGTTAAGGTTACTACGAGTAAACAAGGCATAGAGTAGTTCATGTCTCGCCGGAGTTATACAGTAGTGTTGAGTGGATGGCTGCATTTGTAGTAATAACGCATGTTTAGTAAATACGAGACCAACGGTTCACAAGACGGTAGGATCAAGAAGTATAGCCAAAAAAAGCCATAAAATTTGGATACAGAATAATGAGCCACTGTGGTATTTGCAATCAAAAGAATCTCCACGTTTGTCAGCTACAAAGGGAAAACCGTAACAATATTGTTTAGACGTTGGTAAAATATTGATAAAATTATCATTTTGAATGCTGATTGAAAGTAGTTGGTAGAATTTCAATGTCTTTGTCTATTCCCATCCAGGCGGGCTAATGCGGCGTATCTTTGTAAACAGGCTGATGTCATTTAAGGTAGTTTATTGTTCTAGTGAAATATTTCCATTAATGGCTGGTTGTCGGTAACAAGTTTAAACAGCCGTTCAAAAACAAATTCATGGAAATGTTGCACGGCTTTAAAAATAGCTAAAGCTTCTCCATATAGTTGAGAGTAATTTTGTTCTGCACTTGTTATTGATCGAGATGCGAATGCAATTGGTCTCTCTCAGTAGATGAGAGTGTACGCCAGATATTCTGGTTAGGCTTGCATCACAAGCAAGTTGAAGTGGCAACTCTGGATTATACGGCATTAGTGCCCTGCCACTTGCAATTTAATGTTTTAGTGTATTGAATGCTCTTTGGCATCTACTGGGCCATTTCAATTTACGAGTAGAATATTTGTGCAATAATTTTCGTTGAGGTGTTGTTAAAGTAGAAACATTTAAATTAATCTGGAATAATATGTGATATTCCAGGGAATTGCCTGACGTCGTCTACGGTTTTAGGTTCTGGCTTTTATAAAATTGCTTAAACTTTTGAAAAAGACTTTTCAATCTTGTTGCACTCTATAGTGTGCTCCAAAAATTTAATTTGATTTTCGAAAAATAAAAATTTTGTACTGTTTAGATGTAGATTTGCAATCTTCTAAAGATTTACCATCTACAATAATGTGTTCAAAGTATGACTCGGTTCTAGGTACACCACGTAAAATGATCGATTATTCGATTAAATACGGCTGCAGCCGTTTTTATACCAAACGATTATCTGTTCATACTGTTAAAAAGATGCTTTAAAAAATTATAAAAAGACGTAAAAATAATTGACGCCAAGAAAGTAAAACGAAATGGCCTATTGTGTTTGTTTTCAAAGCTAGAAGGTTCTACAAAACATCTTCATTACAAAACAAAAACAACTAACACAAAGCGAGAAATAAACAAACACAATACAAAAACACAATTACACAACATGTAAAAACATGTAGAATAATAATTGAAGGTTCTAGAGATAAATAACAATGCTCACATAATGTGTTTGAGATAAAAATGGCAACGCAGCATTTTGTACTACGCAGCAGATGGAGGTAGAAATTCTCGAATATTCATGAACGGCTAAAAATAGGGTATATAAAAGCAACGCCAATACGTGCTGATTCATTCTGATTGTGAACGTCATCTAGTTAAGATCTTGTGTTATAACAGTGTAAAGTTACCAGCGTATATTATTAATCGAGAATAGTTAAATCGTCAAATAATTGATTAAATAAAGTGTAATTTAATTAAAACTCTAAAAGTTGTGAGTGTAATTATTTTGCAAATAAAGAACTCATAAATAACACGTTTATAATTTAAATAAACGTAACAATACGATACATTCCTCTATGAGTGAATATCGTTTGTATAAGACTTCATTGGTCATCAACCGTTATATGACGGTAGACTTTGTATAAGCGGAGTCGGCAAAAATAATTGGATAATGAACATTTTCTAAGCGTTGGTTTACCCCTACCTTATAATCTATACACAAACGAACCCCTCCACCTGTTTTCGGAATTAGATCAAGTGGTTAGAAATTTTTGAAACAATACTGGCATTTTCTAGACTGGAAAACATCCAATTTTCGTTTCAAAAACGTCCGCAATTTCCTAAATAAGGTATTCGATATAATTTTGATTAAAACAGATATTAGTTAAACTGTTACCTATATCTGATTCATCAGTTCAGCCAAGTTGATTTTAAGGCGACGAATATATGTTCTATCTAATATAGTCGCGCAGCTATTCGGAACTATATACAATTCATCTGAGGTTAACACCCCCTTAAATTAAATTTTAACACATACATTGCCATCTGGTACAAAAGTGTGTTGTGTTTACGTTTGTAGAATTTATTTGACTATGAAGATTTAATTCATTGAATTGCTTTCTCGGAAAGAAGGTAAATCCAGACCTGGAGCCAACTTTAAACTATACTGGTTTACCTTTAATGTTTATGTGTGCATAATAACGCTCAGAATTTTTGTTTTCAAACCTGTTTTGATAGACATGAAGTTGACACACCGTTAAATTGAATTTTAACACGTCTTCTGCCATCTGGTAAAAAATTGTGTACGACCGAAAAATAACGTTTGTAGAATCTATTTGACTCTTTAGATTTAATTCATTGAATTGCTTCCTCGGAAGGAAGGTAAATCAAGACCCGGAGTCAGCTAAATACTTTTTTAGTTTTATGTGTGAATAATAGCGCTCAAAATTTTAGTTTTAAAACAGGTTTTGATGGACGTCTATTATTTTGTAAACGCCGTAATATACACTTTGCTCACGTGTCCTTTTTTACTGCAGCTTGAACATATTAATTTAGATTTGCTAGTGCGACACTCTTTTGCATTGTGGTTATTTGGCCCACAGCGAAGGCACAAACCACCAATCAAAAATTCATGATAATTCTTTTTTGTACGATTAAATTGTTGAGCTGAACGTTGAGATTTATTTTGTGTAAGGTTTTACAGCAGCGCAGATACAACTGTAGATCCACAAAGAGAAGATCAAGACCTGCTTCGCCAGCAAGCGACAACAAGCGGGCGAACAACACCAAATCGCATGAGTCACCGTTAAACTCAATCGAGCTAGCACTAAGGGGCAGGTGCTGGCTCCCACAATCGATGGCCCCACAATCTCCATTTCCGTTGTGCAATAGAAAAATAGCAACCTAACTGTTTGTGGTCTTGTAAACGGAAGAAAGCAAGTTCTCACCATAGACACAGGAGCACCTCAGTCAGTTATAAGCCCTGATTTAGTAAAAGGGGCAGTGGAACCGCTAAATAATGTACAACTGCGCACTGCTACTGGCGACTTAGCCATTGTCTATGGAAGAGCCAGGGTAAGACTACCTATTACAAATACCAGCACTGACCATGTATTTGTTGTTACTTGTTGTTGTATTTGTTGTTGTTGTATTTGTTGTTGCTGATATAGTGGATGAAGTTATCATTGATGCAGACTTTCTAATAGCCCATGGTATTAATCTGCACATGGGCGAGCAAATAATGATATGGCGCAATGTGGAGATACCCCTTACCCACAGGAAGGAAGCTATTTGCCGTTGAACGCCAGAAATTACCACCTAAGGCGGGAACAATAGTATGGTCACGTGTGGAAACAGATTGTGAGGATAACCGCTTGTGGGTGGTGGAACCAAAGGAACTAAAAGACGATATCATGACAGCAAAAGCCCTCGTGAAAATCTGCGACGATGGCAGAGTTTTTGTGAGAGTACTTAATCTGACTAACAGCGAAAAAACTATTAACAGGAATTTTGAGATGGGTCGATGTGAGCAAGCAGAAGCCATAATTAATAGTGCGGCGAATACAGTATGTCCACAGCCACAGAAAAGGATTCATTAGCAGAACAGCTGCAAAAATGGGTGGCAGGACTAACACCTCCTGACAGAAACAAAGCAAAACAGTTGCTGAGAAAGCATGCCTCCTTCTTCGCCCTAAATAATAAAAGCCAAGGTAGAACGACAGGTGTTAAACATAATACTGGCGAATTGAGGCCTATAGAAGAGGCACCCAGAAGTGTTTCCCTAGCAAAACGAAACGATGTTAAAGGCCCAGAATGACGACCCAATTTTGACAAAAACTGTATTGGCTCCGAAAAACAACAGAAGACCGAATCCTAATGAAATATCGGCAGAGAGCCATTTAGCAAAATCGTACTGGGCTCAGTGGAATAGCCTGAAAGTAGAAGATGGCTGCTTGTATCGATCTTGGAAGAGTACAGATGGCAAAACTACAACGGACTTAATTGTCGTGCCAACTTCTAAAAGAAGTGAGATACTAAAGCAGTTCCATCACAGTTCCAGCGGCAGCCATATGGGTATAACAAAAACTCTTGAAAAGATAAAGCAGATGTTTTACTGGGTAGGCAGCGAACAATACGTAGCCGATTGAATTACTAATTGCGAACAGTGCATTACGGCCAAGGGTCCTATAAGAAAAAGTCGTGGCAAACTTCAACAATACAATGCAAGCACTCCCATTGAGCGGATAGCTATTGATATCACAGGTCCATTTCCTGTCAGTGATGCTGGAAACCGATATGTACTAGTGGTAATGGATTATTTTAGCAAATGACCCGAAGTGTATGCCATTCCAAACCAAGAATCCAAAACAGTGGTAGACACCCTTGTGAGCAATTGGGTGTGTCAATATATTGTCCCACTAGAACTACATTCAGACCAGGGACGGAATTTTGAATCAGCTATATTCAAAGAGATGTGGGACGTTTACGATATCAAAAAGACGAGAACTACACCTCTGCATCCACAGTCTGATGGCATGGTGAAAAGATTAAATCGCACCCTAAAGAAACATCTCAGAAAAGTGGTCAGTACACACCAAAAGGATTGGGATGAGCATATACCCAAATTTCTACTGGCGTACCGGTCAGCTGTACACCTAAAGAACTCAATAAATAACACGTTTATAATTTAAATAAACGTAATAATATTAATGTTATAACATATACGAAATTTGGGTAGCATCCGGTGATAAGCTATATGAACAGTAGCGAAATGGCCATATGGATATGCTTTCGCCTCGGTAATACACTTAATTTTTCTTAGTTTGAAATAGTAAATATTGTTGCGATTTTGCTTTATTTAAATGATGAAAAGAAGTAAAAATAATTGTGACCAAGAAAGTTAAACGAAATAGCCTATTGTATTTGTTTTCGTAAAGTAAAAAAATTAAAAATAAATTGCAATACATACACACATATTGCTAGACATTATTGACAACGCAACAAGATTTTACAAAGACAAAATACTCGTAAGAGCTAACGCAGTCACCTGTTGTCATTTCGCCTTGTGTAGAAATAAAACAAGTACTGTTTGTTTAACTTATTTCAATTAACAAAATAGGTTTAAGTTTTTAATTTAACGTTGTTGTTTATGTATTAATAGTTAAATATTAATCACAATTTGTAACAACTTTAGAATTTTCAACTATTACACTTTTACAGCTTTCGAATTTTCAACTTTTACAACTTTAGGAAAAAAAACTTTAACAACTTTAGAAAAAAATTTTCAAAAAGAAACATTAACAACTTGTTTTTTCGAGTACAACCTATGCAAACCAGCAAACCAGAACAAAAAATATGTTTAAATCTTCTTTAGTTTCTCTTTTATTCTTTTTTATCGTTTCATAGTTTTGACCGATGCTGCTATTTTACATTCATCCATCCTGATAATAACTGTCCCAGATAACAGTATAGAATCAGCATCATCGTTTATCATCCATGGCTTTATATTATCAAAACTAGTTGATGTTTTACTCGGACCTTCCATATCAGCTGCTTTAACTACTTCATACCAGTTGTTACGCTTTACCTTTGCTATTTTTTAGGGACATATAAATTTACAAGTTTTATCGCTGATACAAACTGCGTTTTTTTAACAGCAAATAAATTACCAACTTGGTAAAGATTTGATAATTTGCGTTTTTTTTATCAAAATCTCTTTTGTATTGTTGTGGAAATTTTAATATTTGTGCCTTAGCTTCATTTCGAACTTCTTGACATTCGTTATTAAACTGTAAATACATTTCTTTTAATATAAGTATTTAGGGCGCGTGTGAAACGGTAGCGGTAAATAACAATGCTCACATAATGTGCCTGAGATAAAAATGTCAACGCAGCATTTTCTACTATGCAGCAGATGGAGGTAGAAATTCTCAAATATTCAAGAACGCCTAAAAATAGGGTGTATAAAAGCAATGCCAATACGTGCTGATTCATTCTGATTGTAAGCGTCATCTAGTTAAGATCTTGTGGTATAAAAGTGTAAAGTTGCCAGCAAGTATTATTAATCGCGAATAGTTAAATCGTCAAATAATTGATTAAATAAAGTGTAATTTAATTAAAACTCTAAAAGTCGTGTGTGTAATTATTTTGCAAATAAAGGGTTCATAAATAACACGTTTATAATTTAAGTAAAGGTAACAACAGGGGTTGCCAGATTTTATTATTCGTATCATTATCCCTCACTCAAGCCTGTTCGTCCCGAATAGGCACAATTTTTATTCTTTAGGAGTGAGGGATAATGTCACGAATAATAAAATCTCGAAACCGCTGTTGTTGTTTTCGTATGAGCGTGGTGAATAAGTTAATTCAAATAATGGTGTGTGTACAGAATAATACCACAATTAGCCAACAAAAGCTGAGCAACCTCGATGGTTGCGTTAGTAGAGGTGCGTGCTGTAAAACAGAAGATTGTGAGTCGGATCCCGCCTTCCAACATGCGTACTACGGAAAATAATAATTTTTATAATGCAATTAAAAATTAAGAAGCAGCAATACAAACCTCCCGAGAGGCAAAAGACAGTTATTGTGTGAGGCCATGTGGAGGCGTCCTATTTAATATAAGAGTAACAGAGAATTGTCTTCTCCCTTCCGAGAGTTTTCTACTGCTGGCCACTGTTTCGAACTGAAACTTAAAAACATTAAAAGGTGCCCTGCCGTCAAAGGTCGCCCGTTGACGCTAGAGCTTTCTTGCATTGCTTTAAAGCTGTCTTGAAATGTTTGTTGAAGCTTCTGGTTTTTTCCTTCTATTTTCTTCATCTGGGTTTTCTACTTCTGGCTGTTTTCTTCTATTTTTTTCATTATTGCGGCAAACATTGAATTTAAGTCTATAACGCTGTTTGTTGCTGGGGTACATACTTCAATCTCTTCCTTTTCGTCTTTTTCTTCAAATTCGTATGTCCCAAAATCGATACCACGCTTAAATTCATCTATTAACCGCTTTTGCAATTCTGCTTTATTGCCGGCTGTCGGCAGATCCAACTTACTCAGCTGCATTTTTAGCTGCTCAACTTTTAGCTCGTCAAAGTCAATTGTAATTATTTATTTATTATTTTGCAATTTCACTTTCAATGGCGAAGTCTTGCAGCGTCTCATGTTCATTCTGCACCCTGCCTCGTAACTCCATTCTGTAGAGTTCTCTTTTATGCTCGCCACCGTACTTACGTTGTAAGGCTACCATTATGTCCTCGTAATTATTTCTGCAACCGGCTGGTAAGCTTTCGAGTATCTGGATGGCATAATCGTGATGGGGAAGACTTTTGACGAACACCTCACAAACCTGGATGAAGTTTTCAAGCGTAAAAAAGCTGCTGTTTCCTAGGGCTTTGCAAATACTACAGGAGATTTGTGCCAGTGGTAGACGCCCTTGTGAACAATTGGGTGTGTCGATACTGTGTTCCACTAGAACAACATTCAGACCAGGGACGAAATTTTTAATCGGCTATATTTATCGGCGACGTTTATGGTATCAAAAAGACGAAAACAATACCGCTGCATCCACAGTCTGATGAAATGGTGGAAAGATTCAATCGTACCCTGGAGGAATATATCAGAAAAGTGGTCAGTATACACCAAAAGGATTGGGATGAGCATATACCCAAATTTCTAGTGGCGTACCGGTTAGCTATACACCATTCAACCTCACGTAGTCCAGCAAAATTCTTCTTTAGAACAGAACTAAAACTGCCAGCAGATTTAATAACTGGTGTAGACCAGCGCACGAAAACAATGGAAATATTCTGCAGGCACAAGAAGAACTGCATGAGCTAAATATGGCAGAGGTAATGTTGAGCCTATTCGGAACAAAAAGGCTTAAGTAGGTGGCAGTGTTACAAAGATGCTTTATTAAAATCATAAAACGAAAACGAAACGGCCTATTGGGTTTGTTTTCAAAGATAGAAGTTTTTACCAGACATCATTATTACAAAACAAAAACAACTAACACAAAGCAAGATATAAACACAATACACAACCATACACGCACCTGCATTGTATAACAACTAAATAAAAAAACACAAATAATAATTGAAGGTTCTAGAAGTAAATAACAATGCTCACATCATGTGTCTCAAATAAAAATGACAACACAGCATGTTCTACTACGCAGCAGATGGAGGTAGAAATTCTCGAATATTCAAGAACGCCTAAAAATAGGGTATATAAAAGCAACGCCAATACGTGCTGATTCATTCTGATTGTAAGCGTCATCTAGTTAAGATCTTGTGGTATAACAGTGTTAAGTTGCCAGCGTGTATTATTAATCGCGAATAGTTAAATCGTCAAATAATTGATTACATTAAGTGTAATTTAATTAAAACTCTAAAAGTTGTATGTGTGATTATTTTGCAAATAAAAAACTCAATAAATAACACGTTTATAATTTAAATAAAAATAACAACAGGGGTTGCCAGATTCAATCCGAATAGGCACAATTTTTATTCTTTAGGATAATTGCTTGTCCGTTTTTCAAGTATTCACAACTAGTGTACAGCTTTCATTTTGTGGTTTATTTTTCAATTTTAAAGTTTGGTTCCACAATTAAGGGCTGTGAACAACATATTAACAAGGGTAACAGGACCGACTTATAATTATTATAAGTTCCTTGCTGGCGAAGAAGATCTTGATCTTCTCTTTGTGGATCTACAGTTGCGCTCAAAATGGCCTGCCTTACCGCATTTAAAGCAATTAGTGCAAGAATTACTTTTTTCCTCCTCTATTATCTGTTTGAGTAACTCTTTTATCTCGCTTCTATTGTCTCTGTCATAAGTTTCTGTTTCAAGACATCGCACCTGTGGCTTCACGATGGCTTTTGCGGTCTCCTGGGCTAGCGCGAACGAGATGGTTTTTGCAAAGGATGATTTCTGCATAGCACAAACCGCATATTTAACATCTGGATCCCGTATGCCATTCACAAATGTTTCAATCTTAAACTGATCCAGAAACGGATGATCTTCGCCTGAGTAAGTGAGCTGTGTCATTGATGTGCGGCTTACCCAAATTGTGTCAAGGGAAGACTGGTCGAAGGCCCAGAATGACGACCAAATTTTGGCAAAAATAATGCTGGCTAAGCAAAACAATAGGAGACCGAATCACAATGAAATATCGGTAGAGAGCCAACTAGCAAAATCGTACTGGGCTCAGTGCAGATGTCTGTGGATGGTTAAGGTTACTACGAGTAAACAAGGCATAGAGTAGTTCATGTCTCGCCGGAGTTATACAGTAGTGTTGAGTGGATGGCTGCATTTGTAGTAATAACGCATGTTTAGTAAATACGAGACCAACGGTTCACAAGACGGTAGGATCAAGAAGTATAGCCAAAAAAAGCCATAAAATTTGGATACAGAATAATGAGCCACTGTGGTATTTGCAATCAAAAGAATCTCCACGTTTGTCAGCTACAAAGGGAAAACCGTAACAATATTGTTTAGACGTTGGTAAAATATTGATAAAATTATCATTTTGAATGCTGATTGAAAGTAGTTGGTAGAATTTCAATGTCTTTGTCTATTCCCATCCAGGCGGGCTAATGCGGCGTATCTTTGTAAACAGGCTGATGTCATTTAAGGTAGTTTATTGTTCTAGTGAAATATTTCCATTAATGGCTGGTTGTCGGTAACAAGTTTAAACAGCCGTTCAAAAACAAATTCATGGAAATGTTGCACGGCTTTAAAAATAGCTAAAGCTTCTCCATATAGTTGAGAGTAATTTTGTTCTGCACTTGTTATTGATCGAGATGCGAATGCAATTGGTCTCTCTCAGTAGATGAGAGTGTACGCCAGATATTCTGGTTAGGCTTGCATCACAAGCAAGTTGAAGTGGCAACTCTGGATTATACGGCATTAGTGCCCTGCCACTTGCAATTTAATGTTTTAGTGTATTGAATGCTCTTTGGCATCTACTGGGCCATTTCAATTTACGAGTAGAATATTTGTGCAATAATTTTCGTTGAGGTGTTGTTAAAGTAGAAACATTTAAATTAATCTGGAATAATATGTGATATTCCAGGGAATTGCCTGACGTCGTCTACGGTTTTAGGTTCTGGCTTTTATAAAATTGCTTAAACTTTTGAAAAAGACTTTTCAATCTTGTTGCACTCTATAGTGTGCTCCAAAAATTTAATTTGATTTTCGAAAAATAAAAATTTTGTACTGTTTAGATGTAGATTTGCAATCTTCTAAAGATTTACCATCTACAATAATGTGTTCAAAGTGACTCGGTTCTAGGTACACCACGTAAAATGATCGATTATTCGATTAAATACGGCTGCAGCCGTTTTTATACCAAACGATTATCTGTTCATACTGTTAAAAAGATGCTTTAAAAAATTATAAAAAGACGTAAAAATAATTGACGCCAAGAAAGTAAAACGAAATGGCCTATTGTGTTTGTTTTCAAAGCTAGAAGGTTCTACAAAACATCTTCATTACAAAACAAAAACAACTAACACAAAGCGAGAAATAAACAAACACAATACAAAAACACAATTACACAACATGTAAAAACATGTAGAATAATAATTGAAGGTTCTAGAGATAAATAACAATGCTCACATAATGTGTTTGAGATAAAAATGGCAACGCAGCATTTTGTACTACGCAGCAGATGGAGGTAGAAATTCTCGAATATTCATGAACGGCTAAAAATAGGGTATATAAAAGCAACGCCAATACGTGCTGATTCATTCTGATTGTGAACGTCATCTAGTTAAGATCTTGTGTTATAACAGTGTAAAGTTACCAGCGTATATTATTAATCGAGAATAGTTAAATCGTCAAATAATTGATTAAATAAAGTGTAATTTAATTAAAACTCTAAAAGTTGTGAGTGTAATTATTTTGCAAATAAAGAACTCATAAATAACACGTTTATAATTTAAATAAACGTAACAATACGATACATTCCTCTATGAGTGAATATCGTTTGTATAAGACTTCATTGGTCATCAACCGTTATATGACGGTAGACTTTGTATAAGCGGAGTCGGCAAAAATAATTGGATAATGAACATTTTCTAAGCGTTGGTTTACCCCTACCTTATAATCTATACACAAACGAACCCCTCCACCTGTTTTCGGAATTAGATCAAGTGGTTAGAAATTTTTGAAACAATACTGGCATTTTCTAGACTGGAAAACATCCAATTTTCGTTTCAAAAACGTCCGCAATTTCCTAAATAAGGTATTCGATATAATTTTGATTAAAACAGATATTAGTTAAACTGTTACCTATATCTGATTCATCAGTTCAGCCAAGTTGATTTTAAGGCGACGAATATATGTTCTATCTAATATAGTCGCGCAGCTATTCGGAACTATATACAATTCATCTGAGGTTAACACCCCCTTAAATTAAATTTTAACACATACATTGCCATCTGGTACAAAAGTGTGTTGTGTTTACGTTTGTAGAATTTATTTGACTATGAAGATTTAATTCATTGAATTGCTTTCTCGGAAAGAAGGTAAATCCAGACCTGGAGCCAACTTTAAACTATACTGGTTTACCTTTAATGTTTATGTGTGCATAATAACGCTCAGAATTTTTGTTTTCAAACCTGTTTTGATAGACATGAAGTTGACACACCGTTAAATTGAATTTTAACACGTCTTCTGCCATCTGGTAAAAAATTGTGTACGACCGAAAAATAACGTTTGTAGAATCTATTTGACTCTTTAGATTTAATTCATTGAATTGCTTCCTCGGAAGGAAGGTAAATCAAGACCCGGAGTCAGCTAAATACTTTTTTAGTTTTATGTGTGAATAATAGCGCTCAAAATTTTAGTTTTAAAACAGGTTTTGATGGACGTCTATTATTTTGTAAACGCCGTAATATACACTTTGCTCACGTGTCCTTTTTTACTGCAGCTTGAACATATTAATTTAGATTTGCTAGTGCGACACTCTTTTGCATTGTGGTTATTTGGCCCACAGCGAAGGCACAAACCACCAATCAAAAATTCATGATAATTCTTTTTTGTACGATTAAATTGTTGAGCTGAACGTTGAGATTTATTTTGTGTAAGGTTTTACAGCAGCGCAGATACAACTGTAGATCCACAAAGAGAAGATCAAGACCTGCTTCGCCAGCAAGCGACAACAAGCGGGCGAACAACACCAAATCGCATGAGTCACCGTTAAACTCAATCGAGCTAGCACTAAGGGGCAGGTGCTGGCTCCCACAATCGATGGCCCCACAATCTCCATTTCCGTTGTGCAATAGAAAAATAGCAACCTAACTGTTTGTGGTCTTGTAAACGGAAGAAAGCAAGTTCTCACCATAGACACAGGAGCACCTCAGTCAGTTATAAGCCCTGATTTAGTAAAAGGGGCAGTGGAACCGCTAAATAATGTACAACTGCGCACTGCTACTGGCGACTTAGCCATTGTCTATGGAAGAGCCAGGGTAAGACTACCTATTACAAATACCAGCACTGACCATGTATTTGTTGTTACTTGTTGTTGTATTTGTTGTTGTTGTATTTGTTGTTGCAGATATAGTGGATGAAGTTATCATTGATGCAGACTTTCTAATAGCCCATGGTATTAATCTGCACATGGGCGAGCAAATAATGATATGGCGCAATGTGGAGATACCCCTTACCCACAGGAAGGAAGCTATTTGCCGTTGAACGCCAGAAATTACCACCTAAGGCGGGAACAATAGTATGGTCACGTGTGGAAACAGATTGTGAGGATAACCGCTTGTGGGTGGTGGAACCAAAGGAACTAAAAGACGATATCATGACAGCAAAAGCCCTCGTGAAAATCTGCGACGATGGCAGAGTTTTTGTGAGAGTACTTAATCTGACTAACAGCGAAAAAACTATTAACAGGAATTTTGAGATGGGTCGATGTGAGCAAGCAGAAGCCATAATTAATAGTGCGGCGAATACAGTATGTCCACAGCCACAGAAAAGGATTCATTAGCAGAACAGCTGCAAAAATGGGTGGCAGGACTAACACCTCCTGACAGAAACAAAGCAAAACAGTTGCTGAGAAAGCATGCCTCCTTCTTCGCCCTAAATAATAAAAGCCAAGGTAGAACGACAGGTGTTAAACATAATACTGGCGAATTGAGGCCTATAGAAGAGGCACCCAGAAGTGTTTCCCTAGCAAAACGAAACGATGTTAAAGGCCCAGAATGACGACCCAATTTTGACAAAAACTGTATTGGCTCCGAAAAACAACAGAAGACCGAATCCTAATGAAATATCGGCAGAGAGCCATTTAGCAAAATCGTACTGGGCTCAGTGGAATAGCCTGAAAGTAGAAGATGGCTGCTTGTATCGATCTTGGAAGAGTACAGATGGCAAAACTACAACGGACTTAATTGTCGTGCCAACTTCTAAAAGAAGTGAGATACTAAAGCAGTTCCATCACAGTTCCAGCGGCAGCCATATGGGTATAACAAAAACTCTTGAAAAGATAAAGCAGATGTTTTACTGGGTAGGCAGCGAACAATACGTAGCCGATTGAATTACTAATTGCGAACAGTGCATTACGGCCAAGGGTCCTATAAGAAAAAGTCGTGGCAAACTTCAACAATACAATGCAAGCACTCCCATTGAGCGGATAGCTATTGATATCACAGGTCCATTTCCTGTCAGTGATGCTGGAAACCGATATGTACTAGTGGTAATGGATTATTTTAGCAAATGACCCGAAGTGTATGCCATTCCAAACCAAGAATCCAAAACAGTGGTAGACACCCTTGTGAGCAATTGGGTGTGTCAATATATTGTCCCACTAGAACTACATTCAGACCAGGGACGGAATTTTGAATCAGCTATATTCAAAGAGATGTGGGACGTTTACGATATCAAAAAGACGAGAACTACACCTCTGCATCCACAGTCTGATGGCATGGTGAAAAGATTAAATCGCACCCTAAAGAAACATCTCAGAAAAGTGGTCAGTACACACCAAAAGGATTGGGATGAGCATATACCCAAATTTCTACTGGCGTACCGGTCAGCTGTACACCTAAAGAACTCAATAAATAACACGTTTATAATTTAAATAAACGTAATAATATTAATGTTATAACATATACGAAATTTGGGTAGCATCCGGTGATAAGCTATATGAACAGTAGCGAAATGGCCATATGGATATGCTTTCGCCTCGGTAATACACTTAATTTTTCTTAGTTTGAAATAGTAAATATTGTTGCGATTTTGCTTTATTTAAATGATGAAAAGAAGTAAAAATAATTGTGACCAAGAAAGTTAAACGAAATAGCCTATTGTATTTGTTTTCGTAAAGTAAAAAAATTAAAAATAAATTGCAATACATACACACATATTGCTAGACATTATTGACAACGCAACAAGATTTTACAAAGACAAAATACTCGTAAGAGCTAACGCAGTCACCTGTTGTCATTTCGCCTTGTGTAGAAATAAAACAAGTACTGTTTGTTTAACTTATTTCAATTAACAAAATAGGTTTAAGTTTTTAATTTAACGTTGTTGTTTATGTATTAATAGTTAAATATTAATCACAATTTGTAACAACTTTAGAATTTTCAACTATTACACTTTTACAGCTTTCGAATTTTCAACTTTTACAACTTTAGGAAAAAAAACTTTAACAACTTTAGAAAAAAATTTTCAAAAAGAAACATTAACAACTTGTTTTTTCGAGTACAACCTATGCAAACCAGCAAACCAGAACAAAAAATATGTTTAAATCTTCTTTAGTTTCTCTTTTATTCTTTTTTATCGTTTCATAGTTTTGACCGATGCTGCTATTTTACATTCATCCATCCTGATAATAACTGTCCCAGATAACAGTATAGAATCAGCATCATCGTTTATCATCCATGGCTTTATATTATCAAAACTAGTTGATGTTTTACTCGGACCTTCCATATCAGCTGCTTTAACTACTTCATACCAGTTGTTACGCTTTACCTTTGCTATTTTTTAGGGACATATAAATTTACAAGTTTTATCGCTGATACAAACTGCGTTTTTTTAACAGCAAATAAATTACCAACTTGGTAAAGATTTGATAATTTGCGTTTTTTTTATCAAAATCTCTTTTGTATTGTTGTGGAAATTTTAATATTTGTGCCTTAGCTTCATTTCGAACTTCTTGACATTCGTTATTAAACTGTTAAATACATTTCTTTTAATATAAGTATTTAGGGCGCGTGTGAAACGGTAGCAAAGTACTCTTGTGACTAAAATTTTGGTAGTTTTGAGGTGAAAAAAATTTCACTAGTACACATAGAAAACAGATAGGTATAAATTCGATTGGTGTGTTCAAAGTTTAATTACTAATATAATAATTTGATTTTTAATATTAATAATTAATAATTATGATTTATTTTTTACATTAAAAGCTAACAAATGATATTTGCCTCCAAATGTTAGTTGTAACACCTTTTGAAAAAGTTAACCTGACCGATTTGTATGTTTACTAAAATCTATTCTATTAAATAGAAGAAGCAACTAAACTTATTCAGCATATTATTGCTGAAAACCAAATTTTGGTAGTTACATCATAAAAATCGATTATGTCTTCTAAAATCGAAAAATATTTGACATAATAAAAATGAATTTGTACAAATTACAATAAAAATAACAAATATTTTAGTCTAAAAATACAAGATATGTTGTTAGTGGTAAAAAGTTCTCCAATATTGTTGAAAGGTAAGTCCAAAAACAATCTCTCAAAGACATTTGTAAATTAAAAAAACTCTTAAATGTTAAATTCACTTCGCTACAACAAGACGTGCGGTATGGAATGGAAATTTAAAGAAACTATGAGGAAAAAAAGAAACATGATGTAAAGGAAGAAGTATGCTAAATTCGATGGCTCGAGACATGAAATGTAATGTGTAATCTTATGCCTATAATTCACTTTTAAAATAAAAATATATATTAAAATATTTTATTGTTTTATTTAATTCACAATAATATTTATAGTCGCCCAAGAATAATTTTTTTAAATAGTTGTGAGTACTTATTCATTCAGTTATTACAACCGAATTTAAGATGATACACACAACCGACAAAATTCGATTGGTAACAAATTCGGTTCTCATAACGAGTTCCTTTTCTCTGTGTAGTATTTTTGGCAAATGCATAGAAATTTATGACACAAAAAATTTTAATACTTTTGTGAAAATAGGTCTGTTTCTTTACTTTTTGGTAATGTTCGTCAAAATAAGCGCTAGCTCTGTTTTCTCCCATAAAGAGAAAAAATTATATAAAAGTAAGGGAAGGCAAAATCTAAATTTTAAACACAAAATAAAAATTCAAAATATTTTGACTGTTTTAATAAATCAACAAAAAGAAATAATAATTTATTTTGTATTTTGTTTGTGCTTTAGGGCTGTTGCACACAAAGTATATCTATATTAAGTATATGCAAGTCTACAACAAATACAACATTAAAACAACAACAGGCATTTTGTTTGTGTAAAATCATGTATTATGACAGGTCAGAGACGGCAAAGTGGGTAACATTTTATAATTTTTCTAACTAAAAAATTAATATGAATTTTACTTAATTATTTTTAAAAAAAAGTAAGAGAATGACCTTTTAACGACAATATAAATGTAAATTTAAACAAGAATTCAATAAAAGGATGTTCAATTCAACTTTTGTTGGAAAAGTGTAATTTGAATATTTCGTTTACCATGCCTGATAGAACATAATAAAAATGAAAAGAAACACGTAAAAAACAAGAGAAATGTATAGCAAAATAAAAATTAAAATAAATGTAAACAAATTTTGACACAAAACATGATAAACACGCATACCAATAAAACTATCAGCTGAACTCCTGCATGTACTTGTTATAGATATACTTTGGTTGCACAATTTTAAATAACTTGTACGAAGAAAAACTTTGGGCTGTTTCGTGCAAGAAGAAGAAGAACTTTATTCTCTCAAAACCGCTCTCATTTACCTAATTTTGAAGTAAGAAAACAATTTTCGTGCAAATTGGAATCCCACGGGATCCCAAAGTAGAGTAAAGAAACAGACCTAATGTAAAAAAATTATTTTCTTAAAAATAAAATTTTATCTTTTGAAAATTAATGAACATACATACAATGTACGAGGGCTGCTCTATATATTTCTGGCCTAATGGTGAAAAGGCGAATATTTATAATCAAAAATGGTTTTATTGTTTTTCAAAGTATTCTCCAGCATGATTTATAAACTTTTGCATGCGCTCAAACCAGTTGTCGATGCACTTTTTCCACTCCGATTGAGACACCTCTAAAACATGGTTTTTGAACACTTAAACAGCTCCTTCTGGTGACGAAAATCGTTGACCACGCATTTTTTTCTTCATGTGCGGAAACAAGAAGAAGTCATTAGATGCCAAGTCAGGGCTGCACGGCGGATGACCCATTAGTTCGACGTTTTGGCCGGTCAAAAATGCTCTGGTTTGAGCCGATGTGTGAGAGCTCGCATTGTCATGGTGAACAATAATTCGTCTTCTCTTGTTGGTTTTTCGAATTTCTCCGATGACTTCAGGCAAACAAATTGTAGTGTACCACTCAGAAGTGACCGTCCTACGGTGCTCAAGCGGAACAGTCGCCACATGACCAGTTTTGCCGAAGAAACAGGCGAAGTGCTTCTTCCACGAACAACTTTCGTTGAATTTTGATCGTCTTTGAAGACCCACACGGTCGATTGTTGTTTCGTTTCGGGCTCATACGCATAGATCCATGATTCGTCACCTGTGACGATCTTATAAACGTCTTTTGAAGCACCGCAATTGTATTTTTGCAACATTTCTTTGCACCAATCGACACGAGCCTTTTTTTGAGCGACTTTCAAATTGTGCGGGAATCAACGTGAACAAATCTTTTTTACGGCCAGGTGTTCATGCAGTATCGAATGTATGCTGGTGGAAGAAATGTCCAAGGATGTCTCTATCTCTCGGTATGTCGCAAGTCGATCTTGCATTATGAGTTCGCGCACGGCATCAATGTTCTCTGGCACAACAGCCGTTTTTGGACGACCTTCACGGAATTCGTCTTTGAGCGAGCTTCGGCCACGATTAAATTCATTATACCAATTTTTCACAGTGCTATAGGATGGTGCTTCATCGCCATACAAAGATTTAGATTCATCAATGCACTCTTGTCGTGATAATCCACGTCGAAAGTTGTGAAAAATGATGGCACGAAAATGTTCACGAGTTAATTTCATTTTTTTCTATATTAATTTTTTCAAGTCACTGTAAACAACACAAATAATGGTCGTACGTCAAAACGTCTTGAGTACGATTATGCTTAAAAATTACAAACTTTCCAATAGAAATGTCAGATTGCACTTGGCTACACTCAGTATTGCCAGGCCAGAAATATATATAGCAGCCCTCGTATATAGGTTAGTATGAAAAATAAAATATTAAATAACTGCAATGATGTCATTTCCAAAAGAATTAAAATAAGCAACGGAAAATATTTTTTAATAAAATCATTTTTAAAAATATAAACTTTTATTTTGTTTATAGAAACGTCAAATTTTGTATTGCCAACAAAAATATCATTTCACACAGCAGTAATAGAAAAAGTTTATTTAACAATGGTGCTTTGCTACCGTTTCACACTCGCCCTTAATATATTAGCCCAATTCACAATCTTGTGCAAATGGTCTTGCATCATAGCATTTGCAAAATTGTGTAGCATATTTTTAGTCTACACCAACAAAACATACGGTAATGAGTAAAATATGCTACAAAATTTTGCAAATGCATTTGCAAAAGATTATGAATTGGGCTATTATGTTATAAATTTGTTTTCATTTTTACTCCAAACAGCAATTGGAGAACCACTTGGCACATCTGTATTTTTCAATACTGTTCGCCTCCGTATTGTTTGCAAAAATTTTCACAAAGCTGCGAAGTAAAGACAGAACCTCTATTACTTATGACACAACATGGAAAACGAAATACTTCAGACCATATTTTAAAACTTTTTAGGGCTTCTTCTGCGTTTCTTGTCTTAGTTGGAAAAAGCCATACATATTTTGAAAATCCATCCACCATACTCTTTTTGTTGTGTATAATACATTTTATCCAACTACATATCACTTGTGCTACCTTTATCTCAAGGTGTAGAATGTAAAGCTGTTGGTGTATAGTATACATGATTTTTTGAATTTTAAAGTTTCCATTTCGTGTACCGTTCTTATAACTTATTTTTCTAACACTTTTTGAACTAGCAGCAAATCATATCCTTTGACACTTTTATATAGAATATTACCTTTTCTTTTGTAGTCTTCGTAGAGTTGTAAATTCAATACTGTAGTTATTGCTTTTATCTGTTCATCTGCCAGTTGGAGCTTAAATAATTTAGCTGTTAGCTCTGATGAAACAATAAATACATTTACAGGATATCTACTTAACGCATCTATATATTCCATTCGATCGGATGGTCTGTATTCTACTGTATAATTGAAGTTTTGTAAATACATAATCCACTGTGCTACGTGTTTCGGAAGGACTTTATTAATCGTTTGTTTACAGGCTGAACAATCTGTCGCTACCCAATACGTAATACCTAGATTTCTTAAAAGCTAAGTAAGCTGCTTTTACCTTAAGAATGTAACTATGCAAACGACTTTCATGTTCTGACGTTTTTTTTTTTTTGCACCAAAAATGCACAGCGAGAAACCATTTTACAACAGGTATACTTTCACCATCAAAATCTTTTATTATATTTGTAAAAGAATCCTCTGTGATGTTAACATCATTTTTACTTTCTTTCTTTGCTTGTGCTGTCAATAATCTTAGTAATTTAAAAACGTCCACATTAGTTGCCTTTGCTACTTCTTGTGTTTTCCTTTCGTCTCCGTTTTGATTTTCTAACTTCTTCTTCGTTTTAGATCTATATATGTATAATAAATGCGTTATTACCTCGCAATTTCTAGTATATTCAAGAACCCCTTAATAAAAATGCAACGAACATACAGTCAGATTCATTCAGATTGTGAACGTCACTCAGCGAAGATCTTGTAGTAGAACGGTTTGGCTGTTACAAAAGTAGTAAAGTTACCATCGTGCATTTTTGGTGTATTAATTGCAAAATAATCCTAAATAATCGCCTAAATAAATCGTGTATTTAAATTAAAGCTGTAAAAATTGTGTATAATTATTTTGCAATAAAAGAACTCAATAAATTAAGCGTTAAAAAAAACTAAGCAATATTTTATGAAAATATCACGTAATATTTATATCTGAAGGAATCAAGCATAATTAAAATAAATTAACATAGACTTAAAATGTTTATTCTTGTTTGTTAAAAGGTAAAGAAGCCTCATAACTAAACCAAGGTTTTCTCGTTAATGAGAGTACATGATCAGAAAATAAAAATAGGCTATAGAAAATGTCTTAATTTTGTCCTAGACCATTTTTTATAACTGAACAATTGAGTTTACTTGAAATCGCTGTTTCTTGGATCTTGGGCTTCTTATGTAAATTCTCCAAGTGGCCGAATATTCGAGTCTATAATTGCTTGAACGTGACTTAATATTTTATGTACTGTGTACGTCATAACTCTCCATGGATATAGGGAGACAAGTAGCTGAGATGTCTGTTAGATTCTTCAAATCGGAAAGAGCTGTCAATGGCAGTTATGCTTAATTAATTTCAAAATCACAAAAAAATGTTTTTGAAATATGTTATCCTGTAATTAAAAAGAATAGAACGTTTCTTGTACAATAGGTTGTATTCTTTTTGCTTAATTATTTTATATATCTTATTTTTTAAAAATATCGTGCAATTTGTAATACCGATTAAATTTTTAAAAATCATCAATATTGATAAATATCAATTTAATTTAATTTATATTATATTCCTAAAACTAAATTTCTAAATATTAATATAAATGAATGAATAAATAAATATCATTATAGTTTAATAATATCTTACGATAATATTAAAACATTTTCCATCTCTGAACTATTGTGAATTTGTTTTGTCCATTTTTTAATTTGTAAAATTGGCCATACTTTACACCTTGCTTACAAGAAAGAGCCACGCTTTTGGGGAATCAACTCGAAACTTTGAATAAAAAACATCGCGAGCCTATGGTTCTTCAGTCGTAACACTGTCATGCGGTTTCTTCTGTAATACACATATAGCATACGAGGGCTGCTCTATATATTTCTGGCCTAATAGTGAAAATGCGAACATTTATAATCAAAAATGGTTTTATTGTTTTTCAAAGTATTCTCCAGCAGGATTTATACACTTTTGCATGCGCTCAAACCAGTTGTCGAAGCACTTTTTCCACTCCGATTGAGACACCTCTAAAACATGGTTTTTGAACACTTCAACAGCTTCTTCTGGCGACGAAAATCGTTTACCACGCATTTTTTTCTTGATGTGCGGAAACAAGAAGAAGTCATTAGGTGCCAAGTCAGGGCTGTACGGCGGATGACCCATTAATTCGACGTTTTGGCCGGTCAAAAACGCTCTGGTTTGAGCCGATATGTGAGAGCTCGCATTGTATGGTGAACAATGATTCGTCTTCTCTTGTTGGTTTTTCGAATTTCTCCGATGACTTCAGGCAAACAAATTGTAGTGTACCACTCAGAAGTGACCGTCCTACGTTGCTCAAGCGGAACAGTCGCCACATGACCAGTTTTGCCGAAGAAACAGGCGACCATTTGCTTCGAAGTGCTTCTTCCACGAACAACTTTCGTTGGATTTTGCTCGTCTTTGAAAACCCACACGGTTGATTGTTGTTTCGTTTCGGGCTCATACGCATAGATCCATGATTCGTCACCTGTGACGATCTTATAAACGTCTTTTGAAGCACCACAACCGTATTTTTGCAACATTTCTTTTCACCAATCGACACGAGCCTTTTTTTGAGCGACTTTCAAATTGTGCGGGATCCAACGAGAACAAACATTTTTTACGGCCAGGTGTTCATGCAGTATCGAATGTATGCTGGTGGAAGAAATGTCCAAGAATGTCTCTATCTCTCGGTATATCGCATGTCGATCTTGCATTATGAGTTCACGCACGGCATCAATACTCTCTGGCACAACAGCCGTTTTTGGACGACCTTCACGGAATTCGTCTTTGAGCGAGCTTCGGCTACGATTAAATTCATTATACCAATTTTTCATAGTGCTATAGGATAGTGCTTTATCGCTACACAGAGATTTAAGTTCATCAATGCACTCTTGTCGTGATAATCCACGTCGAAAGTTGTGAAAAATGATGGCACGAAAATGTTCACGAGTTAATTCCATTTTTTTCTATATTAATTTTTTCAAGTCACTGTAAAAAACACAAATAAAGGTAGTACGTCAAAACGTTTTGAGTACGATTATGCTTAAAAATGACAAACTTTCCAATGGAAATGTCAGATTGCACTTGGCAGCACTCAGTGTTGCCAGGCCAGAAATATATATAGCAGCCCTCGTATGTAAGTAATATGTATACATAAGTATATGCTTACAAAATAATAAAGTAATTAAAATGATACACAATTGTCTACAATTATTCGGTAATCCGCAACAACAAAGTAACTTCCTCACCTAGGTAGTTGATTGTTGAAACCTAGAAAACTTGTTAATATTATTTTAAATCGCCATTTCTTTGCGAATCCTCCTTATATTATCTTTATGATAATTCCTACAATGAATCCCCTGTCCATTAATTGGTTTTAAAATTCTTTAAATGTGCAACATTTATACATAAATATAGTGCTTCGAGCCGGGTATGAACCAGGATATGGACCATGAGCCCACGGCTCTGTAAAATTCCAGGCACAATTTGTTTCATACATGCAGATAAAAACATGCTTTTTATGTACATACATAAAAATGCACGCATTCTAATGCTGCTTCAAAAAAAGTAAAGAATAAGTTAGAGAGCTATATTCGGCTATGGCGAATCTTATATACCCTATCAATGTAAATCTAGTTTAGTGAAGTAAATCCAATAATAAAAGCAAATACTGGAATGACAAAGATTAAAAAAATAAGAAAAAAAATTAATTACTACATATGTATATATTAGAGTTCGTTTGGCGACCAGGTCACCTGATTTGTTTTTCGGTTATCATCATTTTTTTTAAGGGTTTTACCTAAATAAAAATAATGGCGGTCTTTTTTTGGGAAAATTTTCACTCCTTGGGGTGGTTCAACCCACCTTAAAACGCGGATTTTAAGCTCATTTTTCCGCAGAGCAAAAACGGTTAAATATAAGTCAAATCTAATTTCACCAGCCGAATCTGCAGCAAAAATTGTTACAATAAACGATTTTTGAATCCTAAAAAAAGTTCCAAAAACCCACAACAGAGGGCGCAAATGTCATTTAACAAAATAGGTTTTCATAAGCATGCATGATGAAAAGGCATTTAAAACTTAGCAAAACGGTACCAATATTTTATTTTTATCACAACGCCTTAAAAAGTTATATGCCTTTTAACATTTTTTGCTAAGGCTAAATAATAAGTTGTTAGAAAAATTTAAAAAAAAATAAACTTTTTTTTAACAATTAATTGTTTTTTGTTATGAAATAATTTTGAAGTCTCATAACTTTTTAACGGGTTGTGATAAAAATATTATATTGGTACCATTTTGCTAGTTTAAAATGCCTCTTCTTCGTGCATGTTTACAAAAACCTAAAAAAAATATAATCATCATAAAAAAAAATTTTGTTAATGACATTTACGCCCTCTGTTGAGGGTTTTTGGAACTGTTTTGAGGATTCAAAAAACATTTATTGTAATAATTTTTGCTGCAGAATCGGTTGCTGAAATCAGATTTGACATATATTAAACCGTTTTTGCTCTGTGGAAAAACGAGCTCAAATTCCGCGTTTTTGGGTGGGTTGAATCACCCCAAGGAGTGAAAATTTTCCCAAAAAAAGACTGCCATTATTTTTATTTGTCCAAAAACCTTCAAAAAATTGATGATATCCGCAAATCAAATTTTTAAAATTTACTCTAGTATATATAATTTTACATAAAAACGCCTTCGGCTCTTAATTGGTTAAGCATTATTTTAAAAAAAGAGTATTTTCTTAAAGATCTTTAAAATGATACCCACATTGATATTTTAAAAAATTTTTTAAATTTCATAGGCCCCTAACTCGGAAAATATGGGCGAGCGACAATTTTTTCATTTGAGATTTTTTTCTTATTTTCTAATTATCTATCGATTCATATATTTGTTTTCGTGATTGGCGTTACTCTATTGTTTCAGCGCAACAAGATAACTCTTATAGATCTAGATCTCCCACCATATCGGAACGCAGAATAGGGATAATTTTAAGCACAGAAAAGACAGCAATGGTTGAGCATACGCAGCAGAAAGAGTTAGAAGATGCCAGAAGGAGAAGGTAGGCTCAGTTGCTGGTGGCAGTCGATAGCTGCTGTTGTGATTGACCGGCTGCGGGGCAGCAGTCACCGGCAGCGTCATGACGTAGTCGAAGTTGACAGGCTATGAGGCCGGCGGCAGCGGATGTGCTAGGCATGCGCGGTGACTGTCAACGGTAGTGTCGAAACGTAAGCCGGGTAAAAGACAGGCTATGAGACCGGCGGCAGCGGATGAGCTAGACGGGCTGCGGTGACAACGGTCAATGGCAGTGTCGAGACGTATATTGCAGTTGGGCGAACGAGGCCCTTATTATGGAAAAGGGGAATATTCAACCCTATGAATACTGTATTAAATGATACTTCCCACCCGCCAACAGACCCTTTTCTGCAAATTAAATACTTTGAACGGTATTTTACTGATGACCACGGTATTTTACAGATGACCATTTGCAGAAAGCTGCACAGTACACAAAAAAGTACCCCCTTAAAACATTTGGTACTGAATTAAGAACTGATGCATCCGTAGTTGAAAAATTATATGGCCGTCACTTATATTTTGGTTGCATTAAACTTCCTCGTTGGCGCATATACTGGGAGCAGAAGTTTGGCAAAAATATTGTGTCTGAAAAGATGGCAAGAAATCGATTGTATCTTTCGCGCAAATGTCTGCATTTTGTTGATACGACTGAAACTTCACAAGAAACGCGTTCAAATTATTTATGAAAGGTTCAGCCCATAGTTGAAGCTGTCAGAGCTCGATGTCTTGCCATTCCTAGGAATTTCGGTATGTTTTCTATTGATGAACAGATGGTACCATTTCTTGGAAGATTGCCTGGTGGGCTTCGGCAGTATGTTCGTAATAAATCTCGGCCAGTTGGACTTACAAATTTTGTGATGATTTTCTCATCTGGTAATATATATAATGAATTATTAAAATATTTAAAATACATATATCTTGATTTTTTAGATATTGTTTTAGATTTTAAAATCTATTAAGATTCTAAAACAACACTAGGCGATCGGTCACTTGGATTAGGGCCAAGTGTTATTTTGCGTTTATTGAGAAGTTTGCCCGAGAACTCTTCAGTATTCTTTGATAGATATTTTACCACCTTACCGCTATTGGAGAGATTAACTGAAATGAACATTCCTGGAACTGTTACTATTCAGACCAACCGATTGCAAAAACTCTCTCTAAGGGATGCCCGATTAATTAAAAGAGGAGAGTCTGATCAAATAATAAGATCAGATGAAAAAATTGCTGTTGTCAAGTGGAGGGACAACAAGTCTGTTATACTTGCTTCCACAATATATGGTCAGGATCCACTTGGTACCGTGGAAAGATGGAATAAAGAGCAAAAAAGTCGAATCAAAATTACTTGCCCTGCGATCGTCATGCAGTACAACAAACAACATGGATGGAGTAGATATTTGCAACCAAATGATTGAGTGCAACAGAACACTCTACTTTCTAGATTTGGCTGTTGTAAATTCTTGAATGAAGTACTGTGCTGACTGCAAATCCAAAAATTTTGCACGTAAACCAGTCAGGGATCTGCTTTTTTCCGACTGGAAGTTGCAGAAGCTTTGCGTTGCGGAGGACGAAGATGATCTTCTGGATTCATATCCAGCCGACGTTAACGTCACCGTCATTTATGACCAAGACCAAGAAGATGGTAAGAGTGACCCAAATCAACCTCCACCACTCTAAAGCAGCGACTGCTGCATTAAATCTTCGCCTGGTAGAACAAGGCCGTGGTTAAACAACGGCGAAATATGTGGACTTAATGCAAAAGGATATAAATTACTGTTTTCGCAACTTCTGGTTAAAGAAAGATTATAGATCGTATTTTGGCGAAAAGTCACCTAAATATCTTCATTTTATCTGACTACAGTGATGAAGATTTGGTGATACTGGCATGGGAGGCAAAGGAATCCGCGATGGAGATCTCTTTCACCTCTATGCCGTACGACCATGTGGGTCCTCCACCTGGTTCATTGGTCAGGAGGTTGATCAAAACAGCGAAAGTTGTTATCATAGGCGCCGACGCAAATGCGCACCATCACATCTAGGATAGCTCCGACACCAACGACAGAGGTGAGCGTATCCTTGATTTTATGTTACATAATAATCTAGTAGTAGCGAACAGGGGTTCAGATCCGACTTTCGTAGTATCAAATAGACAGGAGGTATATGAAGTCACGCTTGTTGATGCACACCACGCGTTCTTGATTGAGGATTAGAAAGTCTCGGAGGACTATTCCTTCTCTAATCATCGTAATGTTGTCTTTTCTATTGCGGTCCTTACCGCTTACAGACGCAGGACGAACTGGGAGAATCAGAATACGATCCTGATGGATTCATTGGACTATCCCATGGCCTTCAGGGATACGGGGGATATTGAATATGCCGTGAGCAGACCTACCAGCACTTTTAAAAATGCAATCGAAAGGTCTTGCAGACCATCAATACAACGCACAATCCGCAGACCATCGTGGTTGTCTACGGAAATACCCGAGTCTCGTAGGGCTTGCCGCAAACTTTTCAATGAAGCAAAGAGGTCGGGAAAGTGGTCACTCTATAAGTTTTTCTTGAATAAGTTTAAAAACCAAGTATGAAATGCAAAGCGCAGATCTTGGAGGGCCTTCTGCAATGGAATAGAAGGATCTTCAGAGACGAGCACGCTGGGTAAATTACTTGCAAAGTATCCGTCAATCCCAGAGTACATTTGAAAAATTGAAACCCCAAGAGTCACTGGAAGTCCTGCTGGATGTGCATATCCCGGGTTGTTACACAACAATTGATATTCAGTATGAACCAATTGGGATGGAGAGTGTGGAAAATTCGTTAGAAATAGATACGGATAGACTATACTGGGCCATTAAAAATTTCCATCCATTGAAGTCTCCGGGCCCGGATTGGATTATTCCGGCCGATCCTCAAAACATTTTGGATCTGGTCACCCTATGGCTCTTCCCATTGTACAGGGCCTGCCTGTCCTGGTCCTATATTCTGGATCAATGGAGGAGGTGCAATGTGGTCTTCATCCCCAAGAGGGAAAGGACATCGCACCCATGGACAAAGGGCTTCAGGACGATCTGTCTGATGTCCTTTCTGCTCAAGACACTGGAGAGGCTTATCAAGATCCATATGAGGATGAAAATCGATAGGAACCTTCTTTCTCCATTTCAACACGCCTACGTAAGGGGTAGATCGGTTGAGATGGCTCTACACTCGCTCGTGAGTTATATAGAGGACTCACTCAAGCATAAGAACTATACCATGGTAGCCTTTAGGGACATTGAATGGGCTTTCAACAATATCGGACCGACTACTATCACTCAGGCCCTCAGAGAGCTGGGGGTCGACCTGTCGATAATCGGGTTCGTAACAGGCTTGCTGAATTACAGGATAATAACTTCCACTTCTCTCACAGCGAGTGTCACTAGGATGGCGGTAAGGGACACACCACAGGGAGGAGTACTGTATCCGCTCTTGTGGAATGTCGCGATTAGCACACTGCTTGTGGAACTAGACATATGCTTTAACACTGACGCCTTAGCGGATGACGTGGCGGCGGCAGTGTCTAGAATACACGCCGCTGCGGTGGCCCGAAGGTTAGATACAGCGCTCAGGGCAATCTGCACCTGGGGGCAGCGGAGTGGACTGAGTATCAATCCAACCAAAACGGAACTTGTTTTCTTCTTCTTTTGGTTTACCTAGACTGAATGGGGTTCCACTTAATCTATCCAACAGCTCAAAATTTTTGGGCGTCATCTTGGATAGTAAGCTGTCTTGGAAAATAAATATCCAAGACAAGACGACAAAGGCCATTACAGCAATATATGGTTGCAGAAGGGCGATTGGCAAAACCTGGGGCATCAACTCAAGGGGTGTAAATTGGCTTCTTGAAGCGGTTATTAGGCCAATTTCGCTCTACGGAGCTCTTGTCTTGTGAAAGGCACAGGCCTCTGCAGTGAATGTCTCTATCTTGGACAAGGTGCTGCGCAGTATGGCGATCTTAATGACTGCGGTTTTTAGATCAACACCCACAAAGGCGCTTTTCGCCATGCTCAACTAGCTCCCGTGGATCTTCAGGCCAAGAGGATGGCGCTGAGGATGGCAGTCAGACTGAATATTATGGGCGCATGTAACCATAAATCATGGGAATTACCGGCGTTCTATGGATAACGGACGTTATTTCTGATATTGTGGATTACTGCACCTCAGAACCCTCCCATACAAGCAGATTTCTCTTTGACCTGACGGAGTGCCACTCTCTTCCACCTTGAGCACTCTGTGTATACACGGATGGCTCCAAGAGAGGGACAAGAGTTAGGGGGGGGGGGTGTTATACATTAAGGAATTTGGGATAAGGATGATTTTCAGACTTCCAAATGACTGCAGTGTTTTACAGGCGGAAATATCTGCTATCAGAAAGGTGGTGTGCTGGTTGAGGTACTATAACATGTCCAACAGGGATATTTTCATCTGTACTGACAGCAAAGCCGCAATTGCGTCCCTTAAAGGTGTGTTCACTACATCTGGACTTGTCTCTAAGTGCCGGACATCCCTTAAAGGGATGGCGGGGGTTTCGACAGTCACCCTAAAGTTTGTGATAGGATATGGGACCGTTTTGGGCAACCTCGTTGCCGATGAACTGGCGAAGAGGGGGACAATGCTTGCCGAGGGTGCCATTGACATCTTCTGCGGCATACTTCTCTTCGCTTAAGGACAGCGCATCGACGCTGCTATCTGCGAACTGGCCCAGACCAGATGGTCTAACGAGTCGACATGTTCGACCGTTAGAACAATCTAGCCTATTTTGGATCGGGGCAAAACAGCTGCACTATTGCAGCTAGCGAGGGTGGCTGCGGTCACTGGGCACTGTCTATTCGAGATCAATGCTAGGAGGATGGGTATCCCTTTCAACGTCTTTTGCAGCAGTTGTCAGGACGAGGAGGAAGAGGAGACGATATAACAGCTCCTCTGTCAATGCCCTGTGCTAGGGTGTATACGGCTGAGATATCTAGGTCAGCGGTACTATGAGGGCCTTCCTTCTTATGGTACAATGCGTGGTTTACCGGCCCACAACCGGACACCGTGACTCATTCAGGGCGCACATTTTAGTTGACTGATCTCACTTAGCGGATTCTTCTCTGTCTTTCTCATTTCCTTATCTGCTCTCTCTGTTTTTTCTTCTCTCTCCCTTCTAACAGCAGGTAACACAAAGGAACCAATCATTGGAGTTAAGTGGGCTGTGCAAACAGGGCTACCTGACTGACTCAAAATAATCTAGCCGTTTGCCTACAGAGGAAGCAATCATAGTATGTAACTCGGGCTAAAGCAAAGGACATTGAAAGAGAGAGTGAAAGAAGTAAAAACATCCTTAGCCTCGCAATATTTCACATATGATTTTTTTTTTTTTTAATTTTTAGCGGTATTTTATTATTATTTATATGAAAAATACTGTAAAAGATTAAGCACATCTTAATAGCAGAGGTAATTACCTATTCACTGATATACAAGTTGTACACATTTTTCATTACAACAGCTGTATATGATGCACACAATAATGGTACCACGTGCAAAAATCCCTTCTTTTATTGCGTTCTTTTAATAACTGCTTCTACTTTTATTACATTCTTCTTATGAAATTTCAAATTAAAAAAAAAAAAAAATTATTACCACTAAAAATACGAAGTAAAAGAAAAAAGTTATCTTACAAGTTATTTTTTATAGTATTAGTATTGTATTTTAAAAAACTACAGGTGAAAAGCTTAAAAAATGCCAAGGTAAAAATTTTGTGTTTTGAATTTAAAAGTGGAATTTCTCTAAAAGCATAAAAGATACCATACAAATTCCGAGCAGGTTTTTCCTTTATCTATCTACATACATTACTAAAATAAGAAATTTTTTAAATTGGTTCACTTTTAATAGAGTTATAAGCTCTGAAACTTTTTTAAATTCGAAATTACCTACTTTGACCCTCTGTGGTACTACTCTGTACTAACACATTCATTTTTCAAGATTTAATTAATGCCGATGTAATGGAACTCTACATTGATGATATCGTTATTTACGGAAAAACACCGCAAGAATGTCTTTTAAAGGTGCAAACAGTGCTGAAAATAGCTGCTATGTACGATTTAAAATTTATGTGGCAAAAATGTGCGTTTTTAAAGATGAAAATTGAATTCCTAGGGCACATAGTCGAAGATGGTTAAGTTTGGCCAGGAAAACAAAAAGTTGACGCCGTAAAAAAGATTCCCAGTGCCGAAAAACATTAAGGAGGTCCTTTTTCGGACTAGCAGGGTATTTTCGCAAGTTCATACCAAATTATTCCAAAATAGCAGCACCACTCACAAATTTATTAAAGAAAGAAATAATTTTCAATTTTAAAGAAAGTGAAAAACAGTCAATTGATATTTTAGAAGCTAAACTTGCCAGTGAACCTGTTTTACGTGTTTATAATAGGAACGCTGAAACCGAATTGCATACCGACGCATCGAAGGAAGGATTTGGTTCAACACTAATGCAGAAACATGAAAATAAAATGCATCCCGTATTTTTAGGAGTAAGAGAACACCACAGCAAGAAAGTTTGCAACACATTTATACGTTAGAAGTGAAGGCAGTTTATTTAGCACTAAAAAAATTCAGACACAACTTGCTTGGCATAAATTTTAAAATTGTAACAGATTGGTATGTTTTGAAAATTAATTATTTCAGAAGAATAAAAATAAAAAACAAATTAAACTAGCTTTGCAGTTCAAAGGAAAAAGTATTCGTACATAACAGTGAACAGAAACTTTTTATAAAGTAAATAAAAAATTAATAGCTTGTACGATAACCCCTTCATTTTAAAACCGCTGCAAGCCGAGGGGCAATGACTGAACCAATTTGGAAGAATCCTCTGCCGTTATTTTGCCCCCCACTCATCCATTATGATATTTTTAAGCATTTCTTATGAGGTAATGTTGCGTTGGTAAATTTTTCGTTCGACTAGGTCTCACAATTGTTCTATCGGATTAAGATCCGTTGATTTCAGTTAATTTTTGATGTTGTTAAGCAACCAAAGTTTACATATGTTCCTCCAACATTCATTTTAATATTACCTATATTTAAAAAACGATAAACAATCTTCTAAACTGTCCCAAAACACATAAATATAAATATTTTGTACAACAGTAAAAGAGCCATGCGAATTTTTGGGTCTTTTGCGCATTGCGCACAAATAAGGATCAACGCAAAAAAAGAGCCAAGCGCATTGCTCTTTTTAATAAGCTGCTTCTTCATGACGCAGAGCAAACATATTGGCCCAGGCAATGCGAAATAACATGTTGGCTCCGCTCTTTTCGCAAAAGAGCTGCTTTGCTCTGCGCTGCGCATTTACTTACTCTGTTTTCGAGCCTGTTTTCAATCGTAGTTTTTGATCAAATTACGAGCCGTATCCGAGTCGTTTTCGAATCATATTGTATTTTCTAATTGTATTTGCTCAAAATTAAACATGGCAAATTACATTTGGATTATTTTTTAATACATTAGCGTGTTATCTTTATTTTATTAAAATTAAAATTTAGAAAACTGTGTTTAAAAAAATTGTGAATTGTAAAATGAATGAATTTGTAACTCTGTTGTCTTAAGAAATTACATATTCAAGGCGAATCAATTACCAGGTGGCAGCGTAGGCGAATTCATTAATTTTCGCCGTGTACACTACTGTCAAACTCCATATAAAAAAAATCTGTGTACTTTTTTTATATATGAAGTTTGACATTCGTTTCTACCAGCAAAAAATAATAAATTTTCTAACGCTGCCACCTGGTAATTGATTCGCCTTGGACATATTTTTACGAATAATAAAAAAAATTGGTTTCTGTACTTTTTATTTGTCGGAATTATATTCGAGTCTCTTTTTAAGCGCACAACTGTTTTATCAGTTTTAAGTCATCTTGGGTAGTCTTCGTAAAAACAATCTTTCAAGTGCTAACTCCGTAGGTCAAATAAACTTAAGAAATTTAATAATGAATGCGATATTCATCCGCATTAAAAGTCAAAATAACCATATGTCAAAATATTATTTTATTTTGAGAAAAGGCGAAACTTATAGATCTTGATTAGCACTATAATTGGCGGTAAGGTTATTTTAAGATAACTGTTCATTTTCAAAATAATTACAAAAACCAAAGAATTCCCATGCGAAAAAAAAACAGAAGTCGCTTTAAAGGCGAGCAGTTTGAACACTGATTTCAGTGAAACCTGGTGGAATATTTTAACGCGACTCATTTTAAAATGTGATGTATTGATGAATCTGAATAATAGTTTTTGCTTGATTCGCATGCGACATTTTTTTGCATCAAACTTTTTCTTGTTATTTTATATTTTTTATTTAATTAAACGTGCATAATATGGTTACAAATAATAAATGTGTTCCGGTTTTTTAATTTACAGTTTTGTAATTTTGTTTTATCATCCTTTATTCTTTAGTGCGACAAATGGATTCAATATATTTTAATAAAACTTGGTACCACAAGGTTTTTAGGGGCTCTGATTACAAATCTGATATCAGTTTTTTAAAATTTAAAATGGCGGATCCAATGTGGCGCATAATTTTTAAAAAATTAATCGAATTCTCTTAAAACATATTACACGGAATGTTTTGATGTCGCTGATTGCGAATCTGATGATAGTTGTCAAAAACTTATAATAGTGGATCCAAATGTCGGTCAATTTTTATAAAATTAAAAAACATACAGTGCACTCGCGGTAATGCGAACTAATTAAAACCAAGAGAGTTCATTTTAGCGAAATTGTTTACGTGAGTGAATGTCGAATTTCAAGAACAAAAAAAATATGTGTTTGTTTTACACGCTCGAACGTGAAATTGTTTTATTATTATTTGCATTATTGAAATTTTATTTTAAAAATTTTTAATTAAAATTCATTACAAAACGAGATCACGAGAATATATTCATTGAAATAAAATTAAATTACAAATAAAATTACTAATTACATTTATACATTAAATAAATCTGTTATCTGTTTCTGCTGCTTCTTTTTCTAATAGCTGAAATACTCCTTTCTCCCTTGATCTTCGAAGTACACTCATGTCACTTTGATCTACCAGTGTATCTCCTGCCCAATGCAATGCCTTGTTAAAAATCACTTGCGGCATTTTTTTTAACAGGATCATCGGCAATACAATAATCGTCGCCATTTTTTTCGTGTTGTTCAAATGTTACCTTCAGGGTTTCTAATTAAACTTTAAATATTTTTCCTGCAATTGTCGAGAGTTTCTGTGCTGGCCAGATCCCATGCGGCAAATAAAAGGTGATAGCATCTTTCAAAGTAAGCTTTCTCATTGATTCAAGCAAATCAGAGTTTTTACCTGCTATCGAAGCTAACAAGCTGTTTATTATAGTTTCTTTATTTTAATTGCATTTTGATCCATTGGTTGGTTGAGGGGTGTGACTTTTGGTGGCATAAACATGGCAGTTATGTTTTCATAAGTTATTGTGCCTTCTTTTAAAAGAACCAGGCCGATTTGGAATTCTTATAGCCCGGAGAAAAAAAGTTTTTAAAATTGCGTGAATTTTTGGCCTTACCAATTACCAAAAGTTTAAGTTTATGTGCCCCTGATGCATTTGCGGAACACAGGAAGGGTATACCTTGCTTTTCCGGGAGCACATTTCTGTTGCACTGCAACGTATATTTTATCAAGTAAAAGTTTCCGGTAAAGAGTTTTTTCATAACTGGAAGTTCTGATAATTTAATAGTTTTTCTTTTTTTACGGTCCTTAATATACGTGCTTTTCACATTTTATATTGCTTATATTTTTTTAATGCTGCATATTGTTGACTTCGGGGCATTATACTTTTTTGCTAAAATAGTCACACTTGTTCTCTTTTACAAACCATGTAAACTGACTGCATTTTCTTTTTACTCCAAACATTTAGATTTTTTAAAAAGATTTAAAATAATAAAATAAAATTTCGTTGCAACAAAAAATATTAATTTAGGGGATACACACATTTTTTATATAATAGGATTCCATAAATTTCAAAAATCGAACTAAAAGTATTTGAGTGTTACCTACAAGATTAAAAAACATATAAAGTAAAATATTTTGAATTTATACATTTTATACTTACGATGTCGCATGTGACAAATTTAAAAGAGCAAATGTCAATGTACAATGTCACTTAAGGTACATTTAGCCGACCGTAGAAATCGTAAATGTAAAGTAAATGTAGCTGTACAGTAAATGTAGTTCTACTTATAGAGTGTGTAAAAAGGTGTAATGTGTTTTGGATATATTTCTGTTAATCAATACATAACAAACCACTGATGGCCATTTTTCGCTTTTGTGCAAAAAGTACTTAAATATTTCCATGGTACTAAAAATAATTTTGTTTATAAATGAATAGAAATTATTTTGGGTAAAGTTCATTTATTTTTTAATTTCTAAAAATCTTTTTTTTGGAAAGAAAATTTATTTTACAAATGTATGCGGAAGAAAACAAGAAAAATAAGACGCTAGCAGAAAATAGAATTTCAATATAAAGTTACGTGACACATGTAGCCAGTGATGGTAAATATTATCATAAATTGAATTGAAGTACAAACCCCCTTTTCAAGTACTTATTTAATTAAACTTTGAAATTGTTAAATTTGATCACACACAATATAATTTTAAAGAAATTATGACGTTTTTTACACAATCACGATGCATGGATAAATATTTTTCTCAATTAGCTACTGTTTTGCATTTATTGTTGTTGTTGTTGCAGACAATACATATTTCTTCACTAAGAGAGGGTATAAAAGCTCTTTTTCCTGCTATTCTTGTATTTGTATTTGCATTTAAGTTTTGTTTATTTTTGTATGTTGAATGATGAACTGTTATACTGGTAGCTGTTATACCAACGTTGAAAATCAGTTGTGAAATCCAAACAAATTTGATTTTTTGTTTTGGTTATTAAAAAAATTTTTTGTGCTCCCCATTGCATTTGGAAAGAAGTCGGAAGTTTTTGTACCAAATCGCAAATAAATGGTGAATTATTTATTTCATCAAATTGTGGAAATAAGGTTCCAAACATTAATAGTAAAAGAGGTAAGTGTTTTTAAATAGTTTTCATCCACTTTTAAAGAAGAATTAATTTTATTTTTAATGGAATTTATTATCTTCTCAGTAGTCAGTCAAGTAGCTGCATAATACATTGAACATTTGAAGAATGTATTAGCATATGCTGTACACTACGCAATGCATCCCCTTTTAAAGCCTTTTGTAGGCGAATGAGATTCTACATATCTGGAAAGACACAAGCATAAGTTGACCATTCGTAAGTAGAGGAGAAAATTGGCCATTCTTCTGGTAGGACAGAAGAAACACAAAAGTATGTATTGATAAATATACTATATAATACAAGAATACAATACGAATTAAAAAAATTAGAGATTTTAGCAGAAGTTAATAGAGCTACTGTGTAACTACATTCATCAGGGCAATTGGACGTAACCTCAAAAACAATATCTTCCTGTCAATCACACGAGAAGTTAATAGCTCTTCAGGATGTATCTCCAACGTTGAAAAACCTGATACTTTAAGTGAAACGCCCTTAAATCTTGTAGGTGCAGCGACGACAGAACCGTCTCCACTTGATCGTACAGCGACCACTAAAAATACCTCAATTGATGTCATTGATGAAAATGTAAATGCGGAAGAGGAAAATTTAACAGTTTCGTCTTCAAAGAAGTCAGCTAAGGTAATTTGTATAATCGTATCGCACACTAGAGCTAGCGCAAAGCTTAAGAGTAAATCTAACAACAAACAACAAGACGCGATGCAAACACAACAGTCCTCTAATACGTCAGCAAAGTCAATCTGTTCAAGCTATTTAATTACAACGCGCGTGTCTACTCTCTCCGTAGTGGGCGCTACTTCAACCAACAATGTCCGGTAACTTTTTCCCAAAATAATTCCTTTCTTCCAGCAGCGTCGAGTTCGATTATGTATGAGCAACAACCAAACAACTTAGGCATTTCAAATACATCTCGAAATGGTTTAAGTAAACAACAAAACCTTGCCTTGAATTTTTAACAACCAACAGGCCTTAGTACTGTGTATGGAAACCTAAGCGGCGCCACAGCCCACAATATTTTCATAATCCTAATTCTGTTAGAGACACAGCCACCTTTCAACCCAACACTACACCAAGTTGCATCCAAAATCCAGTTATCTTTGTCACGCAAATTAATTCTATATCACACACAATACTTATTCAAATAACAACATGAATTCATATTTTACCCCACAAAATAATAATCCTAGTTTTACATCCTATTTTAATAACCCATATACTTCAGACAGTTTTATATCGCTTTTTAATAACCCATATACTTCACGAAGTACTCAGATTGCATCCTCACTTAATTGCTCAAATTAACCTACCAGTACAGCAGATATAATATTATCTACATCACATATAGCAGCCCGGCATGCCATTAACAAGGATTTACCGACTTTCTCTGGAAAACCAGAAGACTGGCCAATTTTCATAACTAATTATTTGCAATCAACAGAAAGGTACGATTTAATGATCAATAAAATTTGATAAGACTGCTTTTGAAACAGTAGGAGGAAAGTTTATGATGCCTAGCACTGTGAATTTTGCCATCGAGACGCTAAAAATTGCCGACTTGCTAAACGCCTGTTGCAATGCATAATTTAAAAAAAAAATGCGTATGTAATGCTAAACATGTCTTAAGTGCAAACTTGCGTTGCAGAGACATTTTTCGCATTTTATCGTCATTCAGGAACGTCGCTATGCAACTCATAAAACAAATGTCAAAAACATGGTATAAAATTAAATAAATTTTTTTAGAAAAATAGAGGATACACAAAATTATTTATCCATTTTGTTGGCAAGTGCTGAGGAATTATCTCAGGTCAAATCTTCCAAAAAATAATCAATATTTTTGCTATAAAAACATATTAAAAAGAAAAAAAGAAGAGACAACTTTGTTAAGGACAATAAAAATCCTGGGAACAAGTGATCAAAAATAAATATTTTTTTAAGAATTCATTAAATTAATGGATGATGACATTTTTTATTCACATTTAATTTTAAAAATAAACAAGAAAATACTTAGCCATTGCAGCTCACATGTTTTCGAAAAAAAAAATTGATGCGTGATTTTGACTTCTGATACTCATTAAAGTGAGTTGTCAAACGATTAGTAACATTGTACCTTGTCAGAAAGTTTACATATGCGTTTACGAAGTGTATGCATTGTAAATATGGATTGCAACTTGCGTTTAGGAAGTCGGCCAATGTTATATGGGCGACCAAAAATTATGCAACAGGCTTTACAAAGAAACTTAAAAAATGAAGTTACCGTCCGTAAAGAGAGATTTGACACATTAATAAATTAAGCCTTAGTTGTTCAAAATTACGGTATCACAATGCAGGGAATGGGACAATTTGGTTGAAAAGTAGCCATCAGATTTGAAATTAGATTGGGCTAAATATCGAGTAACACTGCGCAAGGTAGATATTGCTTGTTTTAATAATTGGCTCTATAATTTGGCAACATGTGTATCCCCAGTCGACACATTTTCTCCGTATCGTTAACGGAGAAAATCAAAATCCCAGCCAGTTAGGTTTAGAGCGCCCATGTGGTGAATTGTGTTTGCAGTGGACAGGCGAAATCACTCAAAAGCAAGACCAGGCAAAAACTGTTGTTTTACAAATTTCGGATCGTAATCAAACTTCTAAATTATTATTAAGTAATGTGCGAACAATATCAAAACTTTATTTACCGGTACAAACGTTAACACCAACACAAATAAATGAATGCGAACATTTACAGCGTTTACCAATTATTCCATACAATGCTGCAAAAGCTAAAATTCTCATTAGTCTGGATAACGCGAAACACGGTGCCGCATCGGATAGGGTGTGCAAGGGCTCCAGCAAGTAGGTACATCGTCGAAACAACATGGGCTACATATCTGTTTGTATAACTCTAGTTATTGTGGTTGGGATGATATGTTTCCTTGGACGCCGTGGGAGTTAAATTGAACTAAACTCCACTGCAATCAAAAGACGATGAGCGGCCTAAAGTAGTCATGGAAAGAACCACAAAATATTTGCATAAGGAAAAGCTCTGGAAGACCGGATTGGTGTTTAAGAATGATGCAGTATTATTGCCTAGTGCATTTGCGATGACAAAAGTACGGCTAATTTGTTTGGAGGGAAGAATGCAGCGCGACAAAAAATTAAAAACATTTGTAATTCGTAAAATGCGTACGAAGATTACGGCTACATTCGCAAATTGAAGCAAAGTGAAATTTGCAACAACAGTCGCTCGTGGTATATCCCAATTTTCACAGAATATAATAAAAAGAAAAACTAACTCGTATAGTTTGGGATGCAGCGGCTGCTGTGGAAGGCGTTTCCATAAACTCGGTATTATTAAAAGGTCCCGACTTACTTAAATCAGCAGATCCACATAAGAAAAGAAGATCATCGTTTACAACGGTTTTTGTGGCGTTGGGGCGATTCGTCTAAGACATTTCAAGTTTATACTATGACAGTCATAACTTTCGGGCGTCGTGTTCTCCATTTTTAGCGAATTACATTAAAACCAAAAACGCAGAATGTTTTCTAGATAAATACTATGGTGCCGTACAAGCTATCTGAACAATACTTTTGTAGACGACTGGTTACAAAGAAAAGACACAGAAGTTCAAATGGTTGAATTGGCGAAAGGTGTTCGTGCAATACATAAAGATGGCAGTTTTGAAATGAGAAATTGGTTATTCAATTCGGAAAAGGTATTAAGCGGCCTAGATGAAAACAATACTCGATGTCAAAAGATCTTGGAAGATCCTGAAGGTAAAATTAAAGAGGTTCTGGGTATGTGGTGGGAACCCACAGCCGACAGGTTAGCACCTTATATAAACTAAACCCGTATCTAGATGAATTCGGACTGTTGCGAATTGAAGGTAGAATTGATGCGGTGAACGGTGTGCCTATTTCGGTAAAAAGACCAATAACTCTACCCGGTAAACATGTCATAACAAATCTAAATATTCACCCTTATTCTAGTTGTCGGCGTCGTCGCGAAACAATGTTGATATGTGTCGAAGTATTCAATTTGTTATTCTACTTGTCGTTATTGACACTTATCGATTAATGCTCATAGATTTTTTGTATTTTATAACAAACGTGACGACGATATTGTATTGACGTGACTCTATTTTTTTCGACGCCTTTTTGCATGACAACTGGAACTGATTTAAACCAAATATAACATTGAAAATGTAAAAAGGGAAGGTTACAAATGAAAATCAATTTGAAAAATTGGTGAAAGAATTGCAAAAGAATCCATCGCTTGCACTGGGCTCTCGCAGAGACACTGCTCCATGCAATTTTAAAGAAAAAATAGGAAGAAATTGAAAAAAAAAAATTAATTCTCTTGGTCCACTTACAAGATTAGCAGATAGGTGGAAAAGGTAAAAAATAAAGAATCGAATTTATAATTCAAAGTGAACAAAAGATGGTTGCTAATAAAGCGGAGTGTAAAGCCACTGGCGGAGAAATGTTTAAACAAATTTCACTCAATCCGATGGAAGAAGCTGTGGCAAAATTCTTGAAGAAAATGGCCATGCAATAATCAAGCACAGCCAGGAACAGGCGAAACATATGTTAATACTTGCGATCCGGCAAAATAAAAATACTGCAATTCTGCGGAAGACGTTTTTCGAGCTTTCCACATCAATTAAATCAAAATTTTCTTCACTTATAGAAAACATTTTACCCCAAAAAAGTATCAAACACAAATAAAATTTAACAAAAAACTTAGGGATGTGCATTTGCATTTCATAAAAATCGATAAACCGTCGACGTCGTCAGAGGAATGTTATAGAATGAAAAATTTTTACTTAATTGACGCCGACATTGATACGAAGTGATATTGATACTATAACGACGACGACGCCGACAACTAGAATAAAGGTGATAGATTATTTTCATCGTAAGTATCATCATCAACATAACGAAATTTTGTGAATGAATGAGGCAGGAGTTTTGGATACCTGGTTTGCAAGCTGCTGTGCGTGCTTTAGCCAAATCATGTCAATACTGCAAAACACGGCAAGCAGTCCCAAAACCTCCAGTGATGGGAAGCCTGCCAATGAAACGACTTGCCAGTTTTACCAGACCCTTCTATTATACAGGCGTAGACTTTTTTGGTCCTAAAGATATTGTTGTTGGCCGCCGCAAAGAAGAACGCTGGGGCGTAGTTTTTACATGTATGGCTGTGAGAGCTGCACATCTGGAAATAGCACCATTACTATTGACGGATTTCTTTCTCTTAATTTTTAAACAATTCATCAGCCGTCGTGGTGCACCCTGTAGAATTTTATCGGACAACACAACTAATTTCAGAGGAGCTAGTTGTGTGCTACTAAAAGGGGAAAAAATATCATCAGGCGAAGTCGATCGTAAATATCCGTCTGTAGATTGGAAATTTATAACACCAGCGGCTCTTTACATCGGCGGTGCTTGGGAAAGGATGGCTCGATCAGTGAAATCTGTGTCAACTGATATATTACCTAACAAGAACTTACGCGAAGAAACACTTAGAGCAGCATTGGCGGATGTAGAAAATATTTTGAATTCGAGACCCTTGACATACGTTTCACTAGCATCGTCTAACAGTGAAGCATTTACACCCAATAACTTTTTATTAGGATCCTCAAGTGGAGATGCTCAGAGTGGTGGTGGGGTATTAAGTAAAAAATTTTCGAATATCGAACATGATAGAAAACGAATTTTGGAAACGTTGGATACGTGAATATTTACCTTGTTTGACGAGACGCATAAAGTGGTTCGATAATTCTGCGCAACAAATATCTGTTGATGACATTGTCATAATAGTTGACTATAATACGAAGCACAACGAGTGGATTAAGGGTGTTGTCATTGAATTATTGAAGACCATGCAGTACGAAGTGCTGTCGTAAAGACGGCTTGTCTACGCGGCGCGTTGTAAAGCTTGCCAAGCTTGACGTTAAATCGTAAACTCCTGCTAGTGCAAGAAGTTTACGGAGGGAAGTGTTTTAAGGTGCATGCGTACGCTGCCGCCCCATGTCTGGTTAAATATAACTATAAAATAAGTACACTATAGTACAACTTTAAATTCTTTATTTTCCTAATCGTAGACCGTTGTTAAAGTACTGTTTTAATTAGCGATTAAATCTATTGTACTAAATTTTCAATGTGATTTATTTGACGGAATCAGTAGAGAGCGATTTGATGCACAAAATTTCATAAAAAAATCAATTTTTGATTTTACCAATTTTCCGCAATTTTTCATGCTTTACACTAAGAACTTTCTATTTTCTGATTTGGAAAGCCATTGAGGAATAATTTAACGCAAAATTTCATACAAAAACTCGATTTTCGATTTTTCCAATTTTCCGGAGGGATTTCCCAAAACTTTCTTCCGTAAAGACCTTTTCTTCGAAAATACGAATAACTGATAAAAAAATTTTCATTTTATGAATTACTATAATACTATAATAATATAAATGAATACTATACGAATTAAAAAAATTACAGATTTTAGATTTTTAGTTGCTGTGTAACTAGCTTAAAATACGTTTTTTTATTATTGCTCTGACGATGTTAACCAACTTTGAAGTGGTTGAAACTTTATAGCCGAACTTCTTCAAGAAGCTGGTACTTTTTATCTAAATAGCTTTTGTTTAGTTTACGTTCTTCTTCTAGCCTCTTAAGTTGCAATTAAATTTTTCTTGTGTGTGAAATATGAAAAAGGCCAGATTCACTCGAGGTGGGAGAAGTAGGTCACGAAGAACATTAAAGGTTATGTCGTATGTTACGTTATTACAACATTTGTAAAAACTTTTTTGACAGGCGACACAGCTTATACTTTTATCGTCAGAGGGATTGGCACAAAGCAAGCAGTTACGATCAACATGTTCATTCTGCGTCTAACCATCTATATTTTGTAACGACATTTCTACTTACTGCGAGATTGGCAGTTGTTAGTGAAAGAATATCACCAGACCAGGTTGATCCAAACAGTAGAGATGTGTGCCGAAACACCAGATAAAAAATTTTAAATTTGTAACTAAGGCAGGCCGCCGCATGGCCTGATGTCTTCTAAGGGAATTTGAATAAAACACACAATAATTTAATTTACAATGTGTATTTATATTAAAATTCCTTAAAAAAATTCGAGAGTTAGGAAATAATATTTTGATCAATAATAAAAAGGTACATAGTGTTACAAAGATACTTTATTCAAAACACAAAAAGAAGTAAAAAAATAATTGTTACCAAGAAAGTGAAGCGAAATGGCCTTTTGTGTCTGTTTTCAAAGCTAGAAGTTTCTACAAAACATCTTGATTACAAAAACAACTAACACAAAGCGAGAGATAAACACATTACACAACTGTTGTTATAGTTTTCGGTAAAAACCGTCGTCACCGGCGGTGTACTTCGTACGTTCGGCGAGCGCTTTCGATGTTATAACATCATTTTCAAGCCACATGTTTATTAAAACTGAAGGGATAGTGTTAAAATAGATAGTGTTAAGAATAAAAGGTGGTGGGTTTAGGTAATTTTTGTCCGTTTATATGGTATTATGCAGGTAGATTCCCATACATCTGTCATGTTTATTAGGGTAAATAGTTTAATATTTGGGTCTTTTATTATTGGATAGGTAAGTGTGACCGTCTGTGGGTATTTTTCGTTTGTAGGAGTGTTTTAGTAATTTTAGTGGTATAAAAATCGTGTCAGAGGTTGTGTTTACCTGTTCGTTAATAATATCTCTGTTAAGAGGATTTTGAGAGCATACGGGTTCACAAAAGGAAGTTGGATGTGGATAAGAATTTTTGTGACAAGGTTGGGAGGGCAGTCTAGTGGTAAAACATCTGCCACGATTGTTACTGTTTGTGTGAGCGTGTTGCATTGTTTAAGTTTTTTATTGTGTGAGTTTTTTTTGGTAAGTTTGTTTCGCTTGTTGTGGAATATATTTTATGTGCGGCGTACCCAATGAGAAAGGTTCGAACCTCGCTGAGATGTGTTTACCGTCCTCATAGAGCTAGTCGGAAACCTCATTGGCCCCTACGGCCGTAACGTAAATGGTAAACACAACCTCTGACACGATTTTTACACCACTAAACACTTACTAAAACACTCCTACAAACGAAAAACACCCACAGACGGTCACTCTTACCTATCCAATAATAAAAGACCCGAATATTAAACTTTTTACCCCTATAAACATGACAGATATATGGGAATCTACCTGCATAATACCATTTAAACCGACAAAAATTACCTAAACCCACCACCTTTTATTCTTAACACTATCTATTTTAACACTATCTCTTCAGCTTTAATAAACACGTGGCTTGAAAATGATGTTATCACATCGAAAGCGCTCGCCGAACGTATGAAGTACACAGCCAGTGACGCCGGTTTTTACCGAAAATTATAACAACAGTTTAATATATACAGGCGAAATTAATCCAATTAATTTAATACAATACACAACCATACATACACCTGCATTGTATAACAGCTAAATAAAAATACACAACATGTATAATAAATTCGAAATATTTTAGTTTTTTAATTAAATTAAAATTCCAAAAGTTGTGTGTGTAATTATTTTGCAAATGAGGAACTCAATTAATTACACATTTTATTCTAGTTGCCGACGTCGTCACGAATCAATGTTGATATGTGTCGAAGTATTCAATTTGTTATTCTACTTGTCGTTATTGACACTTATCGATTAATGCTCATAGATTTTTTGTATTTTATAACAAACGTGACGACGATATTGTATTGACGTGACTCTATTTTTTTCGACGCCTTTTTGCATGACAACTGGAACTGATTTAAACCAAATATAACATTGAAAATGTAAAAAAGGGAAGGTTACAAATGAAAATCAATTTGAAAAATTGGTGAAAGAATTGCAAAAGGATCCATCGCTTGCACTGGGTTCTCGCAGAGACACTGCTCCATGCAATTTTAAAGAAAAAATGGGAAGAAATTGAAAAAAAATACTTAATTCTCTTGGTCCACTTACAAGATTAGCAGATAGGTGGAAAAGGTAAAAAATAAAGAATCGAATTTATAATTCAAAGTGAATAAAAGATGGTTGCTAATAAAGCGGAGTATAAAGCCACTGACGGAGAAATGTTTAAACAAATTTCACTCAATCCGATGGAAGAAGCTGTGGCAAAATTCTTGAAGAAAATGGCCATGCAATAATCAAGCACAGCCAGGAACAGGCGAAACATATGTTAATACTTGCGATCCGGCAAAATAAAAATACTGCAATTCTGCGAAAGAAGTTTTTCGAGCTTTCCTCATCAATTAAATCAAAATTTTCTTCACTTATAGAAAACATTTTCCCCCAAAAAAGGATCAAACACAAATAAAATTTAACAAAAAATTTAGGGATGTGCATTTCATAAAAATCGATAACCCGTCGACGTCGTCAGAGGATTGTTATAGAATGCAAAATTTTTACTTAATTGACGCCGACATTGATACGAAGTGATATTGATACTATAACGACGACGACGCCGACAACTAGAATAAAGGTGATAGATTATTTTCATCGTAAGTATCATCATCAACATAACGAAATTTTGTGAATGAATGAGGCAGGAGTTTTGGATACCTGGTTTGCAAGCTGCTGTGCGTGCTTTAGCCAAATCATGTCAATACTGCAAAACACGACAAGCAGTCCCAAAACCTCCAGTGATGGGAAGCCTGCCAATGAAAGGACTTGCCAGTTTTACCAGACCCTTCTATTATACAGGCGTAGACTTTTTTGGTCCTAAAGATATTGTTGTTGGCCGCCGCAAAGAAGAACGCTGGGGCGTAGTTTTTACATGTATGGCTGTGAGAGCTGCACATCTGGAAATAGCACCATTACTATTGACGGATTTCTTTCTCTTAATTTTTAAGCAATTCATCACCCGTCGTGGTGCACCCTGTCGAATTTTATTGGACAACACAACTAATTTCAGAGGAGCTAGTTGTGTGCTACTAAAAGGGGAAAAAATATCATCAGGCGAAGTCGATCGTAAATATCCGTCTGTAGATTGGAAATTTATAACACCAGCGGCTCTTTACATCGGCGGTGCTTGGGAAAGGATGGCTCGATCAGTGAAATCTGTGTCAATTGATATATTACCTAACAAGAACTTACGCGAAGAAACACTTAGAGCAGCATTGGCGGATGTAGAAAATATTTTGAATTCGAGACCCTTGACATACGTTTCACTAGCATCGTCTAACAGTGAAGCATTTACACCCAATAACTTTTTATTAGGATCCTCAAGTGGAGATGCTCAGAGTGGTGGTGGGGTATTAAGTAAAAAATTTTCGAATATCGAACATGATAGAAAACGAATTTTGGAAACGTTGGATACGTGAATATTTACCTTGTTTGACGAGACGCATAAAGTGGTTCGATAATTCTGCGCAACAAATATCTGTTGATGACATTGTCATAATAGTTGACTATAATACGAAGCGCAACGAGTGGATTAAGGGTGTTGTCATTGAATTATTGAAGACCATGCAGTACGAAGTGCTGTCGTAAAGACGGCTTGTCTACGCGGCGCGTTGTAAAGCTTGCCAAGCTTGACGTTAAATCGTAAACTCCTGCTAGTGCAAGAAGTTTACGGAGGGGAGTGTTATAAGGTGCATGCGTACGCTGCCGCCCCATGTCTGGTTAAATATAACTATAAAATAAGTACACTATAGTACAACTTTAAATTCTTTATTTTCCTAATCGTAGACCGTTGTTAAAGTACTGTTTTAATTAGCGATTAAATCTATTGTACTAAATTTTCAATGTGATTTATTTGACGGAATCAGTAGAGAGCGATTTGATGCACAAAATTTCATAAAAAAATCAATTTTTGATTTTACCAATTTTCCGCAATTTTTCATGCTTTACACTAAGAACTTTCTATTTTCTGATTTGGAAAGCCATTAAGGAATAATTTAACGCAAAATTTCATACAAAAACTCGATTTTCGATTTTTCCAATTTTCCGGAGGGATTTCCCAAAACTTTCTTCCGTAAAGACCTTTTCTTCGAAAATACGAATAACTGATAAAAAAAATTTTCATTTTATGAATTACTATAATACTATAATAATATAAATGAATACTATACGAATTAAAAAAATTACAGATTTTAGATTTTTAGTTGCTGTGTAACTAGCTTAAAATACGTTTTTTTATTATTGCTCTGACGATGTTAACCAACTTTGAAGTGGTTGAAACTTTATAGCCGAACTTCTTCAAGGAGCTGGTACTTTCTATCTAAATAGCTTTTGTTTAGTTTACGTTCTTCTTCTAGCCTCTTAAGTTGCAATTAAATTTTTCTTGTGTGTGAAATATGAAAAAGGCCAGATTCACTCGAGGTGGGAGAAGTAGGTCACGAAGAACATTATAGGTTATGTCCTATGTTACGTTATTACAACATTTGTAAAAACTTTTTTGACAAGCGACAAAGCTTATCCTTTTATCGTCAGAGGGATTGGCACAAAGCAAGCAGTTACGATCAACATGTTCATTCTGCGTCTAACCATCTATATTTTGTAACGACATTTCTACATACTGCGAGATTGGCAGTTGTTAATGAAAGAATACCACCAGACCAGGTTGATCCAAACAGGGGATTTGAATAAAACACACAATAATTTAATTTACAATGTGTATTTATATTAAAATTCCTTAAAAAAATTCGAGAGTAAGGAAATAATATTTTGATCAATAATAAATTGGTACATAGTGTTACAAAGATACTTTATTCAAAACACAAAAAGAAGTAAAAAAATAATTGTTACCAAGAAAGTGAAGCGAAATGGCCTCTTGTGTCTGTTTTCAAAGCTAGAAGTTTCTACAAAACATCTTGATTACAAAAACAACTAACACAAAGCGAGAGATAAACACATTACACAACTGTTGTTATAGTTTTTGGTAAAAACCGTCGTCACCGGCAGTGTACTTCGTACGTTCGGCGAGCGCTTTCGATGTTATAACATCATTTTCAAGCCACATGTTTATTAAAACTGAAGGGATAGTGTTAAAATAGATAGTGTTAAGAATAAAAGGTGGTGGGTTTAGGTAATTTTTGTCCGTTTATATGGTATTATGCAGGTAGATTCCCATACATCTGTCATGTTTATTAGGGTAAATAGTTTAATATTTGGGTCTTTTATTATTGGATAGGTAAGTGTGACCGTCTGTGGGTATTTTTCGTTTGTAGGAGTGTTTTAGTAATTTGAGTGGTATAAAAATCGTCTCAGAGGTTGTGTTTACCTGTTCGTTAATAATATCTCTGTTAAGAGTATTCTGAGAGCATACGGGTTCACAAAAGGAAGTTGGATGTGGATAAGAATTTTTGTGACAAGGTTGGGAGGGCAGTCTAGTGGTAAAACATCTGCCACGATTGTTACTGTTTGTGTGCATTGTTTAAGTTTTTTATTGTGTGAGTTTTTTTTGGTAAGTTTGTTTCGCTTGTTGTGGAATATATTTTATGTGCGGCGTACCCAATGAGAAAGGTTGGAACCTCGCTGAGATGTGTTTACCGTCCTCATAGAGCTAGTCGGAAACCTCATTGGCCCCTACGGCCGTAACGTAAATGGTAAACACAACCTCTGACACGATTTTTACACCACTAAACACTTACTAAAACACTCCTACAAACGAAAAACACCCACAGACGGTCACTCTTACCTATCCAATAATAAAAGACCCGAATATTAAACTTTTTACCCCTATAAACATGACAGATATATGAGAATCTACCTGCGTAATACCATTTAAACCAACAAAAATTACCTAAACCCACCACCTTTTATTCTTAACACTATCTATTTTAACACTATCTCTTCAGCTTTAATAAACACGTGGCTTGAAAATGATGTTATCACGTACGTATGAAGTACACAGCCAGTGACGACGGTTTTTACCGAAAATTATAACAACAGTTTAATATATACAGGCGAAATTAATCCAATTAATTTAATACAATACACAACCATACATACACCTGCATTGTATAACAGCTAAATAAAAATACACAACATGTATAATAAATTCGAAATATTTTAGTTTTTTAATTAAATTAAAATTCCAAAAGTTGTGTGTGTAATTATTTTGCAAATGAGGAACTCAATTAATTACACATTTATAAATAAAAAAACGTAACAACTGACACCAGGTGTGGGGTTGCAAAATAATAAATAAATAAATAATAAAAATGAAATTTGACGAGCTATAAGTTGAGAAGCTAAAAATAGAGCTGAGAAAGTTGAATCTGCGGACAGCTCGCAATAAAGTGGAATTGCAAAAGCGGTTAATAGGTGAAAACCAAGAGACTGAAGAAAGAGTGCACCCCAGCAACAACAAGCTTTGTGGACTTGAATTCTATCTTTGCAGCTATTATAAAAAAAATGGAAGCAATTCAAGAAAACTCTAGTAGGCTGCTGTAGTCAAAGCGGTAAGCACGTTGAGTACAAATCTGGCTGTCCTGGATTCAACCCTTGCGGCAGTCAAAAAATAAACAAAATGTTTTTTTCTGTTTAATGGTATAAATACATATTCAGAACAACATGCAGCCTCCTTCGTCGGTACTTCTCCATAGCATATTCACTGGCGAAGTAAAATAATTATTAAAATGGCTATATCTATGTCCTCTCACCACCTTTCTTCACTCTCATATATCCCTTTACTATAGAATGTAGCACGGTTACGAACTAAGTAGGTATTAATGCCTGAAGTGCTACTTCTCTTTATAAAAAAAGCAGAGAAAGGCTTTTAGCGAAGGTAAACGAGAAATTTGAAGAAATTTCAGAAGTCTTCGACAAACAATTGAACATCATAGAAGAGCGGGTCAGCGATATTGACGGAACATTGTGCGGCCTAGAGGGAAAAGTAGACGAAGAGTTACATGAATTAAAAGTGCAAACGGGCGATTTTCAAATTCGAGAGGGACCGGTGAGAGTTATCTCGGAGCACGCTGCTTTGACGGCAGCGCAACTTTTAATGTTTTTAAGTTCCAGTTCGAAACTGTGGCCAGCAAAAATATATGGGCAATGAAGAAAAAGCTATAGAGCTATAGATAATAGAAGGCTTACCAGCCGGTTTCAAAATTATTATGAGGACAGGCTACCATAGCCTTACAGCGCAAGTACGGTGGCGAGCACAAAAGAGAACTCTACAGAATGGAGTTACAGTGCTGGGTGCAGCAGGCAAATGAGACGCTGCAAGACTTCGCAATGGAAATTAAACGTTTGGTTCAGCAGACTTACCCAGGTGAACATCATCCATTTCGGGATCAGTTTAAGATTGAAGCATTTGTGAATAGCATACGGGATCCAGGTGTTAAATATGCGGTTTGTGCTATGCAAAAATCATCTTTTCGGGAACCATCTCGTACGCGCTAGCCTATGAGACTGCAAAACTCATCTCGAAGCCACATGTATACAAGTTGCGATGTCCTGATACTGACACGTATAACCACAAAGACAATAGGAGCGAGATAAAGAAGTTAATCAAACAGATAATGGAGGAGGAAAAAAGTAATTCTCGCTCTAAATGCTTTAAATTTGGTAAGGTTGTCCATTTTCAACGTAACTGTAGATCCACAAAGAGAAGATTAAGAACTTTTTCGCCAGCGAGGGACAACAAGCGGGCGAACAACACCAGATCGCATAAGTCACTGTTAAACTTAATCGAGCTAGCACTTAGGGGCAAGTGGTGGCTCCCACAACCTATGGCCCCACAATCTTCATTTCCATTGTGCAGCAAAAAAATAGCAACCTAACTGTTTGCGGTCTTGTAAACGGAAGAAAGCAAGTTCCTACCATAGACACAGGAGCACCTCAGTCAGTTATAAGCCCTGATTTATTAAAAGGGGCAGTGCAACTGTTGAATAATGTACAACTGCGCACTGCTATTGGCGACTTAGCCATTGTCTATGGAAGAGCCAGGGTAAGACTAACTATTACAAACACCAGCACTGACCATGTATTTGTTGTTGCTTATACAGTAGATGAACTTTTCATTGGTGCAGACTTTATGATAGCCACGGTATTAATTTGCACAAGGGCGAGCAAATAATGATCTGGAGTAATGTGGAGACACTCCTGGAAGTTGGATATGAAAGCAGGACCACAGTAAGGAAGCTGTTTGCTGTTGAACGCTAGAAATTACCACCTCAGGTGGAAACTATAGCATGGGTACATGTGGAGACAGATTGTGAGGATAACCGGTTGCGGGTGGTGGAATCAAAACAACTAAAAAAAGAACAGCAAAAGCCGTTGTGAAAATCTGCGACGATGGAAAAATTCCTCTGAGAGTACTGAATCTGTCTAATAGCATAAAGACTATTAACACGAATTTGGAGATGGGTCGATGTGAGCCAGCAGAAACCATAATTAATTGTGCCGCGAATACAGTATGTCCCAAAATAACAGCCATAAAAAGAGATTCATTAGCAGAACCGGTGCAGTGAAAGAAACGTTCCAGGTGCTCAAGCTATGCAAGGAAGAGAAAAAGGAGTGCGTCATTGTTGTACGGCTTACCCAAATTGGGTCAAGGGAAGACTGGTTGAAGGTCCAAAATAACGACCCAATTTTGGTAAAAATTATATTTGCTAAGCAAAACAACAGAAGACCGAATCATAATGAAGTATCGGCAGAGAGCCAACTAGCACAATCGTATTAGGCTTAGTGGAATAGCCTGAAAGTAGAAGGTGGTTGCTTATATTGATCTTGGGAAAGTACAGATGGCAAAACTACAACAGCCTTAGTTGTCGTGCCAATTTCTAAAAGAAATGCGATACTAAAGCAGTTCCATAACGGTCCCAGCGTCAGTCATTTGGGTATTACAAAAACTCTGGAAAAGATAAAGCAGAGATTTTACTGGTTAGGCTGCCACCAATTCGTAGCCTACTGGATATCTAATTGCGAACAGTGCATAACGGCCAAGTTCCTATAAGAAAAAATCCTGGCAAACTTCAACAACACAACGCAGGTACTTCCTTTGAGCGGATATCACAGGTCCATTCCATATCAGTGATGCTGGAAACCGATATGCACTAGTGGTAATGGATTGTTTTAGCAAATGGCCCGAAGTGTATGCCATTCCAAACCAAGAATCCAAAACAGTGGTGGACGCACTTGTGAACAATTGGGTGTGTCGATAGGGTGTTCCGCCAGAACTACATTTAAACCAGGGACGAAATTTTGAATCGGCCATATCCAAAGATATGTGCGAGAAAGACACCGCTGCATCCATAGTCTAATGGCATGGTGGAAAAATTAAATCGTACCCTGGAAGTATATCTCAGAAAAGTAGTCAGTACACAACAAAAGGATTGGAATAAACATACCCAAATTTCTACTGGCATACCGGTCAGCTGTACACGATTCAACCTCACGTAGTCCAGCAAAAATCTTGTTTGGGACAGAAGTAAAACTGCCAGCAGATTTAGAATTTGGTGTTAAACCTGGTTCTGCGCACTCAGACAATGGATACATTCTTCAGGCACAAGAAGACCTGCATAACCTTCATGAGTTTGTCCGTAACCACATTAAAATGTCTAGCGATAAAATGAAAGCCAGGTATGATCGAGCAGAAACACGGATGGATTTACTGAATGACAAATAGTTCTACTATTTAACCCCCAACGCAAGAAAGGATTGTCCCCTAAACTGCAAACCCATACAGGGTGATTAAGAAATTTAATGACGTAGTTTACCGGATACAGAAATACCATAATCCGAGGTCTACGATTAAAGTAGTTCACCTGGAACGGCTGGCCAAGTGGGAGGCAGTGTTACAAAGATTAATAGAAGTAAAAAATAATTGTGACCAAGAAAGTGAAACAAAATGGCCTGCTGTGTGTGTTTTCAAAGCTAGAAGTTTCTACAAAACTTCTTGATTACAAAACAAAAACTAACAAAGCGAAAAATAAACACAATACACAGCCATACACACACCTGCATTGCATAACAACCAAATAAGAATATACAACTTGTAAAATAAATTTGAAATAATAATTGAAGGTTCTAGAAGCAAATATAAATGCCCACGTCATGTGCCTGAAAAAAAATTACAACACAGCATGTTCTACTACGCAGCAGAAGTTCTCGAATATTCAAGAACGCCTTACAATACGTGCTGAGGCATTCTAAGTGAAAACGTCAAACAGCTAAGATCTTCTGGTACAACAGTTTAACGGTTACAAAAGTGTAAAGTTGCCATCGTGTATTTTTATGTATTAATCGAGAATAAGTAAATATTCGCCAAATAATTGATAAAGTGTAATTTAATTTAAACTCTAAAAGTTGTGTGTATAATTATTTTTCAAATAAAGAAATCAATAAATTACACGTTTATAAATAAAACAAACGTAACAATACTTTTTGGAATATTTTTTTTTTTTTATTTTCAATATTTAAAGTACAAAATAAGTTTAGCTCGTGAGCACTGCATAGAGTCAATTTTTCTTTGCAATACAGAAAATAGAAACTGACTGCCAAACGCACGAATTTTGTTGAGTTAACTTTAAAAATTACGTATTTCGTAAGGTTTTTTGCATATTACAAAAGCAATTTTTTAATAGCAAATCAGCAAATTTTCGCGATGCCAGATTGAACATAATATAAGTTAAAATTGATTTTTGTGATGTTGCTGAAAAAATTTTACTGCTATATATAATGCATTAAAAATATACTGCTGTATACCCAAGTAAGTTGTGCAGTAATCACATTGGATATAAAGAATGCATATAATTCTGCGGAACGCAATAAGGCAGACAATATGGGAAAGAAATATTGCTCTTTATCTGAAAAACTTAATTAATAGCTACTCGTATGTCTAAGGCAGAAATCTGCTTTAAGACACTGAAATGGTGGTCAAACAATGGAACCTGATGTACGATAGCTTACTTAATATGAGTCGGATATGCGGATAACGTAGCTCTTATTGTCGACCAACCTTAGGCACCCTTAATTGAGATTATTACAAATGACTGCTTGGGAGGAATCGCGACGTGGCTTATATCAAAAAGTTTGGCACTTGTGGCATTGAAGACAGAAGTTATTAATGTAAGAAAATGGCAACACTTTTACTATCCGAAAGTAAAGGTGGATGAATATGAAGTGAAAAGTCTGAAATATCTAGGAGTGACCCTCGATTGAAAACTACCTTTCGAACCTGAGAATAATGTCCAACGTCAGAGGACTATACCAAACGACAAAGTGCTCCCATTGCGAATAGCAAAAACCTTTGTGATCTACCTGAGAAAGTACATCGGTTATGCTCAATAAGAGTTATATGTGCATATTTAACAACGTCTGCAGTTACTTTATCTGCACTTGGCGGGCTGACAGCTGTGGTATTCTGGAGCATGAGTATGCAGAAGAGAAATTATGCAAAAATTGCTTCCAGTCTAATGCCACAGTTGCCTTCGTCCTGTTAAAACTTGGGAAATCTCCAAGAACGTTCAAAGCTCATCACTATTACACGTCACTTGCCCTGGCAAAGAGTCCCATAAAGGCCCTTAGTCATCTCTCGCATGGACCTCACTGCTCGTATAGGGACCCATGGGAAAGAAAGCGCGATTTGTTCATACTATCAAAAAGTGATTCAGCCATTAAAAATTAGAAAACGAAAATACTACAACTAAATTTTAACAACTGCCAGGCCATTTAAGAGCTACTAAAAAGTAATGTTTAAAATTTCAATGTCGTCATCTCAATACTTATTTAACAATAAGTTAGCAATACACAGCAGCGAGAGAAGTTGCTTCCTTGTAAAATGTGATCCGTATCCAATTGGTCACAAAGAAACTTTAATATTTAAATCCATCAGCACCTACAGATGAGTCAGTATTTAAAGGAATCGTAGAATTGTAACGCCTTCGAAGATTGGTGTATCTGACAAATTCTGAAACCGAAGCCTCAATCATAAAGTTCCAAGATAAGAAAGCTCCAGGCCATATATTTCAAATATTGTACTAAAAGACGCCTTCAAGTGTTGTCCAGACCAATTTACATCCCTTATAAATAGGTATTTGCGACAAGAAATTTTTCTATCAATATGGAAGAGACAGAAACTGGTTTTGTTGCCTTAAGATAAGAAACCTCCGAATAAAACGTCCTTCTATAGACTTCTACGTATCATAGATATAAGCGAGAAAATTGTTTGAGATTGGAAACCTGTGTAGAGGCGACCGGAGTACTATCTTACAATCCATTCGGCTTCAGAAAAGTGAAGTCAACTCTAAATGCCGGCAACGTTTTCTAGAAACTGCAGCCAAGGAAATTAAAGCGAAGTGCTGGGGAAATAGAGCGAAAGTGTTCTTTATGGTCGTAACGTTATATGTAAAAACGCTTTCAACACAGCGAATTGGGAAGCTATTGTGAATAGCCATACTCGATTGAGTATTCCGCGATTTGTATTGGTTCAGGGATTATTTCCGAAACAGAGTTCTGTTTTATGATACAGATAAAGGAAAAAAAGAGTACAAGGTGACGATGGGCGTCCACTGTTGTGGAACATTATGTGTTATAGTGTTCTAAGGCTAGATATATTTGAAAGGGCTTCAACCGTAGGTTTGGCTGACGATATGTCATTAGTGTGAGTAGACAGGGAGCTGCAAGAAGAAGAAACTGTTACAAATGCTGATATACAAGTCGTGCAATCGTAGCTCTCATATATTTGATTAACCTAAGCAGATCATGAGACCGAATTGGCAATCATAATGCAGGTTTAACCATCACCTGCAGCATGAGAGTTTAAGCACTACAAAACTACGAAAAATACAAGGGGTCCAAAATACCTGCTTAGAACACTATTGCCTAAAGTTGTGAAAAGAATCATTCTGTATGCATCCTATATATGGTCAGGATTTTTAAAGTTTTCATTTAATGATTACTTCTGTGTACAGATTTACTGCCTTACGAACATCCTGTGCCTTTCGGACTGTGTCATTCGAAGCAGCTTTTATTATTGCTAGGCAGATATCAATCGACTTTCTAGGTTGAGAGTCGAAATACGTAACTCCTACAACAGGTGATGTGCGTATTCGTAGAATAGCAAGGGACAAAAGTGTTGCCATATTGCAGAGACGGTAGTCAATATCCGACAAGGAAAGGGCGACGTATTAGTTAATCCCCGACATAGGGGACTGGTTTAAGAGAAAACATGGTAACCTTAACTATTATCTCACGCAGATGTTAAGTGCATATGGCGGCTTTTCATAATATCTACATCGTTTTAAAATTGAGAGAGACTCGTTTTGTCTCTGCTGAACCGGCAATGCAGAATGGGATGTCCGACATATTTTTTATACCCTTCACCACAACAAGTGGAAAAAGGGTATATATAAGTTTGATATTCCGTGTGTAATTTCTAAGTCGATTGAGCGATTTCCGTCTGTTCGTCTGTGTTAGTGGTTATATCAAGTTTGCCTCGGCAATAAATATGTCAATCGACCAGATATAGTATCGAAAGAAGTGCTATTGTAAATCAGCATGATCGGTCCATGTCCTTCGAAGCAGCAGACACGCCTACCTCTAATTTTTTTATGTTATTTGGAACAATAAAGTAATTTCAAGCAAAAAAATAAATATATGGGGCTAGAGAGAATAAAAAATAAAAAAACATCAAATTAAAAAATTGGCGCTCGCCCATGTTTCCCCAGCTATGACCCTCTGAAATTTCCAAATTATTTACAAATCAATATGTAATAATTTTAAAGGATTTTAAGAGATTTTTATGGAATTTTTTTTTTTTAATGCTTAACCCATTAAGAGCCGATGGTATTTTTATGTCAAATTATACGTATGCAGTACCAATTTTGTTTAAGTCTTAGGCATCCCAATATTTGCTTGTACACCGTGAAGAGTATATAAGATTCGGCATAATCGAACATAGGATTCTTAATTGTTTATTTTAATAACACTGTCATTTTTTCTTGTGGAGTGTATTATTTTTTTGCACAATATGAAAAACCCATAGTTGCATTACTAAGTGCATAATACTAGATTTTGGGAAATCTATATTAAGTAGATTTTGCTCGAAATCTCATTAATACTAGATTTCGGTGTAATGTAAATAGACTGTAAGGTAGATACTAGTTTGTCATTCCTTATGCATCCCGAAGTCGATTGAGCGAGGGCCGCCTGATCGTCCGTGTTAGTGTTTAGGCACTTTCGATACCGCAATATGAATGTTAATAGATTAAAAACACAAAAGAGTCCAAACCAATTTTTATTTTATGTAAAATACAGAAATAAAAAATAAGTGGGAAAGAGAAACTTAAAAAATTATCTATACAGAAAAAAAATACTTGATTTGATTTCATTTTATCGCTATTTATTAACGAGCTCCTTTGGAATTGATTACACCTCTGAAGCGGCTTTTCATAGACTATGCTAACTTAGAAGTAGTTTCACTATTAATTTTACGCCATTACTCAAGATTAATACTATTAAGCATCTGCTTGCTGCTAATAGTGTGTTGACGAATTCTTTTCTCCAAAACTCCCCATAGATGTTTTATGGGGTTATGATCTGGGCTTTATGGAGGGTAAGGAAGAACTTCCTTTGTGTTGTTATGCACAATTTTGCAGCGCTAGCTTCTAAATTTTCTTTTAAAATATCTAAATATTGACATTTATCCATCCTCGTTTCAACAAACGCAAGGTTTCCTACCCCTCCCACCAACATTGCTCACCACACCATCACGTTGCCACCACCGTGCTTCACAGCTGGTTTTAGGTTTTTTAATTCGAGCATTGTATTTTCTCTACGCCATACAAACGTTCTGCCATCTGATCCAAAAATATTTAACTTACTTTCGTCTGTAAATATAACGGTTTTTTAGAAGTCATCCGGCTTGTTGATGTAATTTTTGGCGCACTCGGCTTTTTGCGAAGAAAACATGCTTTATATTTTTCTAAATTGAGAAAATTTCAAACGTTTTGTGCACTAACTGAAAATTTTCACTTTGTTTAATATTTTTTTACTTTCTTTAATATTTTTGGATACTGAAACTGCACTTATTTTGAGATCTCGTTTCACCATTCTTTCAATTTTTCGTCCCAAGCGGGATCAATAACTTTTTTAGGGCCTCTGCCAGACAACATTTTCAATGCTCCACATTTGTTGTACTTCTCAACTGCATTCTGGACTGAAGATCGCGGTCTAGAAATAATTTCAGAAATTTGTTCCAAACTTTAACGATAATATGAATTTTATTTACAGCTTTGTAAATCACACTCATTTTGGCTATTTATCAGTGCTGACAAGATTAAAAGTTATAAAATAACATTTCAGGGAATCGTTACATTTTAACGCACGTTCTTTTACATTTTATTCATAGCTGTACGGACAAATTTTTAAGTTAAATTTTTTCAGTAATTCATTTACCCAATCACTTCAAAATTTTAAAAAGGTTAATAGAATTATTCGTAATTGGCAACATTTTGAGTACATTTCGCCCTGTAGTTAGAAATATTGTTTAAATAAGTTTTATCTATATTTTGCAAAATAACAGCAAATAAGTTCTTAATGGCACCCTGCACGCGCAATTATTAAAGTCAGTGTACCTTTTTTTTTTAATTCTCGGTCACGCTTAAAGAGCTCTTAATTTATTTTAGGAAAACTCTATTTTGATAGACATATTTAATTGCTTTACAGGAGTCTTGGCGTGAGCCATTTTAAGGCGGTTTCAAAAAAAGCTCCCTAGCCAGGTGCCTTGACCCCATTTTTCAAAGAATCAGAGTGTTTGGAAAAATTTCAAAACACAAATTTGCAATATGGGATTTCAAACGCCTTTCGGAATTTTTTGACATATAAATTATATTTGCTTTCACACTATCACACTTTTTCATAATACTTAAGAATTTGACAAGTCTTAATACTCAGTATTTTAATGTGAAACGGGCTTTAGCATAATACTTTTATTTTAAGTACACATTTAGTGTTAATTTTATTTAAAAAAAAAGAGAACATATGAACTAGAACCTATTAAAAAAATTGCATTTTAATTTTGATTTCTCTACTTTCTTGTCGTTATTTTTTTTTTTTTTTGTGAAGTTTTTGAATTCGCGCAAAACCACTTGAACATATTTCGCAAATTCTTCGTACATATGTTTTGCCATCTTATTTCCGGAATAAACTGATTACAAGATGATAAAAAAGTTATGTGTTTTTTTATCAATTACCATAAATTCCATTTTGAACGTTACCTGATTTTTATAAGATTTCTTTGTATTTAACAACAAATTTACTTATTCCAATTTTTAAAATCTAAAATTAAATTTATTTTTCTATCGCATTTTTGGAGTAAAAATATTACTCATGTATGTAATTTAATATAATTTAACGTCAACAGAGAATTTACTAACAATTTATCTCTGCACTTTTCTAATTTCTTTTGTTTTTTATAAAATCCTAAATATCTATACATTATTATAATTATTTTTATAAAACTAAAAACAAATTATTAATTTACTTTAATCGTGCTTGATTCCAGCAAATATAATTATTTCATGATATACTCATGAAATATTTACTATTTAAAACTACAAAATTAAATGTATTACTGTGAGGAAAGCATATCTATATGGCCATTTTCCTACTGCTCATATAGCTCATTAATTGATTCAACCCAAATTTTGTATGCAAACTTAAGAGTCTTATATCAAAAGCCAAATCGATTAAATGGAACTCCATTGAATCAATAAAGCAAAAGGCTTATGAAATAATTATATTTGAAGGAATCAAGCACGATTAAAGTAAATTAACAAAAAAAGAAACAACAAAGATTATTCGGTATTTTCATATTAAAAACAATACATTAAAATTTTTGTACTCACCAGCCTTTATAACATCAACGCCAGTTGGATACCAACGTTCGCCTTGCCTTAACAACAAGAGTATTGTATTATTTGCCAAAGTACGAAAATATTCTCCATCTTCAATTTGGGTTCCATCGCTCTCCAGAACAAGTCGTACCGGTTCTGCGGCAGGAACCCCTAGTTTATCTTTTCCTTAAAATATAAATATTAAAAAGCGAGTAAACTAGTATGTATGTATATTACAAAAGTTTCAAACCTCTAACTAATAACTCTTCAAATGTGCCAACAACTACTCCTTTTCGTACATTTCGCCAGCTATCCCAAACTTTAAGCGGTCTCTTTCCGCGAGCCTCCTGCAAGATTGAAAGAGAAATCGAAACATATTTAAATTTAACTCATTAATTAAAATAAATTTTTGCAAAAAACGAACTTCGAAACAGATTTTAGCTGTTTGTCTATAAGTTATCAAAAGTTTGGCCATATTCAACAAATTACATACAATATTGGGTCACCTTTTAGTTTCCAAATCCGTATTTTACACTTTCTGTTATAGAGGTTCTACCAATATCCAATTTCTTAATTCATTTTGTATACTTTTTATTATAGCGGACGTAGCAATTCAGGATCTTTGTAGATTTCTTAACGGTTCAAAAGTTTAGCCAATTACATTAAATTACTTTAATTATTAGGACGCCCTTTAAGTGGTCTTTAAAATACATGTTGTTTGTAAATTTCAACTGTCTACAACTGTTCAAAGTATGCCATATACAATAGTAAAAAACCGAAGAGCACATCAAAATACGACTAACCTTTTTACCCGTCAAAGACAAACTGACAATCCAAAATAGCTGATACTTTCAACGTATATAACAGACATGTGTACCAACAAAACAGAAAAAAATACGAAAATCAAACATACGTAACTCACAAAATTTGAAAATAACGGTTATTTTTTGATCAGACCTGGTATAAGGTAGTTTTAGTGGTGCTGCATAATACTCTAAAAGCTCTTTACTTACATCACGGTGTTTATGGACAATACGACACCAGTCGCCAATGATGTCTTATCTAGTTTTGAAACTTTATTTAGAAGTTCCGCAATAACATATTTGTAATAGAAAGCTGAAGAACTGATTCCTACAAGAGGTATTGTTGCCAACTTTGTCGGATTCTCATTGAATGCCAGTATTTACAAGGGACAATGTCAATGATTTCGACGTAAGATCCTTTTGTTTTACCAAAAAAATCATTTAGCGATGTACGTGTTGATGAGTTGGCTGAACAACTGAACACCACCCTACATTTAGTTGATCGGCTATCTAGCTTCAATACAAAATACAAAAATACAAAATGATGTGGAAATTAAAAGCAGGTTTCGTCTTGACTTTAATTTCATTAAATTTTTTCAAATGATTTGATATTGATTTTTTTGTTGGTTCATTTTTTTAATTTTTAAAAACTTCTTTAGAAAAAAAATGTTTTACAAATGTATGCGGACGTTTTCGTCTTGATCACGAATGCAATTTTTATTTTTAATCATTCTTTGCTTGTTTCCTCACAACATTATATAAGCGGTATTATGCGCAAGTAATTTGGGATTTTTTGCAGGCCGGCGCGTTTTAACGACAAAAATTGTTTATAGGCATTATTAAATAAATTTCATATTCACACTAACTTGTTTGAAAATGAAATGGTAATTTAACAATATGACGACCTTCGTCATTATAAGCATGAGTTTTTTAATGCATCTCAGCAAAATGTTCTCCAGCAGTGTAATTTAGTTGACTGCAATCTTATTCCTTTTCTGCTTTCTATAATTGTCTATGAATGCTGTCGACACTTCTTTCGTCAGTCAAGACATGTGCTGAAATGAGTTTAGAACGTTCCCGCCGTTATGTATTTTTCCAGCTAGTACCTGACCAAAAACCCAGTTGATAAATTACATAAGGCCTATTCCCGCGAAGCCAAATGTCTTGTCTGCAGGAGAAATTCCTAATAATTTTTATATTATTTTAGTTCTTAAAAATAAGTTATAACAAAAATTTAATTAATTTATACATAATTCATTGTGAACTTATGAAAAAATTCTTTAGTTATTCTTTTCTTTTATGTTTGTTTTGAATTTGAAAAATCTTTACTGGCAGTATATTGAAAATTGTTGTTATAGTTACGTTTAAGGTGTTTTTTCCATAGTTATTTTCAAGCCTTTCAACTTTAAATCGTCCTTCTTTTCGTCGTCTTGTGTTGTACTGATGATCAATTTTTTTTAAAATTTTCACCATTATAGAATTCAGCAGCAAGGATGGTATAATATATTCCTTTAGTGCTCAATATATTAAATTCTTTTGCGATGGAATTGCTGCCAATAAGACCCGCGTTGTTACTATTGCTTCTTTGGTCGTATCTGCTATTGTTGATACTGGTGTTGTAACTTCTGCTGTTGATGTAAGCGTTGGTTATCCTAACCGTATTGGTGTTGTTGCTATTGTTATGATTGATGTTGTAACCGTTACCGTTATTGTTGTTGTAGTTATTGTTGTTGCTATTGTTTTCGCTGGCGTTGTAGTTGGTATTGTGTTGACTTTTATTGATGTTGGTTTGATCTATGTTGTTACTGATAGTTGTGTTGTAAATGCTGTTGTACCAGGCGTTGTTATTAGTAATATTGCTAATGATGATACTTGTGTTTCTGTTGCTTATGTTGTTGATTATGTAGTTATCGTTATTGGTGTTGTGACGGGTGTTGTATTGAATTATGTTCATAATTGTGTTGTAGCTAAGGTTGTTACTTGTGGAATTATTAGCGTTGTTGCGAGTGTTATTACTCAAATAATTTTGTGCGTTGCTAATATTGTTGGTTGTTTTAATTCTGTTGATAAATATTTGGTGTTGATTTTTATTTTTGTACAGAATCTTAAGAAGGCGGTCTTGTGTACCTTGCAACAGCCTACAGTGTGTTGCACTTCCCCAAGCGGTGATTCTGCTATCGAGAAATAAGCTTGTCGAATCACACTATAAGTTGCACAATTACTTAGTTGATATAGCATATGCAATTGCTTATGCAAACTGTTGGCATCACTGTTGTTTTTTTTTTCTTTCTCTTGAGAAATTAAGAAATAACTGTGTTGTTTTTATTTTTAATACGCCTTACGTCTGCATTAAGAGTTGGCATATAACCAACCTTCCGCAGAAGGGAATGTAAGCAAAAATAAAAACGTGGTTTGTTTGTTGGTAATTTTTGTTAAAGCCTTAACATTTCTGTATTGGCTTCTTAAATAACTCCCATGTTGTTTTTGAAGTTTTTATACTTAAAGGAAATGTTTTTGGTTTTTCTAAAAATTTGGATAAAGGTTTCCTGATGAGCTGGCTTAAGCAACCAGCGAAATACGTATAGATACCTGCTTTTCCAACCAACAAATAAATTGCATTTTTATTTAAAAATGTTATGGGATATTAGCATAATATAATAAATAATATTATAAAAATTCCCAAAATAATTTTTAAAATAAAATTTATATGCAATTGCTTATGCAAACTGTTGGCATCACTGTTGTTTTTTTTCTTTCTCTTGAGAAATTAAGAAATAACTGTGTTGTTTTTATTTTTAATACGCCTTACGTCTGCATTAAGAGTTGGCATATAACCAACCTTCCGCAGAAGGGAATGTAAGCAAAAATAAAAACGTGGTTTGTTTGTTGGTAATTTTTGTTAAAGCCTTAACATTTCTGTATTGGCTTCTTAAATAACTCTCATGTTGTTTTTGAAGTTTTTATACTTAAAGGAAATGTTTTTGGTTTTTCTAAAAATTTGGATAAAGGTTTCCTGATGAGCTGGCTTAAGCAACCAGCGAAATACGTATAGATACCTTTCCAACCAACAAATAAATTGCATTTTTATTTAAAAATGTTATGGGATATTAGCATAATATAATAAATAATATTATAAAAATTCCCAAAATAATTTTTAAAATAAGACGACTTACGAAGTTTCTTTTGGAAATAATCGACGTGTACATTCCATTTGAATCGGTTATCAACAAAAACTCCAAGATATTTATAGGATGTTTCTAGTTTTATGTAAGTAGTGCAGGCGTCACTGTTGTTGTTGTTGTTGTTAGTATTATGTAAGCAATCCGTTTCATGGAGTTTTATTTCGATTTAGTATTTGCAAAATGCGGTGGTTTTATATGCATAAGATTCGTTTTTTGTGTGTTTATGACTAATCCATTGTCGTGACACCATCTGGTGGCAGTATCGAGTTGACTTTGCATTATTTCAAAAGCGTTGTTGATGTTTTCGTTTGATACAGCAATGGCTGTATCATCAGCATACGTGTTTAAAATACTTTAAACAATATAAATATATATATCTATTTGTAGTGCGGTATGTACATCTAAGAATTATATTGTTGAATGAATTATATTGTTGAATGAATTATATTGTTGAATGAATTATATTATTGAATGAATTATATTGTTGAATGAATTATATTAATGAATTGTTAGTATTCCCAACCCTGTGCGCTAATATTGTGAAACTTATATTGTGAATTATTCTTTTTTTATCTTTGCTTTACTCTCTGGTTTGAACGAATCCTTTGGTCGTAAGCGCCATATTTTTTTGGATATTTCCGGTGAATATTATTATTTTTGGTCGTCCCTCAGCTCGGTGAACGAGACCAAACAACAAATCAATTTTGGTAAATAAATGTAAGTTGAAGTTGGATATTATTGGCTTTTTTAATCAACGACCACCATAATAAACACCGTGCATATGTGAGTACTCCTTTTTCCCAGTGAAACCTTTATCTCAATCAACCCGGTTTTACCCGAAAACCTACCATTTCTTTTACTTTCTGGACAAATTGCACTCACCATCAATTTGTCAATTTATATTTCAATTTGGAAGTGCCAAGGAAGAAGTACTTCGCAAATTTGTTCATGGTCCTTTGAGCCGGATAAAACGTAACCAATTATATTATTAGGATATTAATATAATATTAAATTAAATATCGTATAGACTCATTATACCTATGTACATCAAATCAAATTAATAATTTCTTGTACAGCATGTTGTAACAAACCTACTGGCAACCTTGTGTTAAACAAACTAATTTTACTCGCTGAAAGAAAAGAAAGCTTTTAAATATAATCAAAGTATACCTAACGAGAAAAGGAGAGGATTACTAAAATTTTTTTAGCAAAGGTGCATGCAGTGTAGCGGAAGAAAATCAAAATTAAACTATTGTATAAAAAAACCCAATAATTGAATTAAAAATTAAAGATATATAAAAGTGAAAGTGAATTTCGAATCAATAAAACTAAAGTACATTTTAAGCGAATAGATTTCCAAATACAAACAAGGGTAACGGACTCACAACGCCAACCACAAAATCCCTAAGTAAGTGTAAAGGAAAGGATAGGAGAATCAAACAATCATACTGGTCAGGCATACCGGGAAACTCAACGTTTACAATATACTTCAACTTCCTTGAAACAGCCAAGACAAATGTGAGTAGAGAACCAATTCCTAAATATTTTTGGATACTTACATGAAATATATGTACATAAATATTTACATATATTTTATCACCTAAAAATTTCATAAAATACATATATGAATGTATGTAAATGTGTAACACAGTGGCCACACTCACATGGTCCATCAAAAGTCATACATAAACCCATGTTTACTCATAATTATTTAACTAATAGGTATACAAAGTTAAATTCACAAACCTACATACATACATATGTATGTACTTATGTACATGTAAAATTACAGTTTAACAAATATACAAGAAGTTTTGTACATACAAACAATATAAGAATATTTGAAGTACATATATGCATACGTAAACGAACATACGATAATATATCCCGTTAGACAAAAGTGCTTGAAAGTAGAGTTTATTTCAAAATTGCTACAAAAATTTACGCAGTAAAAAAAAAAATTACCGCAAGTGCAGTGCAATTTGTTTTTGGCATAAAACCACTACTTCGGTTAAAAAGAAAAAAAAAAAAACCAAAATATATATAAGAGAGGTGAATGCCTAAGCTTCTCTTACCAAATATCAATGTCTCTTAATTTTTTTCCTTAAAAGACAAAAACTGATTTATAGCGAGTGGGTGAAAGCTACCAGATCAGAAAAAAATCGTCAAGGAGATACTTATGTGATGACTGGGAGTTCACGACATAAAAATATTTTTATGAAGATAAAATCATAATTCTACTAAATGGGGATAAAACTTTACCAACACATGTTTATATACATACATACATACCTACAGATTTACAATAAAAAAAAATTTTTTTCCAATTGAAATTGGAAAATTTTTAATATCTTTCAAGCTTCAACACATCCAATTGAATTTAGAAAACTTGTAATATCTTTCAAGCTCCAATAAATTTAGAGATTATTAATAAAATAAACCATTTCCAAAATACATTTCTATACGAACTGAATAGTTTTTAGTTGAAGAAATCATAAAGGGAAAAAATAATTAAAATAGGAAAGGTAAGGTGGTAAATATTTTTAAATGGATTGGAGAGAGTAAAATCTGCCGCTGAATATTTATAGTGCCCTAAGGAGTAGTTCCCAACATATACGGAAAAAGTTTTAAATTGAAACCACTCAAGTGCTATTGTCCACTAGGATCTATAATTTTAAGTTTACATTTCCCAGCGAAGCGTTTGAAAGTTTGGACGTTGTTATTCCCCATCAGACAATTTTAGATAAAAATTTAGTTCGCTAATCTCTGCGAACAAATTTGGGAAAAAGTTTTGTATTTTTATCTGCTCCCCAGCAAACTTTTTTTCAAATTTTTTAGAATTGATTTCTCACAAAAGGTTTGCATCCCGGCAAACAATTTTTTATCCGCAAATCCCCACGAATAATTGGAGAATTTTTGCAATCGATTTTGTTCGTTAATCCCAGCGAACAATTTTAGGATAATTTTATTCCTTGGTTTCTTTCCCCAGCAACAATATTAAAGTCAGTTCGGTTTTTATAGGATTTCATAATCCATTTTATTCAATAAGTTTGCTACTCCCAGCAAACAGTTTTGATTCGCATATCGCCGCGAATAATTTGAGAATTTTTACAATCGATTATATTTCAAAAAGTTGCAAACCCAAGCGAACAATCTCAACTCGTAAAGTCCCTGCGATAAATTTTGGAAGATTTTAGCATCGATATTTTCGAGAAAAAGTTTGCAAATCCCGGCAAAAATTTGCAATTCCCAAATCCTTGGGATTAATTTTAAAGATTTTGAATAAGAATTCGGTTCGCAATCGAATCGCTAGGCTTATTTTGCAGTTTGCTATTCCCAGCAAACAATTTCAAATAGAAGAATTTTAAAGTCAGTTTATTTCACTATTCAAGTTCACACATTCCCCCGAACAATATAATTTTGTTCTTTTTTTCTCTCTAATCCATTCTCAATTTGGTTCTCAAAAGGGTTCGCAAAAATAAGCGAACGCACCCAATAGCACAATTGCTGCTATTAAGAAACCCGATCTATCCCATATCAAAATCGTCAAAACAAGAGCTGCTCAGGCCTTCTCCGAAATGGCAGACGATTTTATCTTTGAGATGGACGATCTCTTTACGTTTTGCTCTGGTTTCGACAATATCCCTATTGCCGATTTTACAGAGTCCCTATTAGAAGTAAATCTCCACGACCTGAATGATCGATGGTGAAAACTTCAAAGGTCATACAGGTCTCTTTGTACGGACAAAGACATACTGGTAGAAAGAGAATTTTTAGAATCAGTCAAAGGAAAGAACGCCACTTGTTCAAAAGCCTTTCATCTCTGTAAGGCAAAGATTCTAGACATTAAAAAAAACTTTCATTGCCAATGCTCCACCTCAACGCATGGAACCTCCTGCCCATGAATCCACTTATACCCACGTCAATGTTCCTCCTTGAGACACAGATGTATTTTATGGCGGATACGAAGAGTGGCCGTCCTTCCTCGACATATTTACCGCTGTATACATAGACAACCCAAAAATCACCCCACTTCAAAAATTTTATCATCTACGGCTCAAAGTGCAGGGACAGGCAGGAGCTATCATTAGGAAATACAAGCTGTATTCGGAAAATTTCTCGCTAGCATGGGACGCCTTGAAAGATAGGTATGAGAATCAAAAAATTCTAGTCGAAAATAAAATCAAGATTCTTCTTAATATTTCTCCAATTACGATCGAAACTAGCAAAGCCCTCCAGGATATTCAGAGCACTATCAATGACTGTCTCTCAGCAATCAAATCTCAAAATGTCCCCACAGATCAGTGGGATCCCTTTATAATCATTCTTTGCGCTAGCAAACTCCCTGTGGAAACTCTATCCCTGTGGGAACAGTCACTTGAGTCCCACAAGACCTTAGTAAATTGGGAAAGAATGGATAAGTTTCTTTCGCATCGATGCAAAGTAGTCGAACGATTAGAATCACGGAATCAGAATATATATTCTAATAAAAAGAAAGAAACGCAATCCAAGGCAATCTAATCTAAAGCAGAAACGTCCCAATTTTCATTCAAACTCTGTTCTTCGAATCACCCCCTTAAGAATTGTCCCAAGTTTTTAAGCTTTAATACCCAGAATAGAAGTCAGTTCGTCTCCAACAACCGTATATGTATCAACTGCTTAGCCTATACGCATCTCAAAAAAGACTGTCCCAGTAAGTTCTCGTGCTCCCATTGTCAGAAAAATCATCATTCACTCTTACATTTCTCAAAACTAGTTCCTTCAGCTCGCTCTAGCTGCAACGATCACAGACCAGAAATCTCAGCGCAGGCTAGGGAGAGGCAATCGTTATCTACCAATGTCCATATAGCTCAATCTGAAGAGAACTCCCAAACCGAAAATACCCTGCTACCTACTGCGGTAGTGCAAATTAAACATAAAGGTGAAATATATTTTTGGATCAGGGGTCAGAAAGAACCTTCATCCCAAGAAAATTACAACTGCAATTGATGCTCCCGACACAGCCCAGGGTTTTCCAAATACTTGGCATGGGTGGCTAGATTGAGTGCAAGTCACTGAACTCAATGTGTAACCTGACTCTTTACTCGGAGAAACACAAGCGATACGTTAATATAAAGGCTATTATTGTTCCAAAAATTACCCGCATGCTGCCTGGCAGTTGCCTTCCAAAATCCCATATCGCCTCGGAAGTGTTAACTGATTTCGATTTGGCTGACCCTGATTACCACAAAGCCGGCCATGTTGACTTGCTTCTGGGAGGGAATATTCTACCTCAAATTCTCCTTGAGGGAGTTAAGAAAATTTTTAAATCTCTAATGGCACAATTAACTATATTCGGGTGGGTCGTCAGTGGCCCTGTTGGCGTTGAAACGGTCTCATCGTTCTCAATTGGAGTCACGGAGAGCGATACCAATATTCTCAGTGACCAATTGAAGATGTTTTGGGAGCAAGAGGAAGTTCCCGCTCATCGGTCCCCATCGAAAGAAGACGAATTTTGCGAAGAGCTTTTTAACAAAACCACATTTCGCAATAATGATGGGCGGTACGTAGTCAAGCTCAATTTCAAATCACAATTCCCTCATGATATATGTCTTGGAACTTCTCGGTCTGTGGCCAAAGCTCAATATTTTCACATGGAGCGGGCCTTAATTAAGAAACCCGAACTTTTTCAAACGTACAAAGATGTGTTGGAGGAATATGTAACGTTGCATCATATGGAACCTACCATTTCAACAGAGAATATATCTCGTCACGGATATAATTCCTTTTATTTACCACATCACGCAGTGGTGAATCCCCAAAGTCAAAGTACTTAATTGAGAGTAGTTTTCAGTCCGTCGAAGAAAACTAGCTCAGGACTGTCTATCAATGACGTCCTCCATGTAGGCCCCACCTTACAAGTTGATCTAGCGAGCTTAATTTTGAAATGGCGTCAATATAAATTTGTATTTAATGGCGATATCGAGAAGATGTACCGCCAAATTTTTGTACACAAGCAAGACGCTCAATATCAAAGGATACTCTTTCGCAAAAATCCAAACCAGCCCATTCAAGACTTTGCATTGAAAACCATAACATTCGGAGTAAATTGTGCTCCATATTTAGCCATTAGGACTTTTATTCAATTGGCACGCGACTCCCAGAAGGAATACCCGCAGGCGGCCTTCGTTTTAATTAATGAGACGTATGTGGACGATATATTATCGTGCTCTCACGATATACAATCCGCAATTAACTCGTTATCCCAGGTTATGATGGTTCTCAGATCTGCTGGGTTTCCTTTGAAGAAAATAACTTCCAACCACCCCGAAATTTTAGCATCGGTCCCTAAGGAAAACATTTTAAATGCTGATTTTCTAAAATTTACAGAAACTAGTACAACAAAAATTCTTTGATTTCAATGGAATGCACTGGATAATTGTTTCTCTTATACTATTCAACCTCTTGAGCCCACTGATGGTATAGCAAAAAGAATAATCATTTCACAAGTTGACAAGCTTTTCGACCCAGTAGGCTGGATTTCCCCCATCATGATACGAGCGAAAATGCTACTCCAAAACCTCAGGTTGGAAGGAACTGATTGGGATGAGAAGGTAAAAAACAGCACCCTAGACATATGGAACAACTTTATTGGTGATATTCCTCTAATCGCAAAGATCAAAATTCCCCGCTGGATAGAATCTTCTTCTTCTCGAATTACTCAAATTCATGGCTTTTGCGATGCATCAGAAAAATCCTATTGTGCTGTTGTATATTTCCGTGTTCAGTTTGAATCGACTATTGTATCACATCTGTTGGTTGCAAAAACAAAAGTAGCCCCAATCAACCCCATCAGTCTGCCGCGTCTAGAATTATGCGGAGCTGTTTTATTATCTAAATTAATTAAACAACTCGCTACCACATTGTCGGTACAAAATGACAATCTCTATCTTTGGACCGATTCTATCATTGTCCTGGGTGGGTTGGAAAAACCACCCAATGTGTGGAAAACGTATGTGGCCAATCGGGCAGCACAAATAAGACGAAATTTTGGAAACCCATCCTGGCGGCTCATAAGATCAGTAGATAATCCAGCCGATTTAGGATCTCGAGGCTGTAGCTCCACTCAGCTCTTAAATAATTCATTGTGGTGGAATGGGCCAGCTTGGCTTAAAAAATCCCCCGAAGAGTGGCCAAAGCCCATATCTTTTGCAGAAAATTCCCTAGAAAAAAAAAACAAAACATCGTGCTTCATCACTTACACGTTGAAGATGACGAAATTTTGAATCGTTTCTCAAAATGGGATAAGGCTATTAGAGTTATGAGCTATGCCTTCCGTTTCCTTAACATTATCAAGGAAAGGCTACAGAATCAGGGAAATCCCTCCCTGACACTTATCTCTAAGACTCACAACCTATCGCCCATGGACGCAATATCAGTACGAACGAAAGATATTCAACTGATCAAGCACGAAGAGTTCTCGAGAACAAAGTACAAATTGATTCATATCACCCAATCAGTGTACTATTATGAAGAATTTCATTCGTTGCTCAAATCTAATAATGTTAGCAAGAAAAGTACGCTCTACCCCCTAAACCCATACTTAGATGAGAATAATATTATAAGGGCGAATGGCAGAATCTCCAAATCAAATACTTAACTCGAGGCCCTTATCTCCTGTTTCCGAAGACCCCTACGAATTGCTCGCACTCACCCCCGGTCATTTCCTTTGGGGCTCTCCTCTTATGGCGCTACCTGAAGCCCCGGTGAATTCCACGACATTGCGTGAGCGATGGGAGAGGCTAAAGGTTTTACACCATCAATTTGCTCAACGGTGGAAAGATGAGTATTAGAAGGAGCTCCAAAAAAGATACAAGTGGCAAGCTCCCGAAGAGAACATCGCAGTTGGTCAACTTGCAGTGATAAAAGACGAGCTGCTTCCTGCTAACGAATGGAAATTGGGTCGCATTACCAAAGTCTATTTCGGAAATGATGGTCTCGTGCATATAGCTGATTTAAGGACACAAACTGGAACAATAACTAGGCCTATTAATAAGCTTTGTATTTTACCCATAGATAGCTTAGAAAACTCTTAACAGCTTTACACCTATCCATTAACACTCAACTAACACTATAACACATTTTATGGTGTCTTTTCTCTATTACTAATGTTCCCAGGAACTCTGATTTGCACCATTGCCTTGTATGCGCAAAATTCCACCCATTAAAGCTCTGCAAGACATTTCTCAAGATGCCAGTGGAAAGCCGGAAGCGGCAGGTTCGAGTCCATGGGTATTGTGGTAACTGTTTGGCGAGATCGCATGCGTCGGACGATTGCACGTCCACCGAGGTGTGTCAGAAATGTGGTTGGGCTCACAACACTCTGTTACACCAATCAAACCGCGTACGCACGTCGGCTTCACCAAGTACTCGCCCGGGTCGCGATGGCCGGACAACTTCTCGTTCTCGTCAATCACAGCCAAAACCAACACAAAGGGTTAACCGGAAGCGGCGCCGTTCGTCTTCGCGCCCACATCAGCCTGAAAGACCAGTTACATACCACACGCGTCTTGAAACTGTCGCGACGTCCAACCCAAAACGCATGCTTCGTGGCGCATTACGCGTCCTTGAACGATTAGCAAAGGTGTTATAAGGCAGTTGGCCATATCGGCCAAGGGGGCCAGTATGTTTAAAATACTTTAAACAATATAAATATATATATCTATTTGTAATGCGGTATGTACATCTAAGAATTATATTGTTGAATGAATTATATTGTGGAATGAATTATATTATTGAATGAATTATATTGTTGAATGAATTATATTAATGAATTGTTAGTATTCCCAACCCTATGCGCTAATATTGTGAAACTAATATTGTGAATTATTCTTTTTTTATCTTTGCTTTACTCTCTGGTTTGAATGAATCCTTTGGTCGTAAGCGCCATATTTTTTGGATATTTCCGGTGAATATTATTACTTTTGGTCGTCCCTCAGCTCGGTGAATGAGACCAGTGAATTCCTACCAGAGACAAATGAATTTTGGTAAATAAATGTAAGTTGAAGTTGGATATTATTGGCTTTTTTAATCAACGACCACCATAATAAACACCGTGCATATGTGAGTATTCCTTTTTCCCAGTGAAACCTTTATCTCAATCAACCCGGTTTTACCCGAAAACCTACCATTTCTTTTACTTTCTGGACAAATTGCACTCTCCATCAATTTGTCAATTTATATTTCAATTTGGAAGTGCCAAGGAAGAAGTACTTCGCAAATTTGTTCAATAAGCATACGTGGTATTTCCTTGTAAAGCGTTCAGCATGTCGTTGGCGTACAAAATATATATAATCGGTCCAAGTTTGAATCCTTGCGGCACTCCAGAATCCGTTACTTTCTCATTGCTGAGGACATTGTTAATTTTTACCCGATATGTTCTACATTGTAGATATTTTTTGAACCAAAGTAAAGTGTAGCCTCTTATGCCATTCCTTTCCAAATTTGTATGAGCTTGTTATGGGAGAGTGTGTCGAAAGCCTTTCTGAAGTCTATAAACAATACTAGGCAGTGAATTTTTCTACTTAAACAGTTGTTTATGTGGTTTGCAAGGTTGCCTAATAAACTGTTTATGTTTTTGTGTTTTGAAAACCAAACTGGTTTTATTTATTATTATTATTATTTTTTTTTTTTTTTTTTTTTTTTTGGATAGAAAACTGTTTAATCGTCTGACCTCTATTTCTTCTAGAATCTTCTCCATTACGGGCAGAATTGCAATTGGTTTATAGTTGCTATAGTCTGCTTTCGTGCCATTTTTATATATTGGCCTAATTATGGACGTTTTTAGGTTTTCTGGTATTTGAGCGGTATCAAAACTTGAGTTTATAAGTTTTGTTATTATGAGCGTTAAAATTTTGGCATTGTTTTTAATATCTTTTGTCCTAATTTCAACAATTCCTGGACCTTTTTTTATTATTTAGGCCATTTATAATGTCAAATATTTCTTCTTCATTAGCGATTTCCAAAAAAAAAATGACTTTTGTATTGTTGGTTTGATATTATCTAGGGTTTTTATGTCACAGTTGTGTATTATTTGTTTGACGTTTTTATTAAAAATGTTGCTATGCTGTTTAAAATTTTCGTTACATATTCATTTTTAAGGTTTTGCAACTATTTCCTTAATCAGCTGCCATGTAGCGCGAGGGTTTTTTTATTTTCAATAAATTTATTTCTATAGTAATTGTTTTTTGCATATATAATTTCTTTATTTAAAGAATTTCTACATTTTTTATAGTTATTTTCATATAGTTTATTGTTTTTGTTCTTTTGCCACTTCTTGTAAAGTTTATCTCAAATATCACATTTATTTATAAGATCTTCGCTTATCTACTGACCTTGAGTTCTTGGTTTGCAAATTTTTTTTTACTTTTTTAGATTGTTCATAAATTTCGTTGAATATTTTTGTTAATATCATTTGTGTTTGAGTAATTATCAGTTAACGCACTCCAATTTGTTTTATTTATTAATTTGTTAACATTATAACTACTTATGTATGAACTCTGATCACTGCTGTTGTTTATTTCGTGTTTACTATAAAAAAAGAGTAATGATCCGATATTGTTGTTGTTATAACTACTGCAAATAAATTTAAAGTTGTTTGTTTACATTTTGTAAATAGGAGGTCGATGAAAGTGTTTGTATTTCTGTTCACGCGTTGTTTCTTGTATCATGCATTGAACTCGATTTGACGTGATCATATTGAGGTAATTTTTTGTTGTTAAGTTCTCTGCATTAATATCAGGATATTCATGTCTCCGAAAAGAATTATCTCCTGTTTCTTTTTGATTTTATTTATTGTTTAGTTAAGTTCTTTAATAAAAGCATTGACATTTAGGGAAGGGGGGCGGTAGACTGAAATAAGAGAGAGCATTTTATTGTTTATATTTAAGCCCACTCTGATGAGTTTTTGAGAAAAAAATAGTATACGTGAGATTTTCGTTGATGTAAACTGCGACATGTCCACCCGCTTATTACCCGAATATTATTGATTTCGATATTGTTGCTTATTGTCAAGTTTGTTTATACGTTTATCCATTTTCGTTGCTACTTTCTCATGTTCGATATTTTTGTTATGACGGTCGCTGACCTGAGTAGTTATATTTTGCAGAGTATTTGTAATTACTGCGAGAGCACTTTGAATTTCCTCTTTAAAATACATATGGAATGTGTTCATATTACAAGCTAAGGAGTGTATCGATGTTTTGATTTTACTAATGTCTGTTTGAACAGAGCATATTTTATTATTTAGAGCATTAATAGAGAGATAGTCTTTAAAACGTTTAGTATTCTCTTTGCATCATCGAGATTTTTATTTTGTTGTAAATTAATGCTGGTTTTATAGCGCGTATTACTCATAATTTGTTTGTTATTTGTTTAAGCAAGAAAAATTTACGTAGGTTTTAGTTATAGGAGAAAAATTTTAAATTAATTTCATATATATTTTAAACTTTTATTTGTCTTTTTTGCAGAAAGATATGAAGAAAAACTTTATGGCTTTATTTACAGATTTTTATGTGACACACACTTATTTAAAAAACTGTATAAGAATTAAGATTTTATGGAGCACTTTAATCACACGTCCGTTCACAGCTAGCGCTTATATTTACCAATGAAAAACTAAAAAGTTCATCATATGCCATACTTATGTCCAGTCCCCATGTTATTAATAAACAAATAACTAGAACTGTACTTATTGTCGTTTAATTTGAAAAATGTTTTGAGATCTGTATAGAATATTAAATACAATGAAAAAAGGTACATTTTATTACACTGGTACTATAAAAGCTAACATAGTTTTAAGGAACAAAAAAAAATAAGTTTAAACTACTCAAGTGAGCAAACTTATGTGTTCGTCAAATGTGATGTTCGCATAATCGAAGAAAATGGAAAAACTACTGGACATTAAAAAAGTGTTCTGAGCCAATTAGTAAATCAATTAATTGATTCTTCGTAATACTATAACCAGACATGCATAAGAAAGTCATCTGCATCTGCTTGTCTAGAATAATATGCATTTTTATTAAAAATTTTATTCAAAATATAGGTTTCAATGAAAATATTTGTTCTTTGCTTCAACCGAGGGACAATTCCTTTGAAATAAACAATTACTTGACCAGTAATCCAAGAAACTCTGCTGTGCCCATTTAGTCGTGGTAATTGATTTTCACACTAACACGGACGAACAGGCGGACATCACTCAATCGACTTTGGTGTGCGTAAGAAGTTAGAATATGTATACTTAATAGGGTCGGAAATGGATATTGTAGAAATTACACACGGAATGACATTTTCACTTTTTGTGGTGAAGGGTATAAAAATGTATTTTCAAAAGAAACAGAACTACGAGATTTCTTCGCCATTTCGTAAGTGTAAGCTTAAGTGCAACGCACGTTTTTTTCAATACCGGCTGTTCTTTTCTATAAACAAAATTATATATAAATTTTTGCACATGTATTAAAATATAATAAAAAGGTAAACCTAAATGACTTCAAAACGAAAAAGATTTTGGGGCAGTAATCCGAAATTTGAAGTTAGAAAAACCTACAGTTTCTCAAGCAAAAGCTATCTGGACGACGTTGTTTCTGAAAAGCATTGTAACATTGTTTTACAAACATGAGCAAAAGAAATTAAACTCCACTTTTTCTTTTTAATTAATTTCTCCTTATTATTTTTAAAAAAATTTTTTAATAATTTTATTAAGATAAGTTAGTGTGTTCCTAGTTAGAAACCCTTAAGAAAAAGAAGTTAACTCTTTTTTTATTATTTGCGACGTAATCGCAATTGTGAGTTTATTAAAACTTATTTCACAACTAAATAATTACATTTTTTCTTATTCCTTAAATACGAATTAATTGCTGATGAAATTCCTAGTGGCCTTATCCAATTTCCAGAATTGATTATTGCTGGTGAGGGAAAAAATAACAGTTCATACCAATTCTTTGGAATTTTGGCTTCATGTGCCGGATGTCTGATTAACTTGGCTTACAAGTGCACAACAATTCTTCATGAATTTGTCTGATGCACCGGAAGTCTGCTTTAAGCGCATTGATAACTCAATTGCATTTTATTGGCATGTGCCTGTTGTGTGAACTAATTGTTTTTGTTATATTCTTGGAACAACATTAATGTGGATGGCAAACTAAAGCAAGAAGTGATTAGTTGACACTTTTGCTTTTGTGGGAAATTTTTGTGTTATCAAGGTTTAAACATTTGTGGTGTTAACTCCTCTCCTCTTAAATCGATTGTCCTCAATCGTATTATGGATATGACAGGTTTGAGAAACTCATTAGGTTGGCTGTTTTGGTCTTCATTATTCGCAACTGGTAGTGGAACAGATGGCTGTTTCGTGATGATCTCTAGTTGATTTTTCTTCCAGGGCCGGTATAGGAATAAGATGATACAAATAATGGTTGCAATAGCACTAGTCGATAGTGTTCCAGATATTGTTATAAGCGTTTGTAGGTTTCAAATTCTTCTGGTATTTTTGATGTGCAGTTCTTTTAATGATTCCAATGGTGCTCAGTCTATATGATAATTGCTGAATGGACTTGGCTGAAGAATAGCTGGTATAGCTTCGAAGGGTATGGCTTCGAAGTTACCGTAGATTTTCCCATTTATCTTGATTGTTGAATTGTGAAAATTAATAAGATGAGTTCCCGTTAAATTTCGGATTTCCGAGTTGATTTTGATACTTCCATTGAAATGGTAAACCAGGAGCACGCCTAGTTTTACTTTCTCTACTTGCGGTACGTGATGTCCGTTTGTGGTAGTGCATGTGGAGTTAAAACCATAATAATGATAATACACGTATCATTTCTTAAGTATTGGCTATTTCTACAAATCTTAATTCTATTATAATCTTTGCATTGTATTTCAATTCCATATATTTTATCTTTGAACCTTAGTATTACTTCAAAACCTAACTTAATAATAATATTTTCTTTCGTTGTAACAGGTTGAAGTATTATATTTTTGAAAGTTTCTTGAGATGTTAGTGGAATTTGTATCATATATGCAATTGTCATTGCATTCCTTAGTACATTAATATTAGAATGGTATTTTTTCTTCATTAAAGTTTTGTATAGCTAATTTGATTTCTTCTTCATTAAGTAAAACTCATTTTATTATTTTACTTTTTGGCCATTGTATGGCGTATCTTATGTTAATAAGTTCTTCTTTAACTAATCTAATCTTATTCTGTATATTTATAATTGTTTCTTGTATAGCGTTATTATCTTTTCTTAAACTATTTGAGATTTCCTCTTCCATTAGAGTAAGGTTATTTATTCGTTCCTCAAAAAGTTTATTGATGACTACCTGATCATTGTTATTATCATTTAATTTTAGCAAGATTCTGTTCATTATTTCCAAATCCTCAAGATCTGGTGACCCTGCGATAAACTTCCACAACGTTCCTATAGCGTTTATTGATTTTCTCATTCGTAAGTGTTTGGAAGGTTTTAAGGTTTGTAGTATGTCTATTGTTCTTTGGAATATGTGAGTCAATATAGTCGTAAGTATCTGTTAGAAAGCCTTCGTATTTCTCGAGTTTGATTAGATGAATTAGTATAAATGTCCCCTCCTGAATCATTGCATGTCCGTTGTTGATGGTAACTATCTGTGCTGTACTATAGTCGAATATTTGTACGTCCGCTGTTTGTCCTTGTGTCATAAATGTCCTTGTGTAATAATTTTCTGTAGTCTATTACCATGCGGTATTGCTTACTTCCTGCCGCATTTGGTTTTTTGGGTACAATCCAAACCGGTGAGTTGTGTGGAGATCTAGATGGACGTATGATGCCATCGTTTAAAAGTGTTTTTACTTGGTTTTCTACTTCGGATTTCAAGGACGCAGGATACGGGTAACATAATGTGTACACTGGGGTGCCTGTTTCGGTCCTAATTTTTCCCACCAATTTTTTTGTATATGTTAATCTTTCATTAGGCTCTGCAAATAATTTGAAAAATTTCTGTGCAATAGCATTCATATTCGCCTGTTCAGAAGAGAGTTGTTTAAGGCCTATTTTTCTCCCATTTCCCAGTCTCATGTAGTTCTTTCCAGTATGGATAAAACTTGCAATTGTTAAGGGTATCGTTTCCTAGGATACCATCAAAGGTCTTAAGAAAGAATTTTATTTTGTGATCTAAATTAAAAAGTTTTACTATGGTGTGGTCAGTAATTTTAATATCACCTATGACTGATTTTGCGTAGAATGGCGTTTTATTTTTAATCTTCGTTTTTGCTAAGTGTGGCTGGAGATAGTTTTTGCTTGATCCTGTGTCTACCAAAAACTTGAGAATGCTCCCGCTCTCCGTTCTAACTTCAAAGTAAGGTAACGAAGAGCTTATTACACTAAAAAATGGATATCAGTTGGCTCAGAAAATTTTTTATCAGGTATTTTTAGTTGCACTTGTTAAGTGTCACTGTGAAAAGTTCTCTGTGCTTTCCTCTGTTGGGGGTATGAAATCGATCCAGGTCTTTTTCCCAGCGAATCGTTTAATGGGGTCTATTAATGTAGTTTATGTGCCGAGACTGCATAGTTTGATCCACTTCCATTGGTTCTGGTCGTGGTTGAGGCTTAGGTGGTCTGAACGGATTGTTCTTGCCAATTTATTGTTGTTTAGGCTGTGCTATATAAGCCAAATGAGGATAGAAAATTTGTGCGTGTGCTTTACCGAGGTTTCGCCATGGTGGTAATTGCGGTAGTGCATTTCCTCTTGTGTTAAAAGCATGGTTCGCTTGAAAATTCTGATTTTGCAGTTTGAGGCAAAGATGAAGGGCCTGCGGTAGGTCCCCTGGTTCGCTTATCCCTAGAAGACGAGGTAAGTCTCCATTTAGTCCTCTTAAAAAGGTGTCAAGGGCTTTCTTTCTGTAAGATTTTGTGATTAAATTAGGTGCTCCGTGTTCCATTTCTAGGCATTTTTACTTGTTTAATATTAACGAGAGGTGAACGTAAACCTTCTGATAAAAGCATTGTATGGTTTGGTTGCCTTGACCAACGTTGTCTTCTGGTATTCTTGCGTTGAAAAATCTAGCTTGTCGCCGTTATGAACAGTTAGGCACTGTGAACTTTCCTGCCAATTCACTGGGGTATTATGAGATTCTAACGCTATATCCGATTTTCCCAAAATTGTTTTCCTAACTACACTAAGGATACCATAATACTTTGGCGTTCCCTTAGGTGGCTCGTATATTGTTAAAATTCTATCTACGTTTTTTTTCCATGAATTATATTCCCCTGACTGATCTATAAATTCTTTTAAACATTTAACTACGTCCAGAATCTTGTCCATGTCATTAAGGTTATTTCTATGTCTGTCTTCAATTTGTTGCTCACTATTATCTTGTATGCCTGAACTTTTTGCGGTCTATCTTGTCTTAAAACATTTGTGACAATGTTTGAAATTAGTGACGTTAGTTCGTCCATATTTACATTTGGATTCAGGACTGCCTGAACTATTTGCAGTCCTTGTTGTTTTAAAACATTTGAGACAATGTTTGAAATTAGTGACGTTAGTTCGTCCATGTTTATCTGAGCGTTTTGAAAGGCATTCGCTGGAATGACGGGTGGTCGAACCAGATTATTTGGATTTGACATTTTCTTTTATTAATTAGAACTTAATGGAAATTATCTTACCGCCCAGAGGTTTTTGACTTGTACAATTTTCTAAGTTTTAGTTTCTGTATTATACACTTTAGCTTTTAATATATACCTTAATGTATAACTAATCTCCTTACTGTAGTTTTCCTTGTCCTTTGTTGTTATTTCTATCTCCGATGGTTACGGGTAGTGGATCTTCAGGCAACATGCGTGTTCACTTGTTGCACTTTTTGTTTTTTACTAATGCCGTCAGGTACGTAATACCGTTCTTTTAGCTGTGGCTACTAAGAGGCTGTGCACTACATTTTAGATTTTTTTTAATGTCACTTTTTATTTTGAGGATTCCTTCTTAAGGATCACTTTTTTACTTTTCAAGGATCAGATTTTCTTTAAGGATTTTTATTTAAGTATAACTTTTTCCCTTTTTAAGGATATTTTTTTTTTTTTGCTTTTTGTATAAGAATCAATTTTTCCTTTTTTAAAGATTTATTTTTTGTCACTTTTTTACTTTATGCTCGGGTGCCAGTTAGAGTGTTACTAGTTAGAAACTATAACTAATCTCCTTACTGTACTTTTCTTTGTCCTTCGTTGATAGAAATAATATCTCCGGTGATTTGGCGTCTTCGACGATGGGTAGTACTCCAAAAGATGATACCCCTTTAAATAGCTTTTCTACGGGTTGTGGATCTTCAGGCAACATACGTGTTCACTTTTTACACTTTTTGTTTTTTACTAATGCCGGCAGGTACGTAATACCGTTCTTTTTGCTCTGGCTACTAAGAGGCCGAAGACTAGATTTTAAAGTTCTTTTTTAATGTCACTATTTATTTTGAGGATACCTTCTCAAGGATCACTTTTTTACTCTTCAAAGATCAGATTTTCTTTAAGGATTTTTATTTAAGAATAACTTTTTCCCTTTTTAAGGATTTTTTTTTTTTTTGTTTAAGAATCACTTTTTCCTTTTTTAAGGATTTATTTTTTGACACTTGTTTACTATATGCTCGGGCGCCAGTTAGAAACTCTTAAAAAAAGAAGTTTATTCTTTTTTTATTAGTTGCAACGTAATTGCAATTGTAAGTTTAGTAAAACTTATTTCACAACTAAATAGTTACAAATTTTCTTATTCCTTAAATACTAATTGATTGCTGATGAGGGAAAAAATAGCAGTTCATACCAATTCTTCAGAATTTTAGCTTCATCTGCCGGATGTCTGATTAACTTGGCTTACAAGTGCACAACGATTCTTCATAAAATTGTCTGATGCACCGTAAATCTGCTTTTAGTGCATTAATAAATCAATTGCATTTTATTGGCATGTGGCTGTTGTGTGAACTAATTGTTTTTGTTATATTCCTGGAACAACATTAATGTGGATGGCAAACTAAAGCAAGAAGTGATTAGTTGACACTTTTGCTTTTGTGGAAAATTTTTGTGTTATCAAGGTTTACACATTTGTGGTGTTAACTGATATTTAAAATTTATTGGAAGCTTCCAATTTATTTTATCACCAGGAATGCGAGATGCTGAGCAGCTGTTAATAAAAAGTACCGGATAATATTCACTTGCATTATTTCACAGCTTTGAGAAAATGTTGGTAGAAATATTTCATATATTTTTCACAAAAGGAACAGAGTACTACTTCTTCAACATTCTTTACTCCATCGTTATGAATTTATGCTTGTTTTGGGGATTGGCTAGTTTGACAACCCGGAATTCATCCAATATGTAATTGGGCAAATTCCTTTACTCAAGGGTTCGACTTGAGTTTGTTAAAATTATAACGAAAAAAACTTAATTCTGCCGTAAATTAAAACACAAAACTTTACTGCTTGACTTGTTTTCTTCTTCTGATAAATTCACAACTTAAAAATTTACATAAAGAGGATTAACGGTATACTTTCAAATTTAAGAAAAAATAGAGCCAAAAAAAGAATTAAAGTAATGTGTATATGAACGTATGTACATATATACGCATGTAATTTGTCAGTGCGTACGTACATGCATATAATAAGTACAAAGTATGCAAGTATACACATACCTATTTATAAACGGTTTCCAAAAACATAACAAAATATACTTAAATTGAAAGTATTAAGGAGGCTCATAAATTTTACAAATATAAATTAAATTAATGATGTTGAACATTTTGGAAATAGTTGCCTTAACATGCCGGGCCCCATTGAAACCCAAGGTTTCGATCTACAGGTAAAACCGCCAATTTAGCAATAGGACGTCAAAGCATGGTAGTAGGCGTTTTCACATCAGCAACTCGAGCATAACCATCTGTCCCCAGGAAAATCTTCGTGACACGACCAATTATCCATTTCATAGGGTGAACATTATCTTCATGAACTACTACTAAATCATTAACTTGAATATTTCGTTGAGGTTTCTGCCATCGGTGGCGCTCTTGTAGCTGAGCCAAATATTCTTTATGCCATCGACGCCAGAAATGAGACTTTATAGCTGTTATTCTTTATTTCATGACAGCTTCAATTTCAACTAGAGCCGGAGATAATTCTTCAAACGTAAGCCGAGCATTTGACAAAGTTCTAACCAAATGTCCCTTGGCCGATTTAACCGCCGCTTCCCACAATGAACCAAAGTGTGGCGCTCGGGGAGGGATGAAAACAAATTCTATATGGTTTGATGCTAATTATGAAATTATGTTTGATTTATTCGAATCTTGATGGAAATGATTGTAGAATTCTCTTAGTCTTGATTCCGTTCCAACAAAATTCGTCGTATTGTCACAGTATATTCTCGATGGCAAGCCCCTACGTCCAACAAAACGCTTTAGAGCAGCTATAAACGCGTCACTGGACAAGTCTGAAACCGCTTCCAAGTGAACCGCCTTCGACACAAAGCAAACAAAGAAGGCTATGTAGGATTTACATGGTCGTTTACCTCGAATTCTCAAATAAGTCCAAATAGGGCCAGCAAAATCAACACCAACACTTGAAAAGGGCGGGAGCCAGAAACACGATCCTTTAGTAGATTTCCCATTACTTGCGTCAGTAACTTTGGTTTATACCGTGTGCAATGAGTGCATTGATGAACTATTTGTCTGGCTAGTGACCTACAATGAACGATCCAAAACTGCTGTTGAATCAGGGAAACTAATGCTCGGGGACCAGCTTGATAATTAGTTGGATGAACATGTATCGCCATTACGAGGACAAATGGATCAGCTTTAGGTAAAATAAGGGGAAACTTAGTTTCTAGTGGCATATCGGAGTTAAGTAATCGCCCACCCACTCTCATTAATGGTACTCCCGCAACCTGTTCTATAAAGAGAGCTAGAGATGACAACGTTCCAAAACCGAGACCTGTTTTTTCCAATTGACGAAACTCTTCAGGATAATAGTGTTGTTGAATAACCCAAACGATTCTGTAGAGTGCATGATTCAACTCGTCTGAAGAAACTGTGGGACCTTTAAAACGTTTTCTTGAAAAAAGACGAAAAAATATATGAGAAAATTCTTACACATTTTAAATAGTTACTGAATTTATGTATCTCCTTCAATATGTAGGGTACATCGTGAGTGATGGTTACAAAAACAGTGTTTTTCTTTTCAAGGAGCATTTCGGTTTCAGTGAGCTTCTTGTTTTGATAGGTCGTTAAACAAAAAAGGTGTGTTGAATAAATGTTGGTCCGTGAAGCCAGGTAGAATTGCATAATTCAGATACAGTACAGCCTCTGGATACCATATAAGCCGGATTTTAATCTGTAGGCACATATCGCCAAGAGATATCAACGGAAAGATCGTGAATTTCTGCCACACGATTTCCAACGAATGTGGACAGTGATGATGAGTGACAATTAATCCAATTTAACGTGATTTGTGAGTCAGACCAAAAATACACTTTCGAAATTGTATATTTAAAATGAGATTTTATTTGATTCCAAAATTTTGCAAATAAGTGTGCACCACATAGTTCCAACCTAGGCAATGATTTAGTTTTTATTGGAGCTACGCGAGATTTAGATGCAACTAAATTTACTGAAATGTTGTCGCACGAATCCCTGCAAACGAAATAGAGACAGCAGCCATAAGCCTTAGTAGATGCATCGCTAAATCCATGAACTTCCATTTGTACTACATTTTTCATTCGAATAAAGCGATTTATTTTCAACAAGGGCAAATTATAAAAGTCTGCCAAAATATTATTCCAATCGCATTTGATGAGCCAAAGTTTCTGTAGAAGAATTCTCGTTCTTATAATGATACGACTAATAAGAAAAACTTTGAAAAACTCAAGATATCAGTTACCTCTTTTTTTATCACCTGCAATGTGTTTAGATCATCTGCACCAGTAATCATATCATCTACGTAGAAGTCGGTGGTAATGACTGCCTTGCCAACTTCATGCGCCTTAGGAAATCTCTCTGCTGCGTAATGCAAACTGCGTATAGCGAGATATGGGGCAGCTGCCGTCCCATATGTTACGGTGTTGAGAGCATACGTTTTTATAGGTTGCGAACGGTCATTTTGCCACAAGATTAATTGCAGATTTCGGTCCTCGGGGCGGATTAAAACTTGTCTGTACAATATCAGCAGTCAAGCCATATTGATGACATCTGAAACGAAGCAAAGTTATTAATAAAGTGTTCTGTATAGTCGGGCCCACCATCATTATTTCGTTTAGAGACAACTGTGATGACGATCGACATGACGCGTCAAAAACCACTCTGAGCTTCGTTGACGTACTTTCTGATCGTAAAACACAATGGTGGGGAATATAATAGTTTGGCGAAGAAACCGGTGAAACAATTTGTGTCATATGTCCTAATTCTATGTACTCTTCTAGAAATAGTGTATAAACTGCTATATCTCTTGAATCACCAAGCCATTTAGGACCTCCTTTTAGGGGCAACTTCACTATAATCTGGCCACTGCTTTGAGCCATAACGTTTTTTAGAAAATGCTGTTCACATTGCTGTTGCTCTGGAGTCATACACTGGCGCTTACTTTCGACAGATTCCAACTTCCATAATAGTTCAATATTTTTGTTTATTTCGCTTGAATTGGTTTCCATAATAGCACATGAAGATTTTGTAGATGGGCTAACGGGTTGGTTCGAATACCTCCCAGAGACAATCCATCCCAATAATGTTTTTTGCAGTGTTGGCAAATTTTCGTTATGACGAATTTGTCCCACAGACAAAATCGAGAAAAACAACTCTGCACCTAGAAGCAGGTCTATACCCCGTCGACGATGAAACTCAGGATCTGCTAGCTCTATGTTAGAGGGCAACTGAAATTCATTTATTAACATAGTTTCATCTGGATGGTAGCCAGAGATGTTACGTGATATTAAAAATTCTAGGGACTGTTCAAAATTATTTAATCTGGACCTTATCGTACTTTGAGTTTTAAACGGCACTTTAACATCAGATGATCCAATTCCCACAACATCTACAAAATTTTTAGATTTCTTTAAATTTAATGCATTAGAAAGAGACTCACGTATAAAATTGACTTGAAAGCATGAATCCAGCAGAGCTCTCGCCAAGTGGTAACCTCCTTCAGAATCACGAATGAGGATCAAAGCAGTTGCCAAAATCACCTTACTAACTCTAGGCGTACAGATTTGGTGAAATGTGCCATGAACTGCAGCTGAAGTTGTTGCGGAAGTGGTGTCATTAGTTTGCTTGTGTAAAAGCGAGTGATGGCGTTGCTTGTAAAAACGACATAAGTAACGAGAGGGACATTGTGCGTAAACATGTCCTTTTGATAAACAATTAAGACATTAATCTTGTTTTTTTGCCTGATCAATGCGCTGACCAACGGACAGAACAATAAAGCGTTGGCATGTATTAATGTAATGGCCTGATTTTGAGCAATGATTGCATATAAAATCGTGAGCCACATTTTTTGTAACGAAAGAATGTTGTTTTGTATGTCAATTATTATTCGAATAATTCTTAAAATTATTAGCGGATCGTTCCTTTGTAGCTCTTCTGCACTGGGCATCCAATTGTTGACAGCGCCTGTCCAACATTGAACAGCAGTCAGACCACGACGGCAGTTTAGTGTAATCGATAAATTCATCCCATTTTTGCTTCGTTTGGGGGTCAACCTTGCTTATCGCGAGATGAATTATGCATGCATTAAAAATCTGCTCGTGAGATCCGAGTGACTTTAACGAACTATATAGGGCTGAAATTGTGTCGACAATGTTTCTTAACTGGTTTGGAACATGTTTTAAAGACTTTGGGATATCAAACATTGAGGTAACATTTTCCAAAAATATCAAAGTATCGTTGTCGTATCTTTCCTTTAATCGATTGAGGGCCTTAAGGTAGTTTTCGTCCGTTACCTAAAAAGCTTTGATTGTAGCTAGGGCGTCTCCACTGAGACAACATAACAAGTAACTTGAGATTTGGCAGTCGACTCGAAGCCGCTTGAGGCACAAAAAATGACTGTTCCTGAGCACTCGAACGTCTTCCTTGCCCAATAAGGGTTAATATTCGTGTTTTTACTGTTATATATAACTCGTCTATTTCAGCTCTACCTGCCTCCTGAGGCGACAATCGTTCAATTTGGTTCTGGCAATATGACGCTTGCTTATAGTATGACTCTATAATACCCAATCTACATTCAAGCTCTGTGTGAGATAAACTGCCATTGGATTCAACAATGTTCTTAATACGTGTAATACTTCCTTTCGACGACGCACGTAGTTGCTTTAGCTCTTCTAGAGTCATGTTTCTTTGCGTTGAACCACTGTCTTCGTTCATTGTTACTGATTGAATTGAATGTTCAAGTAAATTTTTTCTTTAAACGGAACACTTCACCAACTTCTACTTGATATTTTGCAAAGTGCCACAAAATATTTGTTTCTTTAACTAAAGGTGTCCTGTCACGGTCGCCAATGTTTTGGGGATTGCCTAGTTTGACAATCCGGAATTCATCCAATATGTATTTGGGCCAAATTCCTTTACTCAAGGGTTCGACTTGAGTTTGTTAAAATTATAACGAAAAAAACCTAATTCTGCCGTAAATTAAAACACAAAACTTTACTGCTTGACTTGTTTTCTTCTTCTGATAAATTCACAAGTTAAATATTTATAATCAAAATTGGTTTTATTGTTTTTCAAAGTATTCTCCAGCATGATTTATACACTTTTGCATGCACTCAAATCAGTTGTCGAAGCACTTTTTCCACTCCGATTGAGACACCTCTAAAACATGGTTTTTGAACACTTCAACAGCTTCTTCTGGCGACGAAAATCGTTGACCACGCATTGTTTTCTTGATGTGCGGAAACAAGAAGAAGTCACTAGGTGCCAAGTCAGGGCTGTACGGCGGATGACCCATTAACTCAACGTTTTTGCCGGTCAAAAACGCTCTGGTTTGAGCCGATGTGTGAGAGCTCGCATTTTCATGGTGAACAATGATTCGTCTTCTCTTCTTGGTTTTTCAAATTTTTCCGATGACTTCAGGCAAACAAATTGTAGTGTACCACTCAGAAGTGACCGTCCTACGTTGCTCAAGCGGAACAGTCGCCACATGACCAGATTTGCCGAAGAAACACGCGACCATTTGCTTCGAAGTGCTTCTTCCACGAACAACTTTCGTTGGATTTTGCTCGTCTTTGAAGACCCACACGGTCGATTGTTGTTTCGTTTCGGGCTCATACGCATAGATCCACGATTCGTCACCTGTGACGATCTTATAAACGTCTTTTGAAGCACCCCAATCGTATTTTTGCAACATTTCTTTGCACCAATCGACACGAGCCTTTTTTTGAGCGACTTTCAAATTGTGCGGGATCCAACGAGAACAAACATTTTTTACGGCCAGGTGTTCATGCAGTATCGAATGTATGCTGGTGGAAGAAATGTCCAAGAATGTCTCTATCTCTCGGTATATCGCATGTCGATCTTGCATTATGAGTTCACGCACGGCATCAATATTCTCTGGCACAACAGCCGTTTTTGGACGACCTTCACGGAATTCGTCTTTGAGCGAGCTTCGGCTACGATTAAATTCATTATACCAATTTTTCATAGTGCTATAGGATAGTGCTTTATCGCTACACAGAGATTTAAGTTCATCAATGCACTCTTGTCGTGATAATCTACGTCGAAAGTTGTGAAAAATGATGGAACGAAAATGTTCACGAGTTAATTCCATTTTTTTCTATATTAATTTTTTCAAGTCACTGTAAACAACACAAATAAAGGTAGTACGTCAAAACGTTTTGAGTACGATTATGCTTAAAAATGACAAACTTTCCAATGGAAATGTCAGATTGCACTTGGCAGCACTCAGTGTTGCCAGGCCAGAAATATATATAGCAGCCCACGTATACTTTCAAATTTAAGAAAAAATAGAGCCAACAAAAGAATTAAAGTAATGTGTATATGAACAAAATGAGTGAATAATTTCGGAAGTGTATTCTACAAGGTAATAGCAAATTCTAACTATATATTTTACGTAAAGTAAAATTAACTCTAGAAATAAGAGAATCAACATGACATTCAAAACTTAAGGCTGTGTTAAGAATTACACCAAGACATTTAAGTTTATCAAAAATTCGATAGAATTGTTATTAAATTCAAAATCTGTTACTTTTACATCTACCAAACAACGTAGCCTTAGACTTCTCAGTACTGATCAACAGACAATTTTTAGAGACCTATTGTGAAATCAATCATTTTTTGCAAAACGTCAGGAAATTCCCCAGTACCTCGAAACAGGAGCTGCACGTCAACTGCAAAAGAAAATGGAAGATACATATTACTCGAAACTACATCAAAAAGAGCATTTATAAACATGATAAAAAGTAATGGTCCAAGTACGGATCCCTGAGAAACTCCACTGTAAACAGGTAGCAACATCGAAGAACGACCATTGCAGAAAACATATTGCATTCTATTTTAGAGATAGGAATATATCAACTTACAAGCAGTAGACGAAAAACCATAAATTTTATGCAGCTTTTTAATCAGAAGGGAGTGCTTAATTCTATCAAACGCCTTAGAGAAGTCCAAAGATAATAATACACAGACTTTTTTTTAGAAATATTACTTCTAATGTTGTCAGTCAGACCAAGAAGCAATGATGTTGTACTTCTGTTACATCTAAATGCAGACTGACAATCATGAAGCATGTCATTTTCTTCAATATAGTTTACGATTTGAGTTTTTATAATATGTTCCACCATCCTAGATAAGATCGATAAACTAGATATTGGTCTAAATTTATTGCTACCAGCAATAACACATTTCTTACTTATGGGAATGATATTCGCAACCTTCCATTACAGTGGAAAAGTAGACGTATTTAATATTGAATTAAATAAATGTAATATATGATTAGCAATAATTGGCATAACTAACTTAACAAATTTAAAAGCAAAGCCATCATATCCAACCCATTACAATCAATGAATTGGTTACAGGAAAAAATCATTATTCTAATTTTCAGGGTAATTATTATCCAAATTTTTAGAACCATCAACCAATCTATTTTTATTTAATACTGACCAGATCTCCCTGTTGCTCTTATCATTAAAAATTGAAGCATTAGCTTTTTTCTTAAATTTCCTTACTACAGACTTAGCCTTGTTTCTGCATCTACAAAAAACTCGCCAATTATCACAAGTTCTATCACGCAAATATGTTTTGTATGCTAGATCTCTTAGTGACAGTTGATACGTAATCTCAGGCGCACTAAGCTAGTCATCTCCAGTATTTCTACTTGTTCCTTTGAAACGTCGTTTCAGTTCAAAACCTTAGATTCCACCGCCCTTAAACCAACTGCATCATAATCATAAAACTCATAATATTGTTGCACAACCGATCGTAAAATCTTGAGTGATACAAAAATAAAGGAGTGGCGACTTATGCCTGGTTAGATATCTTAACTTAATCAGGAGAAGAGACCAAGAAGCAATCAAGTAAGGACGTAGAATTAAATCGAACCCAAAATGAGTAGGTATTGATTTGTTAACCAGTGAAAGATTCAATCCTGTACAAACGTTACGAAATCTAATGGACTTGTCTTTATCGTGTAAATTATTATTGAAATCGCCCATAATAACAATGATATAATAGTGATCCAGTAAATCAGACACTTTATCTTCAAATGAAGCTAAATCACCATGAGGAAGATATGCAATTCCAACTTAAATTTTCACACGCTGAAAATTTCCTGAAACATAAAGTACAACAAACAACACCTACCACTAGGTCTATCGCTTCTGTAGCATAAATATCCAAAAATATCAATAGCATTCGTGGAGATAGTTTCCTTTAACCATGTTTCACTTATACCAAATACATCTAGGAAACCATCATTTGATAATGTTTGATCTCCAGTTAGGCTTTAAATTAAAACTAGTGCAATTTAAATGACCTACATTAAGATTTGTAGAAAAATTACTTAAATTAGAGCGCAGAAAAGAATTATCACTGACAACATAGCCAAAATTATATTTACCAGACATGAAATAAAAGCACAAGAAAAACAATTAAAAATATAAAAAAATAATACCAATTCTACATAAGCCAAAAGAGATACAAAAATCTTTTAATTTTTAAACAACATACACATATATGCATAAACATACCAGAGAGCTACCCTCTCAATTAATAAACTGTAATTAAAAACTCATTATGCTTGTTAATTTTTAAAGCGTGAAATGGTTTGAATTCAACCTGTATCCGGCTTCAAACATGCATTACCCATTACACGGTGTATATAGAAAAAGATTCACTGAAAGGCGGTGAGCAAATTTGCACACAACATAAAGTTTGAGTATAGTGATCAATTACTAATTAATGTGCCTCCTCCACAACACAAGAGATCAACTCATCCCCAGAATGGAAAAAACTGAGTGCTTTTCATACAAATGCTTCGAAGGAGCCGATCACCCATACTGCAATATTCATAAAATATCAAAATATATCAAAAATGTATATCTGTCACAAAACCCGTTTAAAACTTATTTTATCTTTCACGAATACAGCAGTAAAGATTATAACTATGTATATACAGGAACATATTAAATATAGTAAGTACAACAAATAGCAAATTTAGTTTTGTGATTAGATACAAATGAATCTTTATGTTAAAAGTTTTCATTGAAATCACTGAGCAGGATCACACATTCTTCATAGGAAAGCAGTTTAACAGACCCGTCCATTATTTCGATATTAGCTTTGGGGATGTCATAATTTCGAAACTGGTATCTAGTGGTAATTTTTTGTCATTTCTCAGCTTACGACAGACAGAAATCAATTTCCTAGCAGCATTCGTAAGGTGATCACTTAATACTATAAAATACTGCACAGCAGTTGATATCACTTCATTTAATTTAATTCTGCGTCTCATATGAAAATTAATTATAATGGCATCACGGACTTGAACTGAGTTAAATTTAGCTATAACAGCATTACCATCAACGAAATACGTACAATGCCGCACATCAGCATTAGATTGCAAACAGCAGATATTTTACGAATTGTAGTTCGAAGATCTTTAATGCCTTTAGGTAACCCCCGAACAGTGTTGCCAGAACTTTAATGTGTAAAATCTGCGAAATCCAACAATACTTCGTGAAAACAATCTGCAAAATCTGCACCTTATTTTAAAAATCTTCAATAAATCTTCAAATGCATTTTTCCTTTATATATGACAATTTAATTCTATACAATATATCCAAATATTTATGAAAATAATAAAAAACCCAAAAACAATTTATAGAATAAATAAATTATATTAAAGTTAAATACTTACATATGTAAAATTTCTATTATATGCTATAAACTTTATATAAAATTATATAAATAATAAATATAAGATCACATCATTTTGGCAAATCTGTAGATGTAAGTGGGTCGAAACATTGGAAGTTTTAAATAATCTTTTGTAAGAAATGTTCCTACTAAAAATTCATTTTTTAAGCGATTACGAAGTTTTGTTTTATTTGAATTTACCTTACTAAATATTCTCTCGACATTTACCGATGTAGACATTTGCCATTACATATTGGACAAATGCTCAAAGAGTTGGGAAAGCAGAATCAGACCAGTACTTATTTGGAACACATTTTTCCAGAAATTAACTAAAGTCATTTCTTTTTTATTTAGTATATCTTTAAAATCTTATACCTTTAGCTCTCTAAACTCCAATTCCAAGTCCTGTTTTTTATTTTCTTTAAAAAGACCTTTGGACAATTTTTAGCTAGGTCTCAAACTGATTTTGTGTCACCATTTATTATTAAATTCGGGCTAAATGCTTAGCGATTATAAAAATCAATAATTTAATAAAAAATAAAATAATTTAATAATTCAACATAAAATATCATCAAATATTTTGTTTATACAACACTGGTCAAGACTTGTGCTTAAAATTATTTCAGCTGCATGAATGCCTAGATATGCGCTTTCACAATTAAGAAAATTTTAAGGGCTCTTGTTACCTACAACAAAAATATCAGTAGTTTTTTTTAAGTTACTCATTACAATTATTAATAGTTTGGCCATCTGTTTATATAAAAAGTGAATGTCTGTCGCTTCTCTTTGGAACAATTTATAAAAATTATTAATAATACCATGAATGTCCTTTTGAAAGATAAATATATTTTATTAGTATTATTAAGGTTATTTAATATGAATTTTGCATTATCGATTTCATTGACATTAAGAGCAAATAAAGAATAAATTTTTAAGCACTCATATAAAGTTAACGCGTATGGGATGAGTGTAAAATCTAGTTGCGTTGAATATCTCTATCTAACGTTTCCAGAGCAGATAGAAATTTGAGTTATGCATATGACAAACATAATACCAGTCAGTGACATATTTATGCAACTTATAATAAATAAATCTGATATTTGACTTTTTAAAATTTGGACAACGGAATATTTTTAGCTTCTATGCAGACCTGAACTCTCATGCATAATGATTTTTTAATTGAAAGGTAATTTTTTAAATTATTTTTATGATATTGTTGAACTGTGGATATTATAAATGAATTGAAATTGATTTTGGTTAAAGTTCATTTTTCTGTATGTAACATTGTTATTTGGCCATGAAGGCTTTATGTTATTAATAAATGAAATAAATAAATAAAATAAATAAAAAACTTTTTTAGAAAAAAAAATTATTTTACAAATGTATGCGGACGTTTTCCAAAACAAGAAAATTTAGTCAACGTAATATAAGTTGCCAGTCAGATTTTAAAAATCTTCAATTTTAGGCCAAAAGCTTCAAATCTGGTTTTTTCAATTTGAGAGGCTGAAGAGGCAGCAAGAGTAGCAAACCCAATACGTAGCTCTTTTTTTACATTACACAATTTTGGCATAGTGGAGCAATTGCCGCATATATATTTTAAAATTTTATTTTTAATTAAAAAATTATACTGCTTAATAGACACATCTGCACATTGTATATGAAAAAACTTCTCACAATATGCACAACTTATACTCCTTTGTGTAATGGTGATATTTTTATCCCCTCCAGGACATTTATAGTGATCATTTATCGGAGCCATAATAAAAAAAAATATGATTAAACTTCAAACCCAAGCTTATTATATACAGACAATTTCAAGCCGGTGTCCGAAAAATTTTATTTTTATTCCTTATACTCACAGCATAAAAAATTTATGTTCCAATACATACATAAATATTGATGACACTCGAACAAAAGACATCAGAAGAGCTATGATGCAGCATCAAACAATTAGATAGCGGATCACTCAGCATCAAATTAACTTTTTATATGCTAGCACGTACGTACATTTTTAACCGACTTCAAAAAGGAAGGAGGTTATACAATTCGGCTGAATGTTGCTTTTTTTTAATATTTGTACCTCTAGAACTCAGTCATTTCTGACGCAAATTGGAAGAATGTCGATTGCTATGGCCGTTATAGTAACAAGTATTAATTTTAAAAATTAAAGGGTGCCCCATAATTGATGTAAATTTATTATATGGGCCTATCTTTTAAACCGTTATAGACAAACGCTTGCAAATTGGACAGAATATCGATTGCTATGATCGTTATAGTAACAAGTATTAATATTACAAATTATATATTAAAGGGTGCGCCAATAGTTCATTAAATTTGATGTATATGGCCATCATGATCCGATTTTGAAAATTTTTGGTAATATGATAGATTATGCTTACAGATTGGTCCCGTTTTAAAAACAGTTCATAATCTTAAAAATTGAAGGGTGTCCCCATACAACATACATATTTTTTACGGGTATTATGAACTGTAAGGGGCGATTCTGAAAAATTTGAAATGACTGCATATTACTATGGCTCGCAAAAACAAAAAATTATATAAAAATAAATCTAAAAATTAAAGGGTGCCCCATAATTGATTTAAATTTACTTATATTGGCCTATCTTTTGAACCGCTATAGACAAACGGTTTCAAATTGGACAGAATGTCGATTGCTATGACCGTTATAGTAACAAGTGTTAATATTAAGAATTATAAGTTAAAGGGTGCGTCAATAGTTCATTTAATTTGATGTATATTGCCATACTTTTTAACAGTTAAAGACAGACGCTTAGAATTTACAACGAACCTGTTTTGGTAAGTCCGCTATAACAACAAGTATAAAATATGGATTTAGAAGTGAAAGGGTGTTCCAATAGTAGATGTAATTTCAAGTGTGTGGCCGTATTTTTTAACCGTTATAAACAGAAGGCTGAAACTTACAAGGGACCTGTGTTGCTAAATCCGCTATAACAACGAGTTTATAATTTGAATTTAGAAATTAAAGGGTGTTCCATAATTGATGAGGATTGACTTATATGAGCCTATCTTTTGAACCGTTTTAGACAAACGCTTGCAAATTGGACAGAATGTCGAATGCTATGGCCGTTATAGTAACAAGTATTTATATTACAAATTTTAAATTAAAGGGTGCACCAATAGTTCATAAAATTTGATGTACATGACCATACTTTTGAACAGTTGTAGACTGACGCTAGAAAATTACAACGAACGAGTGTTGCTAAGTCCGCTATAACAACAAGTATAAAATATGATTTGGAAGTTAAAGGGTGTTCCAATAGTCAATGTAATGTCAATGTAATATGGATTTAGAAGTTAAAGGGTGTTGCAGCAGTTCATGTAATTTCAATTGTGTGACCAAACTTTTGAACCGTTATAGACAGAACGCTGAAACTTAAAAGGGATCTGTATTGCTACATCCGCTATATCAACGAGTTTATAATTTGAATTTACAAATTAAAGGGTGTCCCATAATTGATGAAGATTTACTTATATGAGCCTATCTTTTGAACCGTTATAGACAACCACTTGCAATTTGGACAGAATGTCTATTGCTATGGCCGTTATAGTAACAAGTACATATTAATATTACAAATTTTAAATTGAAGGGTGCGCTAATAGTTCATTAAATTTGATGTATATGGCCATACTTTTGAACAGTTGTAGACAGAGGCTAGAAAATAACAACGAACCAGTATTGCTAAGTCCGCTATAACAACAAGTATAAAATATGATTTGGAAGTTAAAGGGTGTTCCAATAGTCAATGTAATTTTGTGTATGTGACCAAACTTTTTAACCGTTATAGACACAACGCTGAAACATAAAAGGGACCTGTATTACTAAATCCGCTATATCAACGAGTTTATAATTTGAATTTAAAAATTAAAGGGTGTCCCACAAATGATGAAGATTTACTTATATGAGCCTATCTTTTGAACCGTTATAGACAAACGCTTGCAAATTGGACAGAATGTCGATTACTATGGCCATTATAGTAACAAGTATTAATATTACAAATTTTAAATTAAAGGTTGCGCAAATAGTTCATTAAATTTCATGTATATGGTCGTACTTTTGAACAGTTGTAGACAGACGCTTGAAGTTTACAACGAACTTGTATTGCCAAGTCCGCTACGAGGGCTGCTCTATATATTTCTGGCCTAATAGTGAAAATGCGAATATTTATACTAATTTTTCACAGTGCTATAGTATGGTGCTTCATCGCCATACAAAGATTTAAGTTCATCAATGCACTCTTGTCGTGATAATGCACGTCGAAAGTTGTGAAAAATGATGGCACGAAAATGTTCACGAGTTAATTCCATTTTTTTTCTATATTAATTTTTTCAAGTCACTGTTAACAACACAAATAATGGTCGTACGTCAAAACGTTTTGAATACGATTATGCTTAAAAATGACAAACTTTCCAATGGAAATGTCAGATTGCACTTGGCAGCACTCAGTGTTGCCAGGCCAGAAATATATATAGCAGCCCACGTATACTTTCAAATTTAAGAAAAAATAGAGCCAACAAAAGAATTAAAGTAATGTGTATATGAACAAAATGAGTGAATAATTTCGGAAGTGTGTTCTACAAGGCACTAAGTCACTGTTGTTACTATTATAGCTCAAATATCTTAGGTGGACTTAAATAGCGGTAATATTGACCCTGCATATAATTGAAGTGAGGAACATAACCATTAAATTGATGCGTAGATCGTATGATAGGTATTAGTCATGTATGTGTTACGGTCAAAAATCGCAGCCAAACTGGAAAAAAATCGTACTTTTCGAAACTTTGACCACCTAGTAGCACGTGTTAAAAGACTCCTATCCTGCTAAAATTTCGGCTGTCTAATTTTTCGGAATGGTTCGGAACGAAAAACTTCAGACGCTTTTTCACCTATATTGTTATTGGCCACTGTAATGGACACCAATCAGTACAAAGAATATTAGAGCTAACTATGTGTTTAAGCTGGTTTATAAAAATACTTATAAACTGTATGTGGCAAACTTGAATGTCCTTAACCAAACTCTTCGTCAAGTTTCTTCAAATGTCATTTGCTTTAGAAAAGTGGGAAATTGATAAGATATTCCGTATGGCAATGAACGTTTTTAAATGTACACGTATGGATACAAAAAATATATTTCAAGGAGAAAACAGAAAAGAGAAATTTTAAATTTAATAGAAATAGAATTATTTATTTATATATTTGTTTTTTAATAACCTTGCCTCTTGGCCATAATCGGTTACAATATTTTGCTTTAATAATATTAATAAATAACAATTATTTTATTGTGAAAAATTAATAAAAAAGAAAAATATTTAAATTAATAACAATACTAAAAGTAATAACAGAAGAAAATGTACATGTATAATAATTTTTTTTTTGCACTAATTTAAAAAATATATATGTATATCAGAAATACAAAACAATATATCCGCTACTGGAAACAAAGATAGATAGACCACAGGAGTAACAGCGACGCCTTCAGTAAGTATCAAGTAGTCAATTAATTATTCATTCCTTGAAAGCTCATAAAATAGTTAAATCTTATAAGCATTGGCAGAACAATCAAACATCCTCAAAGATATTGGTAAGGCATTATAAGCTCGTGCCACTCTCACGCTAAATGAACGCTCCAATTGAATTTTCAATTGTATATTTCTAGTTGATCTACAAATTTGTAAGAGATTAACCAAATAATTATCTAACTCTTTTTTTAATATGAAAAGGCAATAGCAAATTCTAACTATATAATTTACGTAAAGTAAAATTAACTCTAGAAATAAGAGAATCAACATGACATTCAAAACTTAAGGCTGTGTTAAGAATTACACCAAGACATTTAAGTTTATCAAAAATTCGATAGAATTGTTATTAAATTCAAAATCTGTTACTTTTACATCTACCAAACAACGTAGCCTTAGACTTCTCAGTACTGATCAACAGACAATTTTTAGAGACCTATTGTGAAATCAATCATGTTTTGCAAAACGTCAGGAAATTCCCCAGTACCTTGAAACAGGAGCTGCACGTCAACTGCAAAAGAAAATGGAAGATACATATTACTCGAAACTACATCAAAAAGAGCGTTTATAAACATGATAAAAAGTAATGGTCCAAGTACGGATCCCTGAGAAACTCCACTGTAAACAGGTAGCAACATCGAAGAACGACCATTGCAGAAAACATATTGCATTCTATTTTAGAGATAGGAATATATCAACTTACAAGCAGTAGACGAAAAACCATAAATTTTATGCAGCTTTTTAATCAGAAGGGAGTGCATAATTCTATCAAACGCCTTAGAGAAGTCCAAAGATAATAATACACAGACTTTTTTTAGAAATATTACTTCTAATGTTGTCAGTCAGACCAGGAAGCAATGATGTTGTACTTCTGTTACATCTAAATGCAGACTGACAATCATGAAGCATGTCATTTTCTTCAATATAGTTTACGATTTGAGTTTTTATAATATGTTCCACCATCCTAGATAAGATCGATAAACTAGATATTGGTCTAAATTTATTGCTACCAGCAATAACACATTTCTTACTTATGGGAATGATATTCGCAACCTTCCATTACAGTGGAAAAGTAGACGTATTTAATATTGAATTAAATAAATGTAATATATGATTAGCAATAATTGGCATAACTAACTTAACAAATTTAAGAGCAAAGCCATCATATCCAACAGCACCCGACCTGATGAAATTAAAAGCATTAAACATTTCAAAAACATCGACTAAACGAAATGTGAAACCACCACATGGAAAACTCAATCAACCCATTACAATCAATGAATTGGTTACAGGAAAAAATCATTATTCAAATTTTCAGGGTAATTATTATCCAAATTTTTAGAACCATCAACCAATCCATTTTTATTTAATACTGACCAGATCTCCCTGTTGCTCTTATCATTAAAAATTGAAGCATTAGCTTTTTTCTTAAATTTCCTTACTACAGACTTAGCCTTGTTTCTGCATCTACAAAAAACTCGCCAATTATCACAAGTTCTATCACGCAAATATGTTTTGTATGCTAGATCTCTTAGTGACAGTTGATACGTAATCTCAGGCGCACTAAGCTAGTCATCTCCAGTATTTCTACTTGTTCCTTTGAAACGTCGTTTCAGTTCAAAACCTTAGATTCCACAGCCCTTAAATCAACTGCATCATAATCATAAAACTCATAATATTGTTGCACAACCGATCGTAAAATCTTGAGTGATACAAAAATAAAGGAGTGGCGACTTATGCCTGGTTAGATATCTTAACTTAATCAGGAGAAGAGACCAAGAAGCAATCAAGTAAGGAGGTAGAATTAAATCGAACGTCAAAATGAGTAGGTATTGATTTGTTAACCAGTGAAAGATTCAATCCTGTACAAACGTTACGAAATCTAATGGGCTTGTCTTTATCATGTAAATTATTATTGAAATCGCCCATAATAACAATGATATAATAGTGATCCCGTAAATCAGACACTTTATCTTCAAATGAAGCTAAATCACCATGAGGAAGATATGCAATTCCAACTTAAATTTTCACACCAAGAATAAGTTCAATAAACAAACATTCTACGACTCCATAATTCGTGGCCACATGAATCACCTTACGCTGAAAATTTCCTGAAACATAAAGTACAACAAACAACACCTACCACTAGGTCTATCGCTTCTGTGGCATAAATATCCAAAAATATCAATAGCATTCGTGGAGATAGTTTCCTTTAACCATGTTTCACTTATACCAAATACATCTAGGAAACCATCATTTGATAAGGTTTGATCTCCAGTTAGGCTTTAAATTAAAACTAGTGCAATTTAAATGACCTACATTAAGATTTGTAGAAAAATTACTTAAAGTAGAGAGCAGAGAAGAATTATCACTGACAACATAGCCAAAATTATATTTACCAGACATGAAATAAAAGCACAAGAAAAACAATTAAAAATATAAAAAAATAATACCAATTCTACATAAGCCAAAAGAGATACAAAAATCTTTTAATTTTTAAACAACATACACATATATGCATAAACATACCAGAGAGCTACCCTCTCAATTAATAAACTGTAATTAAAAACTCATTATGCTTGTTAATTTTTAAAGCGTGAAATGGTTTGAATTCAACCTGTATCCGGCTTCAAACATGCATTACCCATTACACGGTGTATATAGAAAAAGATTCACTGAAAGGCGGTGAGCAAATTTGCACACAACATAAAGTTTGAGTATAGTGATCAATTACTAATTAATGTGCCTCCTCCACAACACAAGAGATCAACTCATCCCCAGAATGGAAAAAACTGAGTGCTTTTCATACAAATGCTTCGAAGGAGCCGATCACCCATACTGCAGAAACAGCACATTAAGTCCTTAAGCATGATCAAATTAACAAAAACTTATTCTCTACAGCTCTCCGAATAATAGGCATGTATAAACATATGTATAAACACATACATACAAAAATAATGTGTAATTCGAGCACTAATTAAAAAATTTAATAGGAAACTATAAATGTATGTACATTAAAAATAAAAAATAATATTAAAAATAAAGAAAATTTTATTTGCAATATTCATAAAATATCAAAATATATCAAAAATGTATATCTGTCACAAAACCCGTTTAAAACTTATTTTATCTTTCACGAATGCAGCAGTAAATGATTATAACTATGTATATACAGGAACATATTAAATATAGTAAGTACAACAAAAAGCAAATTTAGTTTTGTGATTAGATACAAATGAATCTTTATGTAAAAAGTTTTCATTGAAATCACTGAGCAGGAAAGCAGTTTAACAGACCCGTCCATCATTTCGATATTAGCTTTGGGGATGTACTATAACATACTGCACAGCAGTTGATATCACTTCATTTAATTTAATTCTGCGTCTCATATGAAAATTAATTATACTGGCATCACGGACTTGAACTGAGTTAAATTAGCTATAACAGCATTACCATCAACGAAATACGTACAATGCCGCACATCAGCATTAGATATATTAACATTGCAAACAGCAGATATTTTACGAATTGTAGTTCGAAGATCTTTAATGCCTTTAGGTAACCCCCGAACAGTGTTGCCAGAACTTTAATGTGTAAAATATGCGAAATCCAACAATACTTCGTGAAAACAATCTGCAAAATCTGCACCTTATTTTAAAAATCTTCAATAAATCTTCAAATGCATTTTTCCTTTATATATGACAATTTAATTCTATACAATATATCCAAATATTTATGAAAATAATAAAAAACCCAAAAAAAATTTATAGAAAAAATAAATTATATTAAAGTTAAATACTTACATATGTAAAATTCCTATCATATGCTATAAACTTTATATAAAATTATATAAATAATAAATATAAGATCACATCATTTTGGCAAATCTGTAGATGTAAGTGGGTCGAAACATTGGAAGTTTTAAGTTTTAAATATTCTTTTGTAAGCAATGTTCCTACTAAAAATTCATTTTTTAAGCGATTACGAAGTTTTGTTTTATTTGAATTTACCTTACTAAATATTCTCTCGACATTTACCGATGTAGACATTTGCCATTACATATTGGACAAATGGTCAAAGAGTTGGGAAAGCAGAATCAGACCAGTACTTATTTGGAACATATGTTTCCAGAAATTAACTAAAGTCATTTCTTTTTTATTTAGCATATCTTTAAAATCTTATACTTTTAGCTCTCTAAACTCCAATTTCAAGTCCTGTTTTTTATTTTCTTTAAAAAGACCTTTGGACAATTTTTAGCTAGGTCTCAAACTGATTTTGTGTCACCATTTATTATTAAATTCGGGCTAAATGCTTAGCGATTATAAAAATCAATAATTTAATAAAAAATAAAATAATTTAATAATTCAACATAAAATATCATCAAATATTTTGTTTATACAACACTGGTCAAGACTTGTGCTTAAAATTATTTCAGCTGCATGAATGCCTAGATATGCGCTTTCACAATTAAGAAAATTTTAAGGGCTCTTGTTACCTACAACAAAAATATCAGTAGTTTTTTTTAAGTTACTCATTACAATTATTAATAGTTTGGCCATCTGTTTATATAAAAAGTGAATGTCTGTCGCTTCTCTTTGGAACAATTTATAAAAATTATTAATAATACCATGAATGTCCTTTTGAAAGATAAATATATTTTATTAGTATTATTAAGGTTATTTAATATGAATTTTGCATTATCGATTTCATTGACATTAAGAGCAAATAAAGAATAAATTTTTAAGCACTCATATAAAGTTAACGCGTATGGGATGAGTGTAAAATCTAGTTGCGTTGAATATCTCTATCTAACGTTTCCAGAGCAGATAGAAATTTGAGTTATGCATATGACAAACATAATACCAGTCAGTGACATATTTATGCAACTTATAATAAATAAATCTGATATTTGACTTTTTAAAATTTGGACAACGGAATATTTTTAGCTTCTATGCAGACCTGAACTTTCATGCATAATGATTTTTTAATTGAAAGGTAATTTTTTAAATTATTTTTATGATATTGTTGAACTGTGGATATTATAAATGAATTGAAATTGATTTTGGTTAAAGTTCATTTTTCTGTATGTAACATTGTTATTTGGCCATGAAGGCTTTATGTTATTAATAAATGAAATAAATAAATAAAATAAATAAAAAACTTTTTTAGAAAAAAAAATTATTTTACAAATGTATGCGGACGTTTTCCAAAACAAGAAAATTTAGTCAACGTAATATAAGTTGCCAGTCAGATTTTAAAAAATTCTTCAATTTTAGGCCAAAAATCTTAAAATCTGGTTTTTTCTATTTGAGTGGCTGAAGAGGCAGCAAACCCAATACGTAGCTCTTTTTTTACATTACACAATTTTGGCATAGTGGAGCAATTGCCGCATATATATTTTAAAATTTTATTTTTAATTAATAGACACATCTGCACATTGTATATGAAAAAACTTCTCACAATATGCACAACTCATACTCCTTTGTGTAATGGTGATATTTTTATCACCTCCAGGACATTTATAGTGATCATTTATCGGAGCCATAATAAAAAAAAATATGATTAAACTTCAAACCCAAGCTTATTATATACAGACAACTTCAAGCCGGTGTCCGAAAAATTTTATTTTTATTCCTTATACTCACAGCATAAAAAATTTATGTTCCAATACATACATAAATATTGATGACACTCGAACAAAAGACATCAGAAGAGCTATGATGCAGCATCAAACAATTAGATAGCGGATCACTCAGCATCAAATTAACTTTTTATATGCTAGCACGTACGTACATTTTTAACCGACTTCAAAAAGGAAGGAGGTTATACAATTCGGCTGAATGTTGCTTTTTTTTAATATTTGTACCTCCAGAACTCAGTCATTTCTGACGCAAATTGGAAGAATGTCGATTGCTATGGCCGTTATAGTAACAAGTATTAATTTTAAAAATTAAAGGGTGCCCCATAATTGATGTAAATTTATTATATGGGCCTATCTTTTAAACCGTTATAGACAAACGCTTGCAAATTGGACAGAATATCGATTGCTATGGTCGTTATAGTAACAAGTATTAATATTACAAATTATATATTAAAGGGTGCGCCAATAGTTCATTAAATTTGATGTATATGGCCATCATGATCCGATTTTGAAAATTTTTGGTAATATGATAGATTATGCTTACAGATTGGTCCCGTTTTAAAAACAGTTCATAATCTTAAAAATTGAAGGGTGTCCCCATACAACATACATATTTTTTACGGGTATTATAAACTGTAAGGAGCGATTCTGAAAAATTTGAAATGACTGCGTATTACTATGGCTCCCAAAAATAAAAAATTATATAAAAATAAATCTAAAAATTAAAGGGTGCCCCATAATTGATTTAAATTTACTTATATGGGCATATCTTTTGAACCGTTATAGACAAACGGTTTCAAATTGGACAGAATGTCGATTGCTATGATCGTTACAGTAACAAGTGTTAATATTAAGAATTATAAGTTAAAGGGTGCGTCAATAGTTCATTTAATTTGATGTATATTGCCATACTTTTTAACAGTTAAAGACAGACGCTTAGAATTTACAACGAACCTGTTTTGGTAAGTCCGCTATAACAACAAGTATAAAATATGGATTTAGAAGTGAAAGGGTGTTCCAATAGTAGATGTAATTTCAAGTGTGTGGCCGTATTTTTTAACCGTTATAAACAGAAGGCTGAAACTTACAAGGGACCTGTGTTGCTAAATCCGCTATAACAACGAGTTTATAATTTGAATTTAGAAATTAAAGGGTGTTCCATAATTGATGAGGATTGACTTATATGAGCCTATCTTTTGAACCGTTTTAGACAAACGCTTGCAAATTGGACAGAATGTCGAATGCTATGGCCGTTATAGTAACAAGTATTTATATTACAAATTTTAAATAAAAGGGTGCACCAATAGTTCATAAAATTTGATGTACATGACCATACTTTTGAACAGTTGTAGACTGACGCTAGAAAATTACAACGAACGAGTGTTGCTAAGTCCGCTATAACAACAAGTATCAAATATGATTTGGAAGTTAAAGGGTGTTCCAATAGTCAATGTAATGTCAATGTAATATGGATTTAGAAGTTAAAGGGTGTTGCAGCAGTTCATGTAATTTCAATTGTGTGATCAAACTTTTGAACCGTTATAGACAGAACGCTGAAACTTAAAAGGGATCTGTATTGCTACATCCGCTATATCAACGAGTTTATAATTTGAATTTACAAATTAAAGGGTGTCCCATAATTGATGAAGATTTACTTATATGAGCCTATCTTTTGAACCGTTATAGACAACCACTTGCAATTTGGACAGAATGTCTATTGCTATGGCCGTTATAGTAACAAGTACATATTAATATTACAAATTTTAAATTGAAGGGTGCGCTAATAGTTCATTAAATTTGATGTATATGGCCATACTTTTGAACAGTTGTAGACAGAGGCTAGAAAATAACAACGAACCAGTATTGCTAAGTCCGCTATAACAACAAGTATAAAATATGATTTGGAAGTTAAAGGGTGTTCCAATAGTCAATGTAATTTTGTGTATGTGACCAAACTTTTTAACCGTTATAGACACAACGCTGAAACATAAAAGGGACCTGTATTACTAAATCCGCTATATCAACGAGTTTATAATTTGAATTTAAAAATTAAAGGGTGTCCCACAAATGGTGAAGATTTACTTATATGAGCCTATCTTTTGAACCGTTATAGACAAACGCTTGCAAATTGGACAGAATGTCGATTACTATGGCCATTATAGTAACAAGTATTAATATTACAAATTTTAAATTAAAGGTTGCGCAAATAGTTCATTAAATTTCATGTATATGGTCGTACTTTTGAACAGTTGTAGACAGACGCTTGAAGTTTACAACGAACTTGTATTGCCAAGTCCGCTACGAGGGCTGCTCTATATATTTCTGGCCTAATAGTGAAAATGCGAATATTTATACTAATTTTTCACAGTGCTATAGTATGGTGCTTCATCGCCATACAAAGATTTAAGTTCATCAATGCACTCTTGTCGTGATAATGCACGTCGAAAGTTGTGAAAAATGATGGCACGAAAATGTTCACGAGTTAATTCCATTTTTTTTCTATATTAATTTTTTCAAGTCACTGTTAACAACACAAATAATGGTCGTACGTCAAAACGTTTTGAATACGATTATGCTTAAAAATGACAAACTTTCCAATGGAAATGTCAGATTGCACTTGGCAGCACTCAGTGTTGCCAGGCCAGAAATATATATAGCAGCCCACGTATACTTTCAAATTTGAGAAAAAATAGAGCCAACAAAAGAATTAAAGTAATGTGTATATGAACAAAATGAGTGAATAATTTCGGAAGTGTGTTCTACAAGGCACTAAGTCACGGTTGTTACTATTATAGCTCAAATATCTTAGGTGGACTTAAATAGCGGTAATATTGACCCTGCATATAATTGAAGTGAGGAACATAACCATTAAATTGATGCGTAGATCGTATGATAGGTATTGGTCATGTATGTGTTACGGTCAAAAATCGCAGCCAAACTGGCAAAAAATCGTACTTTTCGAAACTTTGACCACCTAGTAGCACGTGTTAAAAGACTCCTATCCTGCTAAAATTTCGGCTGTCTAATTTTTCGGGATGGTTCGGAACGAAAAACTTCAGACGCTTTTTCACCTATATTGTTATTGGCCACTGTAATGGACACCAATCAGTACAAAGAATATTAGAGCTACCTATGTGTTTAAGCTGGTTTATAAAAATACTTATAAACTGTATGTGGCAAACTTGAATGTCCTTAACCAAACTCTTCGTCAAGTTTCTTCAAATGTCATTTGCTTTAGAAAAGTGGGAAATTGATAAGATATTCCGTATGGCAATGAACGTTTTTAAATGTACACGTATGGATACAAAAAATATATTTCAAGGAGAAAACAGAAAAGAGAAATTTTAAATTTAATAGAAATAGAATTATTTATTTATATATTTGTTTTTTAATAACCTTGCCTCTTGGCCATAATCGGTTACAATATTTTGCTTTAATAATATTAATAAATAACAATTATTTTATTGTGAAAAATTAATAAAAAAGAAAAATATTTAAATTAATAACAATACTAAAAGTAATAACAGAAGAAAATGTACATGTATAATAATTTTTTTTTGCACTAATTTAAAAAATATATATGTATATCAGAAATACAAAACAATATATCCGCTACTGGAAACAAAGATAGATAGACCACAGGAGTAACAGCGACGCCTTCAGTAAGTATCAAGTAGTCAATTAATTATTCATTCCTTGAAAGCTCATAAAATAGTTAAATCTTATAAGCAATGGCAGAACAATCAAACATCCTCAAAGATATTGGTAAGGCATTATAAGCTCGTGCCACTCTCACGCTAAATGAACGCTCCAATTGAATTTTCAACTGTATATTTCTAGTTGATCTACAAATTTGTAAGAGATTAACCAAATAATTATCTAACTCTTTTTTTAATATGAAAAGGCAATAGCAAATTCTAACTATATAATTTACGTAAAGTAAAATTAACTCTAGAAATAAGAGAATCAACATGACATTCAAAACTTAAGGCTGTGTTAAGAATTACACCAAGACATTTAAGTTTATCAAAAATTCGATAGAATTGTTATTAAATTCAAAATCTGTTACTTTTACATCTAACAAACAACGTAGCCTTAGACTTCTCAGTACTGATCAACAGACAATTTTTAGAGACCTATTGTGAAATCAATCATGTTTTGCAAAACGTCAGGAAATTCCCCAGTACCTTGAAACAGGAGCTGCACGTCAACTGCAAAAGAAAATGGAAGATACATATTACTCGAAACTACATCAAAAAGAGCGTTTATAAACATGATAAAAAGTAATGGTCCAAGTACGGATCCCTGAGAAACTCCACTGTAAACAGGTAGCAACATCGAAGAACGACCATTGCAGAAAACATATTGCATTCTATTTTAGAGATAGGAATATATCAACTTACAAGCAGTAGACGAAAAACCATAAATTTTATGCAGCTTTTTAATCAGAAGGGAGTGCTTAATTCTATCAAACGCCTTAAAGAAGTCCAAAGATAATAATACACAGACTTTTTTTAGAAATATTACTTCTAATGTTGTCAGTCAGACCAGGAAGCAATGATGTTGTACTTCTGTTACATCTAAATGCAGACTGACAATCATGAAGCATGTCATTTTCTTCAATATAGTTTACGATTTGAGTTTTTATAATATGTTCCACCATCCTAGATAAGATCGATAAACTAGATATTGGTCTAAATTTATTGCTACCAGCAATAACACATTTCTTACTTATGGGAATGATATTCGCAACCTTCCATTACAGTGGAAAAGTAGACGTATTTAATATTGAATTAAATAAATGTAATATATGATTAGCAATAATTGGCATAACTAACTTAACAAATTTAAGAGCAAAGCCATCATATCCAACAGCACCCGACCTGATGAAATTAAAAGCATTAAACATTTCAAAAACATCGACTAAACGAAATGTGAAACCACCACATGGAAAACTCAATCAACCCATTACAATCAATGAATTGGTTACAGGAAAAAATCATTATTCAAATTTTCAGGGTAATTATTATCCAAATTTTTAGAACCATCAACCAATCCATTTTTATTTAATACTGACCAGATCTCCCTGTTGCTCTTATCAATAAAAATTGAAGCATTACCTTTTTTCTTAAATTTCCTTACTACAGACTTAGCCTTGTTTCTGCATCTACAAAAAACTCGCCAATTATCACAAGTTCTATCACGCAAATATGTTTTGTATGCAAGATCTCTTAGTGACAGTTGATACGTAATCTCAGGCGCACTAAGCTAGTCATCTCCAGTATTTCTACTTGTTCCTTTGAAACGTCGTTTCAGTTCAAAACCTTAGATTCAACCGCCCTTAAATCAACTGCATCATAATCATAAAACTCATAATATTGTTGCACAACCGATCGTAAAATCTTGAGTGATACAAAAATAAAGGAGTGGCGACTTATGCCTGGTTAGATATCTTAACTTAATCAGGAGAAGAGACCAAGAAGCAATCAAGTAAGGAGGTAGAATTAAATCGAACGTCAAAATGAGTAGGTATTGATTTGTTAACCAGTGAAAGATTCAATCCTGTACAAACGTTACGAAATCTAATGCACTTGTCTTTATCATGTAAATTATTATTGAAATCGCCCATAATAACAATGATATAATAGTGATCCCGTAAATCAGACACTTTATCTTCAAATGAAGCTAAATCACCATGAGGAAGATATGCAATTCCAACTTAAATTTTCACACCAAGAATAAGTTCAATAAACAAACATTCTACGACTCCATAATTCGTGGCCACATGAATCACCTTACGCTGAAAATTTCCTGAAACATAAAGTACAACAAACAACACCTACCACTAGGTCTATCGCTTCTGTGGCATAAATATCCAAAAATATCAATAGCATTCGTGGAGATAGTTTCCTTTAACCATGTTTCACTTATACCAAATACATCTAGGAAACCATCATTTGATAATGTTTGATCTCCAGTTAGGCTTTAAATTAAAACTAGTGCAATTTAAATGACCTACATTAAGATTTGTAGAAAAATTACTTAAAGTAGAGAGCAGAAAAGAATTATCACTGACAACATAGCCAAAATTATATTTACCAGACATGAAATAAAAGCACAAGAAAAACAATTAAAAATATAAAAAAATAATACCAATTCTACATAAGCCAAAAGAGATACAAAAATCTTTTAATTTTTAAACAACATACACATATATGCATAAACATACCAGAGAGCTACCCTCTCAATTAATAAACTGTAATTAAAAACTCATTATGCTTGTTAATTTTTAAAGCGTGAAATGGTTTGAATTCAACCTGTATCCGGCTTCAAACATGCATTACCCATTACACGGTTTATATAGAAAAAGATTCACTGAAAGGCGGTGAGCAAATTTGCACACAACATAAAGTTTGAGTATAGTGATCAATTACTCATTAATGTGCCTCCTCCACAACACAAGAGATCAACTCATCCCCAGAATGGAAAAAACTGTGTGCTTTTCATACAAATGCCTCGAAGGAGCCGATCACCCATACTGCAGAAACAGCACATTAAGTCCTTAAGCATGATCAAATTAACAAAAACTTATTCTCTACAGCTCTCCGAATAATAGGCATATATAAACATATGTATAAACACATACATACAAAAATAATGTGTAATTCGAGCACTAATTAAAAAATTTAATAGGAAACTATAAATGTATGTACATTAAAAATAAAAAATAATATTAAAAATAAAGAAAATTTTATTTGCAATATTCATAAAATATCAAAATATATCAAAAATGTATATCTGTCACAAAACCCGTTTAAAACTTATTTTATCTTTCACGAATGCAGCAGTAAATGATTATAACTATGTATATACAGGAACATATTAAATATAGTAAGTACAACAAAAAGCAAATTTAGTTTTGTGATTAGATACAAATGAATCTTTATGTAAAAAGTTTTCATTGAAATCACTGAGCAGGAAAGCAGTTTAACAGACCCGTCCATCATTTCGATATTAGCTTTGGGGATGTACTATAACATACTGCACAGCAGTTGATATCACTTCATTTAATTTAATTCTGCGTCTCATATGAAAATTAATTATACTGGCATCACGGACTTGAACTGAGTTAAATTAGCTATAACAGCATTACCATCAACGAAATACGTACAATGCCGCACATCAGCATTAGATATATTAACATTGCAAACAGCAGATATTTTACGAATTGTAGTTCGAAGATCTTTAATGCCTTTAGGTAACCCCCGAACAGTGTTGCCAGAACTTTAATGTGTAAAATATGCGAAATCCAACAATACTTCGTGAAAACAATCTGCAAAATCTGCACCTTATTTTAAAAATCTTCAATAAATCTTCAAATGCATTTTTCCTTTATATATGACAATTTAATTCTATACAATATATCCAAATATTTATGAAAATAATAAAAAACCCAAAAAAAATTTATAGAAAAAATAAATTATATTAAAGTTAAATACTTACATATGTAAAATTCCTATCATATGCTATAAACTTTATATAAAATTATATAAATAATAAATATAAGATCACATCATTTTGGCAAATCTGTAGATGTAAGTGGGTCGAAACATTGGAAGTTTTAAGTTTTAAATAATCTTTTGTAAGCAATGTTCCTACTAAAAATTCATTTTTTAAGCGATTACGAAGTTTTGTTTTATTTGAATTTACCTTACTAAATATTCTCTCGACATTTACCGATGTAGACATTTGCCATTACATATTGGACAAATGGTCAAAGAGTTGGGAAAGCAGAATCAGACCAGTACTTATTTGGAACATATGTTTCCAGAAATTAACTAAAGTCATTTCTTTTTTATTTAGCATATCTTTAAAATCTTATACTTTTAGCTCTCTAAACTCCAATTTCAAGTCCTGTTTTTTATTTTCTTTAAAAAGACCTTTGGACAATTTTTAGCTAGGTCTCAAACTGATTTTGTGTCACCATTTATTATTAAATTCGGGCTAAATGCTTAGCGATTATAAAAATCAATAATTTAATAAAAAATAAAATAATTTAATAATTCAACATAAAATATCATCAAATATTTTGTTTATACAACACTGGTCAAGACTTGTGCTTAAAATTATTTCAGCTGCATGAATGCCTAGATATGCGCTTTCACAATTAAGAAAATTTTAAGGGCTCTTGTTACCTACAACAAAAATATCAGTAGTTTTTTTTAAGTTACTCATTACAATTATTAATAGTTTGGCCATCTGTTTATATAAAAAGTGAATGTCTGTCGCTTCTCTTTGGAACAATTTATAAAAATTATTAATAATACCATGAATGTCCTTTTGAAAGATAAATATATTTTATTAGTATTATTAAGGTTATTTAATATGAATTTTGCATTATCGATTTCATTGACATTAAGAGCAAATAAAGAATAAATTTTTAAGCACTCATATAAAGTTAACGCGTATGGGATGAGTGTAAAATCTAGTTGCGTTGAATATCTCTATCTAACGTTTCCAGAGCAGATAGAAATTTGAGTTATGCATATGACAAACATAATACCAGTCAGTGACATATTTATGCAACTTATAATAAATAAATCTGATATTTGACTTTTTAAAATTTGGACAACGGAATATTTTTAGCTTCTATGCAGACCTGAACTCTCATGCATAATGATTTTTTAATTGAAAGGTAATTTTTTAAATTATTTTTATGATATTGTTGAACTGTGGATATTATAAATGAATTGAAATTGATGTTGGTTAAAGTTCATTTTTCTGTATGTAACATTGTTATTTGGCCATGAAGGCTTTATGTTATTAATAAATGAAATAAATAAATAAAATAAATAAAAAACTTTTTTAGAAAAAAAAATTATTTTACAAATGTATGCGGACGTTTTCCAAAACAAGAAAATTTAGTCAACGTAATATAAGTTGCCAGTCAGATTTTAAAAAATTCTTCAATTTTAGGCCAAAAATCTTAAAATCTGGTTTTTTCTATTTGAGTGGCTGAAGAGGCAGCAAGAGTAGCAAACCCAATACGTAGCTCTTTTTTTACATTACACAATTTTGGCATAGTGGAGCAATTGCCGCATATATATTTTAAAATTTTATTTTTAATTAATAGACACATCTGCACATTGTATATGAAAAAACTTCTCACAATATGCACAACTCATACTCCTTTGTGTAATGGTGATATTTTTATCACCTCCAGGACATTTATAGTGATCATTTATCGGAGCCATAATAAAAAAAAATATGATTAAACTTCAAACCGGTGTCCGAAAAATTTTATTTTTATTCCTTATACTCACAGCATAAAAAATTTATGTTCCAATACATACATAAATATTGATGACACTCGAACAAAAGACATCAGAAGAGCTATGATGCAGCATCAAACAATTAGATAGCGGATCACTCAGCATCAAATTAACTTTTTATATGCTAGCACGTACGTACATTTTTAACCGACTTCAAAAAGGAAGGAGGTTATACAATTCGGCTGAATGTTGCTTTTTTTTAATATTTGTACCTCCAGAACTCAGTCATTTCTGACGCAAATTGGAAGAATGTCGATTGCTATGGCCGTTATAGTAACAAGTATTAATTTTAAAAATTAAAGGGTGCCCCATAATTGATGTAAATTTATTATATGGGCCTATCTTTTAAACCGTTATAGACAAACGCTTGCAAATTGGACAGAATATCGATTGCTATGGTCGTTATAGTAACAAGTATTAATATTACAAATTATATATTAAAGGGTGCGCCAATAGTTCATTAAATTTGATGTATATGGCCATCATGATCCGATTTTGAAAATTTTTGGTAATATGATAGATTATGCTTACAGATTGGTCCCGTTTTAAAAACAGTTCATAATCTTAAAAATTGAAGGGTGTCCCCATACAACATACATATTTTTTACGGGTATTATAAACTGTAAGGAGCGATTCTGAAAAATTTGAAATGACTGCGTATTACTATGGCTCCCAAAAATAAAAAATTATATAAAAATAAATCTAAAAATTAAAGGGTGCCCCATAATTGATTTAAATTTACTTATATGGGCATATCTTTTGAACCGTTATAGACAAACGGTTTCAAATTGGACAGAATGTCGATTGCTATGATCGTTATAGTAACAAGTGTTAATATTAAGAATTATAAGTTAAAGGGTGCGTCAATAGTTCATTTAATTTGATGTATATTGCCATACTTTTTAACAGTTAAAGACAGACGCTTAGAATTTACAACGAACCTGTTTTGGTAAGTCCGCTATAACAACAAGTATAAAATATGGATTTAGAAGTGAAAGGGTGTTCCAATAGTAGATGTAATTTCAAGTGTGTGGCCGTATTTTTTAACCGTTATAAACAGAAGGCTGAAACTTACAAGGGACCTGTGTTGCTAAATCCGCTATAACAACGAGTTTATAATTTGAATTTAGAAATTAAAGGGTGTTCCATAATTGATGAGGATTGACTTATATGAGCCTATCTTTTGAACCGTTTTAGACAAACGCTTGCAAATTGGACAGAATGTCGAATGCTATGGCCGTTATAGTAACAAGTATTTATATTACAAATTTTAAATAAAAGGGTGCACCAATAGTTCATAAAATTTGATGTACATGACCATACTTTTGAACAGTTGTAGACTGACGCTAGAAAATTACAACGAACGAGTGTTGCTAAGTCCGCTATAACAACAAGTATCAAATATGATTTGGAAGTTAAAGGGTGTTCCAATAGTCAATGTAATGTCAATGTAATATGGACTTAGAAGTTAAAGGGTGTTGCAGCAGTTCATGTAATTTCAATTGTGTGATCAAACTTTTGAACCGTTATAGACAGAACGCTGAAACTTAAAAGGGATCTGTATTGCTACATCCGCTATATCAACGAGTTTATAATTTGAATTTACAAATTAAAGGGTGTCCCATAATTGATGAAGATTTACTTATATGAGCCTATCTTTTGAACCGTTATAGACAACCACTTGCAATTTGGACAGAATGTCTATTGCTATGGCCGTTATAGTAACAAGTACATATTAATATTACAAATTTTAAATTGAAGGGTGCGCTAATAGTTCATTAAATTTGATGTATATGGCCATACTTTTGAACAGTTGTAGACAGAGGCTAGAAAATAACAACGAACCAGTATTGCTAAGTCCGCTATAACAACAAGTATAAAATATGATTTGGAAGTTAAAGGGTGTTCCAATAGTCAATGTAATTTTGTGTATGTGACCAAACTTTTTAACCGTTATAGACACAACGCTGAAACATAAAAGGGACCTGTATTACTAAATCCGCTATATCAACGAGTTTATAATTTGAATTTAAAAATTAAAGGGTGTCCCACAAATGATGAAGATTTACTTATATGAGCCTATCTTTTGAACCGTTATAGACAAACGCTTGCAAATTGGACAGAATGTCGATTACTATGGCCATTATAGTAACAAGTATTAATATTACAAATTTTAAATTAAAGGTTGCGCAAATAGTTCATTAAATTTCATGTATATGGTCGTACTTTTGAACAGTTGTAGACAGACGCTTGAAGTTTACAACGAACTTGTATTGCCAAGTCCGCTACGAGGGCTGCTCTATATATTTCTGGCCTAATAGTGAAAATGCGAATATTTATACTAATTTTTCACAGTGCTATAGTATGGTGCTTCATCGCCATACAAAGATTTAAGTTCATCAATGCACTCTTGTCGTGATAATGCACGTCGAAAGTTGTGAAAAATGATGGCACGAAAATGTTCACGAGTTAATTCCATTTTTTTTCTATATTAATTTTTTCAAGTCACTGTTAACAACACAAATAATGGTCGTACGTCAAAACGTTTTGAATACGATTATGCTTAAAAATGACAAACTTTCCAATGGAAATGTCAGATTGCACTTGGCAGCACTCAGTGTTGCCAGGCCAGAAATATATATAGCAGCCCACGTATACTTTCAAATTTGAGAAAAAATAGAGCCAACAAAAGAATTAAAGTAATGTGTATATGAACAAAATGAGTGAATAATTTCGGAAGTGTGTTCTACAAGGCACTAAGTCACGGTTGTTACTATTATAGCTCAAATATCTTAGGTGGACTTAAATAGCGGTAATATTGACCCTGCATATAATTGAAGTGAGGAACATAACCATTAAATTGATGCGTAGATCGTATGATAGGTATTGGTCATGTATGTGTTACGGTCAAAAATCGCAGCCAAACTGGCAAAAAATCGTACTTTTCGAAACTTTGACCACCTAGTAGCACGTGTTAAAAGACTCCTATCCTGCTAAAATTTCGGCTGTCTAATTTTTCGGGATGGTTCGGAACGAAAAACTTCAGACGCTTTTTCACCTATATTGTTATTGGCCACTGTAATGGACACCAATCAGTACAAAGAATATTAGAGCTACCTATGTGTTTAAGCTGGTTTATAAAAATACTTATAAACTGTATGTGGCAAACTTGAATGTCCTTAACCAAACTCTTCGTCAAGTTTCTTCAAATGTCATTTGCTTTAGAAAAGTGGGAAATTGATAAGATATTCCGTATGGCAATGAACGTTTTTAAATGTACACGTATGGATACAAAAAATATATTTCAAGGAGAAAACAGAAAAGAGAAATTTTAAATTTAATAGAAATAGAATTATTTATTTATATATTTGTTTTTTAATAACCTTGCCTCTTGGCCATAATCGGTTACAATATTTTGCTTTAATAATATTAATAAATAACAATTATTTTATTGTGAAAAATTAATAAAAAAGAAAAATATTTAAATTAATAACAATACTAAAAGTAATAACAGAAGAAAATGTACATGTATAATAATTTTTTTTTGCACTAATTTAAAAAATATATATGTATATCAGAAATACAAAACAATATATCCGCTACTGGAAACAAAGATAGATAGACCACAGGAGTAACAGCGACGCCTTCAGTAAGTATCAAGTAGTCAATTAATTATTCATTCCTTGAAAGCTCATAAAATAGTTAAATCTTATAAGCATTGGCAGAACAATCAAACATCCTCAAAGATATTGGTAAGGCATTATAAGCTCGTGCCACTCTCACGCTAAATGAACGCTCCAATTGAATTTTCAATTGTATATTTCTAGTTGATCTACAAATTTGTAAGAGATTAACCAAATAATTATCTAACTCTTTTTTTAATATGAAAAGGCAATAGCAAATTCTAACTATATAATTTACGTAAAGTAAAATTAACTCTAGAAATAAGAGAATCAACATGACATTCAAAACTTAAGGCTGTGTTAAGAATTACACCAAGACATTTAAGTTTATCAAAAATTCGATAGAATTGTTATTAAATTCAAAATCTGTTACTTTTACATCTAACAAACAACGTAGCCTTAGACTTCTCAGTACTGATCAACAGACAATTTTTAGAGACCTATTGTGAAATCAATCATGTTTTGCAAAACGTCAGGAAATTCCCCAGTACCTTGAAACAGGAGCTGCACGTCAACTGCAAAAGAAAATGGAAGATACATATTACTCGAAACTACATCAAAAAGAGCGTTTATAAACATGATAAAAAGTAATGGTCCAAGTACGGATCCCTGAGAAACTCCACTGTAAACAGGTAGCAACATCGAAGAACGACCATTGCAGAAAACATATTGCATTCTATTTTAGAGATAGGAATATATCAACTTACAAGCAGTAGACGAAAAACCATAAATTTTATGCAGCTTTTTAATCAGAAGGGAGTGCTTAATTCTATCAAACGCCTTAAAGAAGTCCAAAGATAATAATACACAGACTTTTTTTAGAAATATTACTTCTAATGTTGTCAGTCAGACCAGGAAGCAATGATGTTGTACTTCTGTTACATCTAAATGCAGACTGACAATCATGAAGCATGACATTTTCTTCAATATAGTTTACGATTTGAGTTTTTATAATATGTTCCACCATCCTAGATAAGATCGATAAACTAGATATTGGTCTAAATTTATTGCTACCAGCAATAACACATTTCTTACTTATGGGAATGATATTCGCAACCTTCCATTACAGTGGAAAAGTAGACGTATTTAATATTGAATTAAATAAATGTAATATATGATTAGCAATAATTGGCATAACTAACTTAACAAATTTAAGAGCAAAGCCATCATATCCAACAGCACCCGACCTGATGAAATTAAAAGCATTAAACATTTCAAAAACATCGACTAAACGAAATGTGAAACCACCACATGGAAAACTCAATCAACCCATTACAATCAATGAATTGGTTACAGGAAAAAATCATTATTCAAATTTTCAGGGTAATTATTATCCAAATTTTTAGAACCATCAACCAATCCATTTTTATTTAATACTGACCAGATCTCCCTGTTGCTCTTATCAATAAAAATTGAAGCATTACCTTTTTTCTTAAATTTCCTTACTACAGACTTAGCCTTGTTTCTGCATCTACAAAAAACTCGCCAATTATCACAAGTTCTATCACGCAAATATGTTTTGTATGCAAGATCTCTTAGTGACAGTTGATACGTAATCTCAGGCGCACTAAGCTAGTCATCTCCAGTATTTCTACTTGTTCCTTTGAAACGTCGTTTCAGTTCAAAACCTTAGATTCAACCGCCCTTAAATCAACTGCATCATAATCATAAAACTCATAATATTGTTGCACAACCGATCGTAAAATCTTGAGTGATACAAAAATAAAGGAGTGGCGACTTATGCCTGGTTAGATATCTTAACTTAATCAGGAGAAGAGACCAAGAAGCAATCAAGTAAGGAGGTAGAATTAAATCGAACGTCAAAATGAGTAGGTATTGATTTGTTAACCAGTGAAAGATTCAATCCTGTACAAACGTTACGAAATCTAATGCACTTGTCTTTATCATGTAAATTATTATTGAAATCGCCCATAATAACAATGATATAATAGTGATCCCGTAAATCAGACACTTTATCTTCAAATGAAGCTAAATCACCATGAGGAAGATATGCAATTCCAACTTAAATTTTCACACCAAGAATAAGTTCAATAAACAAACATTCTACGACTCCATAATTCGTGGCCACATGAATCACCTTACGCTGAAAATTTCCTGAAACATAAAGTACAACAAACAACACCTACCACTAGGTCTATCGCTTCTGTGGCATAAATATCCAAAAATATCAATAGCATTCGTGGAGATAGTTTCCTTTAACCATGTTTCACTTATACCAAATACATCTAGGAAACCATCATTTGATAATGTTTGATCTCCAGTTAGGCTTTAAATTAAAACTAGTGCAATTTAAATGACCTACATTAAGATTTGTAGAAAAATTACTTAAAGTAGAGAGCAGAAAAGAATTATCACTGACAACATAGCCAAAATTATATTTACCAGACATGAAATAAAAGCACAAGAAAAACAATTAAAAATATAAAAAAATAATACCAATTCTACATAAGCCAAAAGAGATACAAAAATCTTTTAATTTTTAAACAACATACACATATATGCATAAACATACCAGAGAGCTACCCTCTCAATTAATAAACTGTAATTAAAAACTCATTATGCTTGTTAATTTTTAAAGCGTGAAATGGTTTGAATTCAACCTGTATCCGGCTTCAAACATGCATTACCCATTACACGGTGTATATAGAAAAAGATTCACTGAAAGGCGGTGAGCAAATTTGCACACAACATAAAGTTTGAGTATAGTGATCAATTACTAATTAATGTGCCTCCTCCACAACACAAGAGATCAACTCATCCCCAGAATGGAAAAAACTGTGTGCTTTTCATACAAATGCCTCGAAGGAGCCGATCACCCATACTGCAGAAACAGCACATTAAGTCCTTAAGCATGATCAAATTAACAAAAACTTATTCTCTACAGCTCTCCGAATAATAGGCATATATAAACATATGTATAAACACATACATACAAAAATAATGTGTAATTCGAGCACTAATTAAAAAATTTAATAGGAAACTATAAATGTATGTACATTAAAAATAAAAAATAATATTAAAAATAAAGAAAATTTTATTTGCAATATTCATAAAATATCAAAATATATCAAAAATGTATATCTGTCACAAAACCCGTTTAAAACTTATTTTATCTTTCACGAATGCAGCAGTAAATGATTATAACTATGTATATACAGGAACATATTAAATATAGTAAGTACAACAAAAAGCAAATTTAGTTTTGTGATTAGATACAAATGAATCTTTATGTAAAAAGTTTTCATTGAAATCACTGAGCAGGAAAGCAGTTTAACAGACCCGTCCATCATTTCGATATTAGCTTTGGGGATGTACTATAACATACTGCACAGCAGTTGATATCACTTCATTTAATTTAATTCTACGTCTCATATGAAAATTAATTATACTGGCATCACGGACTTGAACTGAGTTAAATTAGCTATAACAGCATTACCATCAACGAAATACGTACAATGCCGCACATCAGCATTAGATATATTAACATTGCAAACAGCAGATATTTTACGAATTGTAGTTCGAAGATCTTTAATGCCTTTAGGTAACCCCCGAACAGTGTTGCCAGAACTTTAATGTGTAAAATATGCGAAATCCAACAATACTTCGTGAAAACAATCTGCAAAATCTGCACCTTATTTTAAAAATCTTCAATAAATCTTCAAATGCATTTTTCCTTTATATATGACAATTTAATTCTATACAATATATCCAAATATTTATGAAAATAATAAAAAACCCAAAAAAAATTTATAGAAAAAATAAATTATATTAAAGTTAAATACTTACATATGTAAAATTCCTATCATATGCTATAAACTTTATATAAAATTATATAAATAATAAATATAAGATCACATCATTTTGGCAAATCTGTAGATGTAAGTGGGTCGAAACATTGGAAGTTTTAAGTTTTAAATATTCTTTTGTAAGCAATGTTCCTACTAAAAATTCATTTTTTAAGCGATTACGAAGTTTTGTTTTATTTGAATTTACCTTACTAAATATTCTCTCGACATTTACCGATGTAGACATTTGCCATTACATATTGGACAAATGGTCAAAGAGTTGGGAAAGCAGAATCAGACCAGTACTTATTTGGAACATATGTTTCCAGAAATTAACTAAAGTCATTTCTTTTTTATTTAGCATATCTTTAAAATCTTATACTTTTAGCTCTCTAAACTCCAATTTCAAGTCCTGTTTTTTATTTTCTTTAAAAAGACCTTTGGACAATTTTTAGCTAGGTCTCAAACTGATTTTGTGTCACCATTTATTATTAAATTCGGGCTAAATGCTTAGCGATTATAAAAATCAATAATTTAATAAAAAATAAAATAATTTAATAATTCAACATAAAATATCATCAAATATTTTGTTTATACAACACTGGTCAAGACTTGTGCTTAAAATTATTTCAGCTGCATGAATGCCTAGATATGCGCTTTCACAATTAAGAAAATTTTAAGGGCTCTTGTTACCTACAACAAAAATATCAGTAGTTTTTTTTAAGTTACTCATTACAATTATTAATAGTTTGGCCATCTGTTTATATAAAAAGTGAATGTCTGTCGCTTCTCTTTGGAACAATTTATAAAAATTATTAATAATACCATGAATGTCCTTTTGAAAGATAAATATATTTTATTAGTATTATTAAGGTTATTTAATATGAATTTTGCATTATCGATTTCATTGACATTAAGAGCAAATAAAGAATAAATTTTTAAGCACTCATATAAAGTTAACGCGTATGGGATGAGTGTAAAATCTTGTTGCGTTGAATATCTAAGAAAATTTATTATGATGTTTGGACTGTATTCATCTCTATCTAACGTTTCCAGAGCAGATAGAAATTTGAGTTATGAATATGACAAACATAATACCAGTCAGTGACATATTTATGCAACTTATAATAAATAAATCTGATATTTAACTTTTTAAAATTTGGACAACGGAATATTTTTAGCTTCTATGCAGACCTGAACTCTCATGCATAAGGATTTTTTAATTGAAAGGTAATTTTTTTAATTATTTTTATGATATTGTTGAACTGTGGATATTATAAATGAATTGAAATTGATTTTGGTTAAAGTTCATTTTTCTGTGTGTAACATTGTTATTTGGCCATGAAGGCTTTATGTTATTAATAAATGAAATAAATAAATGAAATAAATAAATAAAATAAATAAAAAACTTTTTTAGAAAAAAAAAATTATTTTACAAATGTATGCGGACGTTTTCCAAAACAAGAAAATTTAGTCAACGTAATATAAGTTGCCAGTCAGATTTTAAAAAATCTTAAATTTTAGGCCAAAAATCTTCAAATCTGGTTTTTTCAATTTGAGTGGCTGAAGAGGCAGCAAGAGTAGCAAACCCAATACGTAGCTCTTTTTTTACATTACACAATTTTGGCATAGTGGAGCAATTGCCGCATATATATTTTAAAATTTTATTTTTAATTAAAAAATTATACTGCTTAATAGACACATCTGCACATTGTATATGAAAAAACTTCTTACAATATGCACAACTTATACTCCTTTGTGTAATGGTGATATTTTTATCACCTCCAGGACATTTATAGTGATCATTTATCGGAGCCATAATAAAAAAAATTTGATTAAACTTCAAACCCAAACTTATTATATACAGACAACTTCAAGCCGGTGTCCGAAAAATTTTATTTTTATTCCTTATACTCACAGCATAAAAAATTTATGTTCCAATACATACATAAATATTGATGACACTCGAATAAAAGACATCAGAAGAGCTATGATGCAGCATCAAACAATTAGATAGCGGATCACTCAGCATCAAATTAACTTTTTATATGCTAGCACGTACGTACATTTTTAACCGACTTCAAAAAGGAAGGAGGTTATACAATTCGGCTGAATGTTGCCTTTTTTTTAATATTTGTACCTCAAGAACTCAGTCATTTCTGACGCAAATTGGAAGAATGTCGATTGCTATGGCCGTTATAGTAACAAGTATTAATTTTTAAAATTAAAGGGTGCCCCATAATTGATGTAAATTTATTATATGGGCCTATCTTTTAAACCGTTATAGACAAACGCTTGCAAATTGGACAGAATATCGATTGCTATGGTCGTTATAGTAACAAGTATTAATATTGCAATTATATATTAAAGGGTGCGCCAATAGTTCATTAAATTTGATGTATATGGCCATCATGATCCGATTTTGAAAATTTTTGGTAATATGATAGATTATGCTTACAGATTGGTCCCGTTTTAAAAACAGTTCATAATCTTAAAAATTGAAGGGTGTCCCCATACAACATACATATTTTTTACGGGTATTATAAACTGTAAGGGGCGATTCTGAAAAATTTGAAATGACTGCGTATTACTATGGCTCCCAAAAACAAAAAATTATATAAAAATAAATCTAAAAATTAAAGGGTGCCCCATAATTGATTTAAATTTACTTATATGGGCCTATCTTTTGAACCGTTATAGACAAACGGTTTCAAATTGGACAGAATGTCGATTGCTATGATCGTTATAGTAACAAGTGTTAATATTAAGAATTATAAGTTAAAGGGTGCGTCAATAGTTCATTTAATTTGATGTATATTGCCATACTTTTTAACAGTTAAAGACAGACGCTTAGAATTTACAACGAACCTGTTTTGGTAAGTCCGCTATAACAACAAGTATAAAATATGGATTTAGAAGTGAAAGGGTGTTCCAATAGTAGATGTAATTTCAAGTGTGTGGCCGTATTTTTTAACCGTTATGAACAGAAAGCTGAAACTTACAAGGGACCTGTGTTGCTAAATCCGCTATAACAACGAGTTTATAATTTGAATTTAGAAATTAAAGGGTGTTCCATAATTGATGAGGATTGACTTATATGAGCCTATCTTTTGAACCGTTTTAGACAAACGCTTGCAAATTGGACAGAATGTCGAATGCTATGGCCGTTATAGTAACAAGTATTTATATTACAAATTTTAAATTAAAGGGTGCACCAATAGTTCATAAAATTTGATGTACATGACCATACTTTTGAACAGTTGTAGACTGACGCTAGAAAATTACAACGAACGAGTGTTGCTAAGTCCGCTATAACAACAAGTATAAAATATGATTTGGAAGTTAAAGGGTGTTCCAATAGTCAATGTAATTTTGTGTATGTGACCAAACTTTTTAACCGTTATAGACACAACGCTGAAACATAAAAGGGACCTGTATTACTAAATCCGCTATATCAACGAGTTTATAATTTGAATTTAAAAATTAAAGGGTGTCCCACAAATGATGAAGATTTACTTATATGAGCCTATCTTTTGAACCGTTATAGACAAACGCTTGCAAATTGGACAGAATGTCGATTACTATGGCCATTATAGTAACAAGTATTAATATTACAAATTTTAAATTAAAGGGTGCGCTAATAGTTCATTAAATTTCATGTATATGGTCATACTTTTGAACAGTTGTAGACAGACGCTTGAAGTTTACAACGAACTTGTATTGCTAAATCCGCTACGAGGGCTGCTCTATATATTTCTGGCCTAATAGTGAAAATGCGAATATTTATAATCAAAAATGGTTTTATTGTTTTTCAAAGTATTCTCCAGCATGATTTATACACTTTTGCATGCGCTCAAACCAGTTGTCGAAGCACTTTTTCCACTCCGATTGAGACACCTCTAAAACATGGTTTTTGAACACTTCAACAGCTTCTTCTGGCGACGAAAATCGTTGACCACGTATTTTTTTCTTGATGTGCGGAAACAACAAGAAGTCATTAGATGCCAAGTCAGGGCTGTACGGCGGATGACCCATTAATTCGACGTTTTGGCCGGTCAAAAACGCTCTGGTTTGAGCTGATGTGTGAGAGCTCGCATTGTCATGGTGAACAATGATTCGTCTTCTCTTGTTGGTTTTTCGAATTTCTCCGATGACTTCAGGCAAACAAATTGTAGTATACCACTTAGAAGTGACCGTCCTACGTTGCTCAAGCGGAACTGTCGCCACATGACCAGTTTCGCTGAAAAAACAGGCGACCATTTGCTTCGAAGTCCTTCTTCCACGAACAACTTTCGTTGGATTTTGCTCGTCTTTGAAGACCCACACGGTCGATTGTTGTTTCGTTTCGGGCTCATACGCATAGATCCATGATTCGTGACCTGTGACGATCTTATAAACGTCTTATGAAACACCTTTTGCAACATTTATTTGCACCAATCGACACGAGCATTTTATTGAGCGACTTTCAAATTGTGCGGGATCCAACGAGAACAAACCTTTTTTACGGCCAGGTGTTCATGCAGTATCGAATGTATGCTGGTGGAAGAAATGTCCAAGGATGTCTCTATCTCTCGGTATGTCGCATGTCGATCTTGCATTATGAGTTTACGCACGGCATCAATGTTCTCTGGCACAACAGCCGTTTTTTGGACGACCTTCACGGAATTCGTCTTTGAGCGAGCTTCGGCCACGATTAAATTCATTATATCAATTTTTCACAGTGCTATAGGATGGTACTTCATTGCCATACAAAGATTTAAGTTCATCAATGCACTCTTGTCGTGATAATCCACGTCGAAATTTGTGAAAAATGATGGCACGAAAATATTCACGAGTTAATTCGATTTTTTTCTATATTAATTTTTTCAAGTCACTGTAAAAAACACAAATAAAGGTAGTACGTCAAAACGTTTTGAGTACGATTATGCTTAAAAATGACAAACTTTCCAATGGAAATGTCAGATTGCACTTGGCAGCACTCAGTGTTGTCAGGCCAGAAATATATATAGCAGCCCTCGTATAACAAAAAGTATAAAATTTGGATTTGGAAGTCAAAGGGTGTTCCAATAAATAATATTATTTTGTGTATGGACCTAACTTTTGAACCGTTATAGACAGAACGCTGAAACTTAAAAGGGACCTGTATTGCTAAATCCGCTATATCAACGACTTTATAATTTGAATTTAGAAATTAAAGGGTGTTCCACAATTTATGAAGATTTACTTATAAGAGCCTATCTTTTGAACCGTTATTGACAAACGCTTGCAAATTGGACAGAATGTCGATTGCTATGGCCGTTGTAGTAGCAAGTATTAATATTACAAATTTTAAATTAAAGAGTGCGCCAATAGTTCATTGAATTTCTTGTATATGGCCATACTTTTGAACAGTTGTAGACAGGCGCTTGAAATTTACAACGAACCTGTATTGCTAAGTCCGCTATAACAACAAATATAAAATTAGGATTTGGAAACAAACGGGTGTCCCAATAGTTGATATAATATGGTTTATGTAGCCGGACTTTTGAACCATTATAGACAGACAGCTGAAATTTACAAGGGATATGTTTTGCTAAATCCGCTATAACAAGAAGCTTATAATTTGAAATTAGAAACTAAAGGGTGTGCCCAAAACTAATGTCATTTGTTCTATATGGCAGTATTTTTTGAACCGTTGTATTCAAATACCTTAATTGTAGACAGAATGTCCACTACTTTTTTTGGTAAAATAAAAAGTATAAAAATATTATATTATAAAAAAAATAGTTGATATAATCTGATGTATATGGGCAAACTGTTGAACCGTTACAGACAGACAGCTGAAATTTACACAGAACCTGATTGCTAAATCTACTTCAACAGCAAGTATATAATGCGAATTTGGAAATTAAAGGGTGACCCTATAGTTGCTGTAGTTTGATGATTATTGCCAAACTATTGAACAGTTGAAAAAGTATAAAGTTTGGAGATATAGGTGTGTCCCAATAGTTAATGTAACCAAATTTTTGTGGCCATACACTTGAGCAAACAGATGAAATCTGTTTTGAAATCGGTTATTTTTTTTTTGCAAGAATTATTGTTATATACGCACGCTATATGCAAGGAAACAATTTACTCATAGTTCCCTGTTTTTGCAGCAAATTGCACTTAAAATACTTTTATATATTAATTTATGTTGTGCATTAAGATTCTGCAATTATTATAATTTTACTATTTAAATTATTATTATAATTTTTTTATTTAAATCGTTTTTCTGCGCGCAAAAAATATTTTTATGTATCCATGACAAGGTTGCCAGACCTTTTTAAACAATTTAAACGATTTAATTTATTTTCTATTTTCATTTTTTCATTGTTGAATTTTTTTGGGACTTATCCCATAAATTACACAGCTAGTAGGAAATTGTGGATCTAATTTTAATTTTTTCGTGCAATTAAAAATGTAAGAATAGAGAAAAAATTTTATTTACCTAAAAGACTTATAAAAAATAAAATTATCGCAAAATAATAATATATTTCCAAAAATAGCTAAATAGTTTATAAAGTCGCCTTAAATGAGAATGTATTGTATATTTTGAACCAAAAGAAACCTTTTCGTTAAAATTATAATAATTTTTGAGATAGAATTGTCACCTTGTTATACCCTTCACCACAAAAAATGGAAAGAGAGTATAACTAAGTTTTTTTCCGTTTGTAATTTTTATAATATCTATTTCCGATCCCATAAAGTGTATATATTCTGAGTTCTTTAGCATAGCGAAGTCGATTGAGCGATGTCCGTCTGTCCATCTATCCGTCCGTGCAAGTTTGCCTCTGCAAATAAATACGCCAATCGATCAGACAAAGTTTGGAAGGAGGTGCTATTAGAAATCAGCAAGATCGATAATGCACTTAGATGCAGAAGGCAAAACACCACGTCTACTTTTAATTTTTCCATATTATTTGGAACTATAAGGTTACTCCAATCAAAAAAACAAATATTTGGGGCGATAGAGGATTAAAAAATTAAAAAAAAAAACATCAAGTGAAAAAATTGGCACTCACCCATATTTTCCGAGTTACGGGCCTCTGAAATTTACAATTTTTTTATCATTGGGTATCATTTTAAAGCTTTTGAAGAGATCTTTAATGAAATACTAAAAATTTTTAAAAAGTGCTTAAGAGCAGGATGCCATTAAGAGCCGATGACATTTTTAAGTAAAGTTACGTACATGTAGACCTAATTTTTTTTTTTATTACAGTTACTTCACTGAACTAGATTTACATAGATAGTGACGGGTGTATAAGATTCAGCATAACCGTATATAGCATTCTTAGTTGTTTTACATTAACAAACATAAAAATATTCAACTTTAATTGACTTAGCTATTGAATAGCTGAATGCGAGTTTTTTTTTTTTATTAACAATTCTTATAATAGTTTTAAAATATTCAGTGTACTTGTTTCTTTGGAAAAATCCTTTGGGCTCAACTATAATGTTCATAAGATAGTTTAAGCTAATATCAAGAACCTACCGAAGAGCCATCCAAATGCTTAAGCAATCGATTAGTTATAGGTGACAACAATGTTCCCGATCGATCGATTGGCGTATTTAAATTCCTTCTAGCTCTGCTGATGCCTTTGCAAAGTTGATTTCCACACGAACACGGAAGAATGGACGAACAGAAGGACATCGCTTAATCGATTACGCTATGCAATAGATTTCGGAATATATAAGTACACTTTATGGGGTTGGAAATGTATATTGTAGAAATTATAAACGGAATGACAAACTTAGGTATACCCTATTCCACCTGTAGTGAAGGGTATAAAAGGCATTTTTCAATAACATTCATTAGTTTTAAGATAAATTCGATTAAAAAATTACACGACTTTTTTTTGCATTTTCGGCCAATAAAAATAAAAAATGTAACGTTTTGCATCACATCAATCAGAAGCAGCTGAACACAACATTTTATACCAAATTGTATCTGTTGGAAATGGACAAAAAAAAAGTTTTTTCTACATTTACTAATAAATTAAAAACAAAAAAATTATCTCTGTCGTGCTTCAGATATTTCCGTACGGATCTGCGATCAGTGTCATTCTTTGCTTAAGCAAATGAAAGTGACGAAATTTAATGAAAAGTTTTCTTAAGTAAAGTATAGTTTGCCAATCAAAATTGCAAAGTTGTTTAAGTTGACTTAATGTAGCGTAAGCTAAAATGCTTTTTAGCACGCAATCAAGACAAGGCATGCTTTTTACTGAAGTAAAGTCGCTACAAACAAATGCTGTCAATTACTATAGGAATAAAATATAAAAACTGGCTGACAGTAATACGTCTTAAACAATTTTTGAGTAAATTGTGAAGACAGACCAGATATAAGTGGCAGGAAGCACACAAGAGCAAATTATATTTTTGCTTTTTTCTCCTTTTATAAGGAACTAGCAGTGCCCGCACCTTCGTCTTCGTGACGTTTCTAATTTTCTTAAAATATAAATTTAGAAAAATGTTCCAGAAAAAAATTAGGCATTACCTTAAAAAGTACTTGCCATATAATGACTTACTTTTGTGACTGCCATGTTTTTTTACTCGCTTACAAATCACATTACATTAGTTCTCAAAAAACGAAGTAGTAATGGATTATCATTATAATTTCCTGCAGAAATTAATATATTCGATTCTCAGCAATTGATTGTAAAAGTCAATGATGATCTTTATTTATTTTCCAAAATTTAATTACAGTTCTGTTTTTTGTTAACAATTATTTCGCAACATAAGTTTTTTATTTCATAAAAAAGGTGATTTATACTTAATTACGATTGGTCAAAGTACAATAAATTTCAGTCACTAAAAGTTAACAACAATGTATTTTTTATAGCACAAAATAAAGGTATTTAATTACAATTTATTTAAAAACAATTATCTCCTCATATGCTTTATGTGGATTAGTTAAATTACAGTGAATTTTGGTTAACTAAATAATTGATTACATTGCATAATATATTAAAGTAATATGAGTTCACTAAAAACAATTATTAAGCAAAAAGTATTTATTAAGTGCATTCACGCCTGCTGCTTATTATATTTACAATCAATAAGGGTGTTCACATCTGTTGCTAACTTATATATGAAGAGTTGAGAGAAGACGAGAAGAAATTCTTTGAGTATTATCTCATGAATCCAAATACTTTTGACTACATACTAGAAGCAGTTAGGGGTAAAATTGAAAAGCAAGATATATATTTTCAGGAGGTAATTGTACCAGCAGAAAGGTTGACTATTACGTTGAGGTACATAAACATTTACATTTTTATTCATTTTAAGAAATTTTTTTGTCTGATACAAACATATTAAGTTAAACGCCGTTAACTAAAAAAAGATGTATATCTGTTAGAATTTTAATTATTCCTTTTTTATTGCCTGAAGTTTAAAATATAACCTCGAAGAATGTTTATATTATAAAAGTTACAATACATAAAACGTAAAACGCGTAACATTCTCTTGCATTTTCAATCTAAAAAATTGCTTTAATGTAGGCATTTTTGACATCGAAGTCAAAATACTCATGAGAAAATAATAATCGTCGTTATCATTGTTGCTATGAGAGTGTTCTAATATTTGAACCTTTTGCCTTTCTAATTTGATTAATTCGTCTTCTGCAGCGGCTTTTCTTTTTCTCTTAATTGTTTTGGCTTCGATGTCTCGTGGTTCATGATAATTCTGCGATTATTGATGAGCGAGCGCCAATTTATTCGCTGGATGTTTTTTATTTTTTAATTATCTACCGCTCCATGTATTTGTTTTTTGATTGGCGTTACTTCATTGTTCGCGGTGGGCGTAGTATTTTACTTGCTGCCTCAAGGGACATGGACCGATCATGCTGATTTCCAATAGCACTTCTTTCAACACTATTTCTGATCGATTGACATACTTATTTACACTAAAACGGACGGATAGACGGGCATCGCGCAATCGACTTGGCTTTGCATAAAAAATCAGAATATAAATACTTTATGCGGTCGGAAATGGATATTACACACGGAATGACAAACTTAGTTATACCCTTTTTCCACTTTTTGTGGTGAAGATTATAATAACAGCAATTTGTATAATTGTAGAAAAATTATTGATATCAAACATATTGTCTTCATATTTTTGTTTTATAAATTAATATTTAACGTCGCAGAGTGGCGAGAAATAAGAAAAATGAAATTAAAATCTGGAGCTTCTAAACTATTTACCCGATTTTCAGGAAGCAAACTGCGATTTATAGAGGAGGAGTTTTTCGCCTACTGCATTTGCATACATTAAGTTTCGGTACAGGGTAGTACCACAGCGCGAAATAAGCAACATTGAATTTGAAAGGTTTTCAGAGCTTATAATTTAATCAGTAAATATAATTTTATTTAGTAAATATATATATATATATATATTTTTTTTTGTTAGATTATGAGTTGAACTATGTGAAGAAGTAAGAATAATTAAAACCAGCCGAGGGTTGGTACAAAGCCAAGCAAATGTACAAGACGAGTTACAGAGAGAATAGTAAAGAAATACTTTGGTTAGTGTGTGGACTTTTTTTTTTTTTTTTTTTTTTTATATATATATGTATTTATTCAATGAAAATATTAATTACAAATAATACATGTTGCCTCAGTACCAAGTATGGTTGTTAGAGGCTATTTGGCAACTGACATTCATTTTCATTTAGTTATATTAGAAATAAATATGACAATAGAATGTTGCAAATCTTATGATGTAAGAAGCATTTCGACATTATTAAGTAAAAAGATTCTTAAGTAGGTTTTAAAAGTTGATAAAACCAAAATATTTTTAAGATAGACTGGTAACAAATTGTATACTTTCGGTCCTGCATAACGAATTCTTTGTTTAGTGACTTCAAGACGACACCTTGTAACGCTTAAAAGACCAGACTGCCTTGTCATTCTTTGATTTAAAGACATATTTTGCTCGAACTGCATAGAATTAGCACCAACATTCCTTAAGCATTTAAACATATGTATTAACAATTGTTGTTTATACAGTCCTCTTACCGGAAGAACAGGCTTTGCATATTTTGTATATAAATCTAATGTACTAAATTGCAGCGGAAGATTAAAAACAATTTTTAAAGATTTGTTTTGTGCTGCTTGAAGAGTTTGAAGAGCTGAGCTTGTTTTCCATCCATAAATCATTGGTAAGTACGTAAGATGTGAATGAATAAGTGACTGATAGAGTAGTAGTTTAGTATTTACATTTAACTTTGTCTTAAATTTCTGCAAAATACCAATTCCACGTGACAATTTAGCCTTGATATGTGCAACATGTTGATCCCATAAAAGATTGCGATTAAAATGAACACCGAGGTACTTAACGCTTTCCGATTCATTTATTATCCTTCCCTCAATATGAACATTCATTTTGTTATTGCTGCTTGAAATGTGTGGTTTAAATTTGACGAATTTTGTTTTGTCAGCATTTAAAACCAGTTTATTAAATCTCAAGAACTCGGATAAAATAGCAGCATCATACTCAATTTGTGTTCTTAATACTTTATCATCTTTATAATTATAGAAAAGACTTATATCATCAGCGAACATAAATAATTTTCCAAAAAAATCTAAATTTTTTATATCGTCTATAAAGATTTTGAACAGCAAGGGTCCAAGTACGCTTCCCTGGGGTACTCCACATAAAACAGGCAGTGAATCACTCTTTGAATTATTAATTTGTACAAATTGCATTCTATTTTTTAAATAATTTTCTAATAGTTTTATAGTATTGTGGGAAAATCCAAAATAATTTAACTTTTTAATCAGGATACAATGATCAACCAAATCAAATGCTTTAGTTAAGTCAAAAAATACCCCTGCTACTCCTTTGTATCCCGCATCCAAACCATTGCAAATATTGTCAAGAACATTCACCACTGCTTGCTCCGTCCTAGAACCTTTTTTAAAGCCATATTGTCGTTGGAATAGAATGTTATTATCTTGCAGGTAATTGGAAATTTGATCAAAAATAATTTTCTCAATGATTTTGTCAATAGTAGATAAAATGGAAATAGGCCTAAAATCCTGTATTTTATTTGTACCAACATACTTTGGAATTGGAACTATTTTATGTATTTTCAGCACATCAGGGTATCAGGGTAATTGTTTTCTCTAATCATATTATTAAATATAACAGTTACGATATCTAATATAGCTTCTTTACACACCAATAACATTTTTGGAGTAATACTGTCATTGCCTGGACATTTATTTGCTTCCAAGTTATTCAAGGCTTGATCAACATGACTGTTCTCAATTTCATTTAAGCCAAAGCAAGTGGAAACGCGAGTTAATGTTCGAAACATATTAATGTTGTCTTCAATATTTACTGCTAAATTAGCCCGCAAATTACAAACAGAATTATAAAAATATGTATTAAATGCTGCAGCCTTCTCACGATCTGATGATACATAAACATTTTCGCTAATCATTAAATTCTTGGGAGATACTGCATTTTTACCAAGTTGCTTGTTTATGAAATGCCAAGTTTTTCTTTGGTCACCTCTGCATTTCAATAAATTGTGCTCATAGTAAGAGTTCATTAGTTTGTTATTACATAACTTTATCACTTTACTTATTCTTTTGACACGTTCTGCAATACTTGTGTTGTTTTTATACCGTCTTCTTGCTTTAAGCAATTTATTTTTATAGGTTATTAAAGAGTTCAGCGCCTCAGATATCCATGGACAAACTTTATTTCTGATGTTTGTGTACTTTGTAGTTGTGGAGTAACTATTTGATAATGCTGCTGTTAGAGTGTCCACGAAGTTTTTACATTGGTCTGAAGAGTTACCGTTGTAAACTCTCAAATGCTCATCTAAATAAGATCCAAATTTAGTGTAATCTATTTTGTTAAAATTCTCCACAACGATTTCAGAATGGGAAAAATTCAGTTGCAATTCACAAAATACAAAATTATGATCTGATATTGAAGTTTGAATAGAGTTAATACGCATTTGATTTGTAAAATTAGAAAAAACACAATCTATACAAGTTTTGCTTAGTTAGACTTCGTCTAACCAAATTAATATTGATATGATTATTCCTCGTATTGTTATTTACAAAGTTAGTTGGTTCAATAGATGATGTTTACAATGTACACAACCTGAGGTAGATAGATGAGAAGAATGTTGATAAGAGATGTAGCGATTTAAAAAATGCAGCATTATATTCTTCTGTTGTTTAATTTTTCTATGTTTTTTTTTTTGGAAATAATAATTCTTCTTTTTGAAAAATGTTTTTAGAAATTAAAAAATAAACAACTGAAAATGAATTTTCATTCATTCACAGTTTCCACAGTTCAAATTCGAATATAATAAAAGAAATTTAATTTAAAAACGTAAGGCACAGCGTATGTACATTTATGCTGAACTAATAACAATAAATATTATACTAAAACAATTGTATTCGTTACCAACCGAGGTTTGGTACAAATCAACAACAAGTGCACAAGACAAGAAAAATGTTTTTAGAAATTAAAAAATTAACTTTAACCAAAATCAAATTCATTTCATTTTTTAGTAAATTCATAAAATATTTAACTTTTTCTTTAAGATAAAGGTAATCCATGTTTTATAGAGTTCTGGTCAGCATTGTTCGAATAGGCAATTTTTTAACAAAAATGTAAATGACTGTGACTTTTAAAAAAGGCACGCGGATTTTCATCCTTTTTATAACCACCTATTCTATAACGATTGGTTTTCAGCAAATTAATTTATAAAAGGTGTATAAAAAGATAGCAAATTAGTTAATATCATTATTCGAGTATAAGTTGCAATGGAGATTACAATCAAATATAATACAATTTGCAAACTAATGTGTACAAATCTCAATGATGTTATTTATTGATTGCTAAAAGTCACAAAAATGATGGAGGTGTTAACTTATATTAATGGTTTGTCCATAAATGCTGATAAGAAATGCAAAATAATTTTTTTTAAACATATAAAAAAGGTACGGAAGTGCAAAAACTCAATATCTTAATTTCAAAATAAAAATGAGGATTGGTTAAATATGTGACTATCTATGGAAATCCAAAAAAAGAAGTAGAGTCGCCCAAGTAAAAATTATGACAAGATAAAAAGAAATAAACAAGAAGATATGCTGGATTCTTATTCGTAAAGCTTAATTAAATTGGTTTAAAAGAATTTCCAACTGAAGGCGGCGTTAAAGATTGCAGATGAACTAGCAGGTGCTTAACCATAAAGATTAAAACGAATAGTTGAAAACATACTAACACTTATATCGGATACACATTTAACAGGGGAAGAATCATTAGCACTCGTTCTGATTTAAGGTTTGTCAATAAATAAGAATGATGTACGGAGGAAGGCGCTTAAGAAAAAAGGTGGGGAACCTTTCCATCTAGTACGCAGTTACTTAGAAAAAGTTCGAAATTTTGCCTTTCCTCGTACCAGAGCTTTGTCGGACCTTGTCTTAACACAAAATAGAATTGGGATTGTAACATATGTGGTAAAAAAATTAAGAACACAAATAGGGATGTCAGATGAACTCGGATGGCCTAGATTTTCCAGCTCTGATTTGATTTACCAGTTACCAGTTAAAAAACAATTTGTCGAGCTAATAACCTATTACTTATATTTTAAAAAAATTTTTTTTTAATTTTTATTATTAAATTATTATATGAATTATTATGTGAATATTATAAATGAATTAAAATTATTTTTAATTCTTTATCGACCTTTTGTTGATTTATTCAATGTTTGGTCTCAATAGTTTCCTATAGTTAGGCTTTCAAGGTCAAGCTTAAATAAAAAGACTAGTTATTTAACATACTATTTTCCGACGTTTTGTTGGCGGTTTTTTCCAACATCATCAGGGAAATTTTTTTATTAAATCTGGCAACATTATAAATACAAAAGAAAATCTTTGTAGGTAACAACAATAATCTAAACGTTAAAATTAATTTGCTTAAATATATATTCTTTTCTCGTCAAATTAACATTATTTTTGTCACAGTTATTTTTTGTAAAAGTTGGACAATACTACACAAAACCTAAATTAATCAAAAAGAATGTAAAATGAACTTAAAATTATATATCATAGTAAAAAATTTTATTTATCTTTGTTGATCACAGTTGTTTTTATACTAACGCTATGGTGTAATTTGCATTGGTGTTATCTTTATCCTCTCTTGTATTAATTGCGGTTTTTGATTTTTGTTGAATTCTCAAGCTCTCCAACGTATATCTCTTATTTTCCTTTTTCTCTTTATATAAAATTTGTACATGTTCAAAATTTGGTGTGTGGTTGCTTTCTATACAGTGTTGTGCAAGTGCTGTTGATTGTTTTCCATTTTTAATGTCGGCTTTATGTTCGTCTATTCTCACGCCTAAACTTCTCTTCGTTGTACCAATATAAACTCTTCCACACTGTTCGTTTGGTTTACCATCACATTTAATTTGGTAAACAACATTACTTTGTTCTCTACATTCTATCTTTATTTTTGTTTGAGTAAATAAACTATGCACCACTGTTTTGTTTGATCTATGTGTAAGTATGACTTCTTTTTCTTTTATTATCTCTATAATATAATATAATATAATATAATATAATATAATATAATATAATATAATATAACATAATATAATATAAAATTATTGTTTTCTAATTTCACTAGGTCAGTTTATAAATTATAAAAACTTTTATTTATATTTTCAATATTTCGCCACACCGTTGGGTGGCATCATCAGGAAACAGGAAACAAAAAAATAAAAAATATTAATAGATTTTCTTTTTTTGAATAACAAAATTAAAATGAAATTATTTTTTTTAAACAAAAACAGAAAAATCAAAAACCAAACGACAAAACGACAAAAAATTCAAATATTTAAACATTTATATTCTTATAAATTTAAAACTCAAAAAACATTCAAGTAAAATAACTCAAAAATTTTAAACATTTACATTCTCATACAAATTTAAAAAACAGAAAACAACCAAATTATTTAAAAATTTTAAAAAACATAATACAAATACATTTACATAAACTTTCACGATAGAAATGTTACAAGCAATTATATACTCTCAAACGTTAAATATTTTTATGCACTAAATGTCTAAAACATTGCGCAACATTATCAGTATCAGCCTTAAAGTTTATTCTTTTTGTTGCTGGTACTTTAATTATTTGTAACATCTCTAACATATACCGACGCTTATAATTATTTTCTATATTCAAAACAGATGCATCTTCAAAGTTGGGATAATGATCAAATCTGTCACAATGGGAAGATAATGCAGTTTTTTGTGAATTATTATCGTCCCTGTATCTTTGATCAGACTTATGTCCAGCTATTCTAGTTTTTAGTTTATTTTTTGTCGTACCTACATATTCCTTATTACAATTCTCACTATCATTACCATTACAGTGTTTTTTTTAAACTACATTTGACATGTCCCATTTTTTAATCTTATCTTTTGTTTTACTAAATAATCTATTTAAAGTATTATAAGTTTTGTATGACATTTTATATTTCTCCCCATCAAAAATTTTTGATTTTTCAATCCTTTCTGCTATTTCTGGTACATAAATTAAAGACTTGTAACCTTTAGTTTCTGTGACATCTCTTGTATTATTTGCTCTTCTAAACCTTAACTGTTTAAACAAACTATTTATCACTCTCATTGGAAAATTATTATCAATTAATATCTTTTTAACTTTATCTTTATTGCTTTTGTGAAATTCCTTATCACTTAGCTTAAGTACTTTTTCTATCAAATTTTTTCCCGTATTAATAATTTTATTTTGTTATGCTTTGAATAATAATTAATAATTCTCCCAGAAGCTGTTGGCTTTTGGTACCAATCCATTTTTAGTTTATTCCCTCTCCTTATTACTAACGTATCTAAATAGGGCAATTTAAAATTATTTTCTATTTCTATTGTAAATTTTATACAACTATTGAAATTATTTAATGTTTCTAACATATTTTCAATACCAGATGCAGAAATAATACAAAACAAATCATCCACATATTTTGTCATTATTCTTGGTTTTATACTAATTTCATTAATGCACGTATCTAATAATTTCTCCATAATAATATCTGCCACGACAGGCGAAGCTGGAGATCCCATTGGAAGCCCTTTTTGTTGCAAATATATGTTATCATTATATTGAAAATATCTGTTATCTTTAATACAGAATCTTAAAATTCGTAAAAAGAAACATTTTTCCATTCTAGTATATTCCTGTATTACGTTCCATTTTTCTTCAATAATATTCACTGCCAAATCAACAGGTATACTTGGAAATAAAGAGACCACACCAAAAGATACTAATTTTTCATCATTCAGAACACTTATGTTCCTTATCCTTTCTTTAAATTCAAGCGAATTTTTCACATTATATTTTGAATTTTCTGTAATCTTTTTTAAAATCATTGTAATATATTTACATAACTCATAAGATGGAGAATTTATAAAAGAACAAATCGGTCTTAAAGGAAAATTCTCCTTGTGAATTTTAGGTAACCCATACAATCTTGGAGCTGTAGAAACATTGGTTTTAAGCTTGGTTTTCTTTAAAATTGTAATAACTTTTTGTTTAAAAAGTTCTTCAACACATTATTAATCTTCTGCAATTTTGTTGTTGGATCTTTGTTTGCTAACTTATAATTAGCAACATCCCCTACAATATTGTTAATTCTTAAAACATAATCACTCTTATTTAAAGCTACCTTTATCAGCTTTTAAGATAAGTATATCCCTATTTCTTCTCAAAAAACTTTTCGCCTTTTTTACGTTTTCTAACATAAATCTATCCCTGTTAGTTAATTTTATCTTATTTAAATGATTATCTATTATTGAAGTTAATTTAGTCCTAGCTATTTCCTGTTTTTCTTTTGATTTTAATGTTTGCACTAAATCCTTTCCGTCCGTTATCATTTTTAAAACTGGAAAATCTTCTCGTTTAATGGGCAACGCATGTTTACGTCCTAATGAAAGAACCCACTGAACCTCATCTGGAATATCTAAATTAGTCTTATTTACAAACCACTTTTTGTTTAATTTAATCCTAACTCCTTCTTTTGTAATTCCCTCAAACACTCAAACTTCTTTTTATGTATTTTATTTATCTTAACTTTTAAAGCTGCTCCTATTCTGTCTTCAAACTGCAAAAATCTTTCCATTGCTTCTCTTGATAAAAGTTTTTCCAAATCATTTTCAATCATTATCAGCTCCCTTTGAATATACCTCAACAATATATGTTTTTCAAGAATTGAACATCTTAATATTTTATCCTTTAAATCACACATGTATTTCTCCATAATGTGTTTGATTGTCCATTTTCCCTCCATCTTAAAAATATTAGGAATATTCTTTGTTGCATTCACAATAAATTTTGGTACAATTCCTGAATTACGGCATCTAATTAAAAAGGTTATTGCGGATTGAGTTTTTATAAGCTTATCCCTCAACGTTTTAAAGCGATTCTGATACTGATAATGTTGCGTAATGTTATAGACATTTAGTGCATAAAAATACTTAACGTTTGAGAGTATATAATTGCTTGTGACATTTCTATCGTGAAAGTTTATGTAAATGTATTTGTATTATGTTTTTTGTGTTCACATGTAAGCATTTTGATCAACTTATGTTTACGATTATGTAGTACGGTTCGTATCAATTATTTGCACTAATCCTACTAGTAAATCAACTTTTGAAACTAAAACGTCTTCACTTGAACATGATTCTCCTTTTGGAGAAATACAGTATTAACCACTATACTTCCACTTCATCCTGTACATTTAGTTTCGAACCAAAGTGACTAAGAGTTCAAATGGAGTAACATGTTTTTTTACTTTCCTAAGCATTCTTCAGCTTAGTTTAGCCTCTCTTTCTTATTTTTATTTTGCTAGCTTGTGGTTTCTACGCTAATTCTATAGTATTTGGTTTCTTTTTCTAAATTTCCTTATTTAAGTTCTTAACACTAATCCCATAGTTTTTTTATTTCTTTCTTGATTATTTAACTTTCCCCTTTTTGCATCTATATTTTCTGTTGGTCTAACACCATGATTTTTCCACATTGTTAGTGCTTTTTAGCCATAACATTTGTCCTACCTTACAATGCCTTATCTTTGTGACCTTGTCGTAATACTGTTTTGACTTTGCTTTGGATCTATCTAGGTTTTTTCTAACTATTTCGTAACTTCTTTGAATCTGATATTTCAAAATTTTACTGTAATCATCTATATTATATGGAGGTGCATATAGAATTCTATTAGGTGTTTGCTTTGCGGACTTATGCCTCGTATTGTTGTGCACGTGAATTGTGGATGTAACCAGTCGTCCGAATTAGTTCCGTCCATTTTAATGAAAGTACTTAAATATTCTGCCAGAGGTCTATGAGTTCTTTCTAAACCCGATTGGATGGGGGTGTTACCAATTAGTATATATATATTTCTAAAATCCAGCAGTTTACAGACTTCTTCAAACAGTTGTCAGGTGAAATTGCTTCCATTATCTGTCACCAAAATCTTCAGAATAAAGAAACGAGCAATAATTTCCATAAAAAACTCTTGCCAAATTTTTAGAAAAATCATCCATTATATATTAGGGAACAAATAAAAATTGAAATTAAAGATGCTTCCCGATATCCTGTTTAATTTTTAACTCTTATTCTGGTGACAAATATTACAGGCGGCGACGTAATTTTTGATTTGTGTTTGCATACCTTCCCATTTATATTGTACTCTAATGCAGAAGTATGTTTTGAGCGTTCCCTGGTACCCTCCTATAGGAGTGTCATTTAATGTTGTGTATGTATCCTCTTGTTCCAACTCTTTATTTGTTTTACTCTGGCTAAAGATGTTTATACTTCTTTCATTCTCTCTTTCAATGTCTTTTGCTTTCGTCCGGGTTATAACGCCTATGTTTGCTTTCTCTGTAGGCAAACGCCTAAGAGCATCCGCATTTTGATTTAATTTTCCAGGTTTATAGCAGATGCCAAAATCAATTCTTACAGTTTTAACCTCGGGCGTTCTGATCCACCTTCTTGATTTTTAAGACTAGCTGTGCCCTTTAACGTTTTGTGGTCTGTAAATACTGTAAAAAATCTTCCGAGTAGGTATGATCTAAAGGTTTTTGCGGCTCATACAACGGCAAGTAACTCCGTCTCTCTCTCTCTGTTGTGGAATATCGCTTTTCTGTCTAAATGAGAAAGAATCGCCCCAAGAGCTCTATTACTAGCATCTGTAGTTAAAATAAAAGGCTTGTTAAAATTTGGATACCGTAGGAGAGGAGGGTTTGTCACAGCCTCTTTTAACCTGTCTATTGCTTCTTGACACTCTTGCGTCCATACCAATTTTGTGTTTTTCGGTATAAACTTGTAGTCCCTTGAGGTTTCTTGGAGGTGGTATATCTTTTACTGCTCTAGTTTTGTTTGGGTCTGGCAACACTCCTTTTTCTGAGCATTGGTGACCCAAGTACACCACTTTCCTCTGGAGAAAATGACATTTCTCTGGTTGCAGTTTAAGGTTATATTTTCACAGAGCGTCCAGGACACGCTTCAGTCGTAAATGGTGATCCTCTAAGTTCCTTCTGTAGATAACTATGTTATCCAAATAAACAAAAAAGTGAATTCCTTGAAAACCGGGTAATATCGATTTCATTATCCTTTTAAAGATTGCTGGTGCCCCAGTTAAACCGAACGGCATTCGATTAAACTCGAAATATCCTACGTTTGTGCTGAAGGCTTACGTTTGTCCTTTGGGTCCGTTAAGACTTGATGGTATCCACTTGCTAAGTCTAGAGTGGAGAAATACCGGCTGCAACTCAACTGGTCTAAGATCTCATCAATCCTTGGTATTAAAAAAACTTTTTTTACTGTTGCGTCGTTTAATTTTCTGAAATATATACACCACTTCTTCTCACCGTTTTGTCCAGCACTTTTCGGCACTAGTAGGATTGGAGAGTTCCAGGGTAAATTGCTAGGCGATATTACTTTCTCCTTCAATATTTGATCTAGTTGTCTGTTGATTTAATTCTATGGACTTCAGGCAATCTGTATTGCTTTCTGTTTTTAGGGGCTTGACTGGGGTCCATTGGTATTTGATACTTTAACACAGTAGTGTAAGACAGGCCTGGCAGTTGTAAACAGCGTTGCCAAAATGATGATTTTATCTTATTTTTGATGATTTTTGATCTTAAATATGATTTGATGATTTTTTTCTTAAATTATGATTTATAATTTATAAAAACTATGATTTAATTAATTTACTTTATTCGTGCTTGATTCCTTCAAATATAAATATTTCATGATATTCTCATGAAATATTTATTATTTTAAACTAAACTACAAAATGAAATGTATTACTGCGGGGAAAGCATATCCATATGGCCATTTCACTACTGCTCAAATAGCTCATCAGTGGATTTTACCCAAATTTTGTATAGAAAAACAGAAAGTCTTATATCAAAAGTCAAATTGATTAAATGAGAACTCCATTGAATCAATAAGACAGAAGACAATAACAACTCAAAAAAGTTCTACACAAAAACACAGCAAACATTTAGTAACTATTTTTATTTTTTCTTTCATTTTTCCACATAAGGGATCGCATTGGGAACCATTCATATGTATTTGAAAGATTTAATGAAAAAATAAAAATTGAAAGAAAAAATAAAAATAGTTACTAAATGTTTGCTGTGTTTTTGTGTAGAACTTTTTTGAGTTGTTATTGTCTTCTGTCTTATTGATTCAATGGAGTTCTCATTTAATCAATTTGACTTTTGATATAAGACTTTCTGTTTTTCTATACAAAATTTGGGTAAAATCCACTGATGAGCTATTTGAGCAGTAGTGAAATGGCCATATGGATATGCTTTCCCCGCAGTAATACATTTCATTTTGTAGTTTAGTTTAAAATAATAAATATTTCATGAGAATATCATGAAATATTTATATTTGAAGGAATCAAGCACGAATAAAGTAAATTAATTAAATTTTAAAAGATTCCGAATAATACATTTTTCATTTTAAAAACTATGATTTTTGTATATCAAGTGTGTAGTACTTTTATTGTAATTGCACTACATAGTGAAGTTAAGTTTTGTATAAGCTTTTTGTAAACAAAACCAAAGTTTTTCAAAGCTCATCCTGTCAAATACTTATAGAATGTATGACGAAATTTTAGACAATTTTATACAAACATAATATGTGAACATAAGTCTCAATAACGACCATGACTTTGAAAACAAAAGTCTATTTCTACACAACGAAGAAGTGTTTTTGTTAAACAACAGATTCCTAATTCAAAGCTCACTGCAAATCAAAAAAAAAAAAAAAAAAAAAAAAGAGTTTATTGAAAATTGTGTGGCATTTTACATATTAAAATAATTTGATTTTAACAATACTTTTTTATACGCTTTTCCAAAATTTGTCCAAAACTTAATAAGTCTTCCCATTTCTTTAGCAAATGTCGAACGAATGTTGTCAACAGTTAATTTAAACAAAACTAAATATAGAAATAGATTAGACAACCACACTTTCTAAGGTATCTTATGCACAAAAGATTACTTAGCAATGAGAAACTGTTCCTGTTATAATTTAAAAATTAACCAAGATATTATTAAAAATATGAAACCATGTATATATTATAGTAAAACTTCGTACTCTCTTGACAATAATGAGTGAAATATATACAATGTATGTTAATATGTATAATATACGAGTATGAATGTTAATATATGTACGTATTTTAATTATAATTTTTAAATAAAATTTTGTATTAAAAAAAATGATGATTTTTTTTCCATTAAATATGATTTTTTTTCCTGCATATGATGATTTTCGTCTCAAAGCTTCTGGCAACGCTGGTTGTAAAATATCATTGTATGATTCAGGATATTTACCATCGAATATTTTTCTTCCGGATTTAGATTTGGGCTTAATTTCACCGGTTTCCATAAGAAGTTTCCCACGGTTTGATTTTTGTTCCGTACCAATCGTATTTATTGTTGCTGATGATTCCACTTTGTAATTTTTGTAGTTTTCATAGCTCAGGATTATTTTTTCACTTATATTTACTGGCAGTTTATTAGTGTTCAGAATAGGAGCAATTATTTTCCCGCTATTACCAGGTGAAATTTCCGATTTGTTTACGACAATGTCCCCTCCAGCTGAAGTTAATACCGATAATGTAATGATTTGTGAATGTCCTTTTTTAACGAACAAGTGGTAGGAAAATCTCTTGTTCTTTATTTTTGAAAAACCGAATGTTTTAATTAACCGCGTCCGTTACAGATCTGTTCCAAATCATACCTCTCCCTAGCAAGGCATCTGCCGTAATTGATGTCTAACATGCTGTTTTCCCTTTTGTGCATAAGTTTGCTGATTCCGTGGCATATCATTGTTTTCTCTGAAGTTACAATTGTTAGCCGGTTGCCAATTTATAGTCAGCTGCGCCTTTTGACCATATACTTGGTTCCTAAGATATTCTTGCTGAAGCTGCTGGCAAAAACGGTTCTCAATATGGCCGTTCATTTTACATATTCAGCAGAACAGTGCCCGTAACCTTTTAAAGCACTTTAATTGTTTATGAACTCTACCATGACAGAAACCACGATTTTATAAGTTTTCGTCTACGTTATTTCTACATGATGAACCCACCTCATGTCCAAGCATTCAACATTTTATGCAATATGGCGTGTTTACCTCTGTTCGCAGTTTGTTGTATTGTGGCCTTCCTGATTGCAGAAAGTGCATGGTATTGTCGCGGTCATAGATTTATACCAATCTCAATCTCTTAGACCTTTAATTAAACTTTTCACGGCCAGTCTCCTAAAATCTTTTATTATGGTTTGCCTGCTGTCCACATCGCTCCATTCATTCGCTAAAATGCTTCTTGCTTTATTAAGTAAGGCTGAGATTCTGATTCCGAGTTTTCTCTATACAATTTTTGAAGTCCCTTTTAATCTGAGGAAGTTTAGGTTCAAGCTTATCAAATTTCTTTTAGTATTCCAGTAAATTTGCAAATTTCTTATTTACCGTTTCCGCCGTATATCCTCTGTTTATAGTTTTTCTTTCGTTTGACAATATGCTCCTAACTTTGTGCAAAACTTTAACCGCTTTTTTTCCTTCTGCCTCTTACTGCTGCGTATGCTCAATAACTCTTGGCTGTTTGTGCTTCAAATTTCCCCCTTTCTGCGTTCCGATCCTTTACTTCTTCCGATTTGTTGCCATTAATTTTACTAACTATATCTAAAAAGTATTGCACCTCCTCTAATTTTGTCAGTTTGTTATTTTTAATTGTACCCCTATGGTTTTCAATAAATTTTATTCGAATTTATTTATGCAGTTTTGTCCAGGCATGAACTTGCAAACTGCCAACATTAGAATTATCGTCCCTTACTTTGTCTATTAGTTCATCTGTCCTTTTCTGCGTATTATCCATTAAAAAAGTTATTGATACTCACCATTTTCTTTACCTTTAACTCCACCACTTTATATTTCGACAAAGATACTAAAGGCGTACCGGAATGCGGCTGCTTTAGACCTCCCGAACTTCGTTCTTATATTCAGTGGATTCTTTAACTTTTCGTTTTCACTTTCGGAAAGCATTAAAAAAAATCGAAAAACGGCTGCGCCAAAATATGTTTCGGTGTTTTTGTTTTTTAAAAAGAACAACCAAATTAACATTAAGCTTAGTTGGTTAAATAGATGATGTTTACGATGTACATAACATAAGGTAGATAGATGCAAAGAATGCTGATGAAGGATGTGGCGGTCCAGAAAATGATGCATTTCATTCTGCTAGCGTCTAATTTTTCTTGTTTTCTTTGGAAAACGTCCGCATACATTTGTAAATAATTTTTCTTTCTAAAAATGTTTAGAAAATTAATTAAAAAGAACCAAAAGCCGAAAATTTCATTAATTTGTAAAATCGATGGTTCGAATCCTGGTCAGGGTGAAAATTAAAAATTAAAACAAACGCTAGGCACCGCGTATTTACATTCATACTTAACTCATAAAAGTCAATATGATACTGAAACAGTGTCTATAATGTAGTGAGCAAACAAGTATGAATAATTAAAAATAAAAAAGTTGCATTTGTGACTATCAAATTGCTAGTACAAAAAAGCAACAACAAATGTACAAGACGAGTTACAAAGAGAATGACAAAGAAAAGCTTTAAGTTGTGTGTGAACTTCGTCTCACCAAATTAACATTAAGCTTAGTTGGTTAAATAGATGATGTTTACGATGTACATAACATAAGGTAGATAGATGCAAAGAATGCTGATGAAGGATGTGGCGGTCCAGAAAATGCTGCATTTCATTCTGCTAGCGTCTAATTTTTCTTGTTTTCTTTGGAAAACGTCCGCATACATTTGTAAATAATTTTTCTTTCTAAAAATGTTTAGAAAATTAATTAAAAAGAACCAAAAGCCGAAAATTTCATTAATTTGTAAAATCGATGGTTCGAATCCTGGTCAGGGTGAAAATTAAAAATTAAAACAAACGCTAGGCACCGCGTATTTACATTCATACTTAACTCATAAAAGTCAATATGATACTGAAACAGTGTCTATAATGTAGTGAGCAAACAAGTATGAATAATTAAAAATAAAAAAGTTGCATTTGTGACTATCAAATTGCTAGTACAAAAAAGCAACAACAAATGTACAAGACGAGTTACAAAGAGAATGACAAAGAAAAGCTTTAAGTTGTGTGTGAACTTCGTCTCACCAAATTAACATTAAGCTTAGTTGGTTAAATAGATGATGTTTACGATGTACATAACATAAGGTAGATAGATGCAAAGAATGCTGATGAAGGATGTGGCGGTCCAGAAAATGCTGCATTTCATTCTGCTAGCGTCTAATATTTCTTGTTTTCTTTGGAAAACGTCCGCATACATTTGTAAGTAATTTTTCTTTCTAAAAATGTTTAGAAAATTAATTAAAAAGAACCAAAAGCCGAAAATTTCATTAATTTGTAAAATCGATGGTTCGAATCCTGGTCAGGGTGAAAATTAAAAATTAAAACAAACGCTAGGCACCGCGTATTTACATTCATACTTAACTCATAAAAGTCAATATGATACTGAAACAGTGTCTATAATGTAGTGAGCAAACAAGTATGAATAATTAAAAATAAAAAAGTTGCATTTGTGACTATCAAATTGCTAGTACAAAAAAGCAACAACAAATGTACAAGACGAGTTACAAAGAGAATGACAAAGAAAAGCTTTAAGTTGTGTGTGAACTTCGTCTCACCAAATTAACATTAAGCTTAGTTGGTTAAATAGATGATGTTTACGATGTACATAACATAAGGTAGATAGATGCAAAGAATGCTGATGAAGGATGTGGCGGTCCAGAAAATGCTGCATTTCATTCTGCTAGCGTCTAATTTTTCTTGTTTTCTTTGGAAAACGTCCGCATACATTTGTAAATAATTTTTCTTTCTAAAAATGTTTAGAAAATTAATTAAAAAGAACCAAAAGCCGAAAATTTCATTAATTTGTAAAATCGATGGTTCGAATCCTGGTCAGGGTGAAAATTAAAAATTAAAACAAACGCTAGGCACCGCGTATTTACATTCATACTTAACTCATAAAAGTCAATATGATACTGAAACAGTGTCTATAATGTAGTGAGCAAACAAGTATGAATAATTAAAAATAAAAAAGTTGCATTTGTGACTATCAAATTGCTAGTACAAAAAAGCAACAACAAATATACAAGACGAGTTACAAAGAGAATGACAAAGAAAAGCTTTAAGTTGTGTGTGAACTTCGTCTCACCAAATTAACATTAAGCTTAGTTGGTTAAATAGATGATGTTTACGATGTACATAACATAAGGTAGATAGATGCAAAGAATGCTGATGAAGGATGTGGCGGTCCAGAAAATGCTGCATTTCATTCTGCTAGCGTCTAATTTTTCTTGTTTTCTTTGGAAAACGTCCGCATACATTTGTAAATAATTTTTCTTTCTAAAAATGTTTAGAAAATTAATTAAAAAGAACCAAAAGCCGAAAATTTCATTAATTTGTAAAAGAACTAAACTTTAACTTTTGAAATTGTTAAGGTACATTTATTAAGTAGACTCAATTACAATTAATTCTTGAAAAAAACTTATCAACTATTTGTACTTAATTAATAATAAATAAAATGCTGACTTAAATGTTTGACATTATTAAGTACAATAAACTTATGACCTATTTGGTTTGACTAAAAGCAATTATGCTGACTCAAATGTGACAAATTCTTCACTCGTCAGCATTAATGCTTTTAGCAAATTATAATTTATAAAAAGCCTATTTTAATTTAACTAAAAAATATAATCTGCGAGGGTTGGTCACAACACAGCCTGGAAGAATCGCCATCTAATATTAAAATCGCTGTTAAAACACTTTGTTTAATTTTGGTTATCATTGGTTTAGAGCTAAATGAGAAGTTCCTTAGAAGGTTGTATTATTAATTAAATTATTTTCAGAAACGCGTGTCTTCTATAATACTTAGGAGAATCTAGAGAAATAATTTCAATATAAATTTTTAGCAATCTTGTGGGAGAATATTTTAGGTTGAAATTGCATCTTTTGCTTAGAACGAAACGGTGCTTAAAATTAGCACAAGAATATTGTTTATATGCAACAGCGAGGTCTTTGGTGCAGAAGAACGTGTGTGGTTAATTCAAGTGCTGCACACTACAACAACAATAAAAGAACAACCATATAATTCACCGCACATTTGTACTAGGCATACAATATTTCTAAAGTACTGTTGGCAGCTTGACAAAAAGGAGCCAAGTGATCGCCTTTAGTGCGTTATTTCACTCTGTACATTATACATGCAAACGTTTAAGAGAATGCAATCATATTGTGCTATGATTTCATTTCGCTACAAATTTTTTATAGAAAAGCTAAGAGTCTCATATCAAAATCGAAATTGATTAAATGAGAACTACAAAGCAAAAAGACTATAAAAACTCAAAAATGTTTTATACAAAAACTCGGCAAATATTCAGTAATTTTTATTATTTTATTTGATTTTGTTATTATTATTATTATTATAAAGTCGCAGACGCACTCCTGAAATATTGAACATCATCAGGGAACAGTATGCTAGGAGGACAAAAAAATCGTGGCTCGAGGATAAAATTGCTACTGTGGCAATATGGATTTAAAACACAAGCCAAATATTAATCCCAACCACGAGTGAAAAAAACGGTTTTGTCTGGGCACAGTTCAAAACAGTAACTCTTGTTAGCTGTTACATAACAACCAGCGACAGTCGCGAAAATATTCAAAGGAAACGATGAATTCGATTACAATTTACCTCCTCATTCAGGGTCTCCTTATGGTAGCAGGCGACTTCAACCGCAATTAGACATACGAATAGAAATTTCTAGAGGCAGTGAAATTGTCCAAATTGCAGCTAGAATATGAGTTAGGGTCGCAAACGTTGGATATGTATCCACATTTAGACGGAAGGGATGTAAAGGTACATTATCAGACATCACACTAGTCTGCAAGGCGAATTAATACAGGTGACCGCACGGCTACAACAATCCAACAACACAAAAAACAACAGGCAATTTGTTGCTAGAAAATCTAGGTATATTTAAAAAAAAAAACATTGCTTAAAAAAAAAACAAAATAAAAAAATATACATACATATATTTGATGAACAAAAGTAGTTATAATTTTAAAGTAAAAAAAATTATAAAAAATTAGGTTGTATAAAGATGAAAATTCAGGCAAAGTGTGACCAAAATTATATTATACCACTAGTTTGTTCAAATCACATGCATCGTTCCATTCTCGTTCGTTGACTATTTGAAGGCTAACAGTAAAATCTCCATCTTTCATAGTTTATCACAACAAGTTTATCGACGGCAGTTTCTCAAGTAGCGAACATAAAATCTTAAAGTTTATTAGCAAAAACAGGAAATCTGCCGAAACTCAGTATCGAAACAATGTTTTGGATCTGGTTGTTAATTATAGCGAGTAAACTTTCTACACGATGTTTTTATGTTACATTTAAAAGTTTAGTGTGAAAAAGCGACCTTCACACATTAATTTTCCAATAAAAAGATTTATTTTGTCATATCACCGCCACCAACAGTACATGCAGAGACGACATTAACTTCCACAAGTAAACAAACAAGAAATTATAAACATATTACGTGTATTTTGATTTTGCACATTAGGAACTAAAAATACGGTTCCATATAGTTTTCTCTAGGAATTTTAATAATTATTTTGTTTTCTATTAGCAATCAAAACAAATTAAATTTTTATAAATTTTTTAACAAATAATTTATTTTTGACAAAAATTTTTTGATAACTACAACGTATACAGCTGATGAGCTTTTTGCCCATGCGTTCACCGATAATACTAAGCCATGACTAGTCCCTAATGATGTTACGTACAGAGAAAAGGACTACAAAGCTCTGGAGGTATACACAGCAAGTGACCGTCAGAAAGCAAATCAATTTAATCATAGTACCCGAAGATGGAATAACAAGAAACTAAAAAACTCAGCTTAGTACGGGAAATCGACAGGAGATCAAATGAGATACAGGGAGCGACAAGAGTCTCAGTATCGAACAAGGAGCTATGCGGATAATAGAGCAAGTGTACGAAAAATCGATGTCAAATATAAGAAGGAACGGACGTCAGAAAAAAACTAGTATACTAGTGGACTTCGGCGCGAAATTTTTAACAGCAAAATACAGTTTTGGGAAAAACTTTGCGAGGGCGTAAACATTAACCCTTGGGGAACAGGATACAAATTGGTCATGAGCAAATTAGCGACGTAAATCTTCATTTGGAATATCGATGCAAAATATTGTAAACACACTTTTCCCACTACGTGACCTCCCGGAAGAAATATCTGACCCAGAAATACCCCAGGATATCCCAAAATTTTCAGAAAAAAAAAACTGATAGATGCTGCATGTAGATTATAAGCCAACAAGGCCCCAGATGCTGATGGAATTTCAGCATATAAGAGACCTGCAATGCTGTTGAATATGCACCACAGCAGTATTTACGAGGGAGTTTTCCCGAAAGTCTTGAAGAAGCAATACCTTGTGCTCTAAAGTAAAGGAGGCTGTTGTCAACGTGGTAAGCACCGTGCAATATGTTTTATGTGTTTTCGATTACTTTTTTAAAAATTGTCCGCCACATTGTATCCGCCATTTTAAATTTTGAAAACTGACATCAAATTCATAAACGGACACCCCAAAAACCTTGTGGTACCAAGTTTTATTAAAACTATTAATATGAAGTAAATTATTTTGCCGCACTAAAGATTATTTCTAAACTAATCTTGAAAAAATTTTTGTAATTTGATAGATTATGCTTACAGATTGCTCCCGTTACAACATATATATTCTTTAAGAGTATTATGAACTGTAAAGGGCACTTCTTAAAATGACTGCATATTACTATAGCTCCCAATAGCTAGAAGAAATAAAAAAATTAATCTTAAAATTAAAGGGTGCCCCATAAGTGACGTTAATTGACTTATATAGACCTATCTTTTGAACCCTAATAGAGAAACGCTTGCAAAGTGGACGGAATATCGTTTGCTATGGCCGTTATAGCCATTAGGGCCATTAATTTAATGTATTTGGCCTTACTTTATAAGAGTTATAGACATACGCTTTAAATTTAAAACGAACCTGTGTTTTTAAGTCCGCACAACACTAAAGCACATAAAAGTCAGATTTGAAAGTTAAAGGGTGTCCCAATAGTTAATGTAATTTCAGGTATGTGGCCGAACCTTTGAACCGTTATATACAGCACGCTGAAACTTCAAAGGGACTTGTATTGCTAAGCCCGCTATATCAACGAGTTTATAATTTGAATTTAGAAATAAGACGGTGCTCCATAATTGATGTAGATATACTTATATGAGACTATCTTTTGAACCGTTATAGACAAACGCTTGCAAATTGGACAGAATGTCGATTGCTATGGCCGTTATAGTCACAAGTATTAAATTTAAAATTATATATTAAAAGGTGCCCCAATAGTTCATTTAATTTTATGTATATGGCCATACTTTTGAACAGATGTAGAGGGACGATTGAAATTTGCAAAGAATCTGTATTATTAGCTCCGCTTTAACAACAAGTATAAAATTTGGAGTTGGAAATAAACGGGTGTCCCAATAGTAAATGTGATTTGGTGTTCGTGACCGAACTTTTGAACCGTAATAGACAGACAGCTAAAACTTACAAGGACTTGTATTGCTAAGTCCACTGTAACAAGAAGCTTGAAATTATTAAGACATTATAGGGTGTTCGCCAAACTTATGTAATTTAATCTATATATCCGTATTTTTTTAACCCTTATATACAAACACCTGAAATTAGACAGAATGTCTACTACCTTGTCGGGTATAACAATTTACAAAGAAGTCTACTACAACAGCAATTATATAATTTGAATTTGGAAAATAAAGGATGCCCCTAAAGTTGCTGTAATATGATGTATATTGCCAATATATTGAACAGTTGAAAAGTTTGGAGAAGGAATATAGGGTGTCTTAATAGTTAATGTAATCTAATGTACTCTTTGAAGTCGATTTTTTTCGCAAGAACAATTAAAATTATTTTTAAAAATTTTTAGAAAGAAAAATTATTTAGAAAAATGCAGAAGTTTCCTAAAGAAAACAAGAAAAATTAGACGCTGGCAGAATGAAATGCAGCATTTTCTGGACTGCTACATACATCTTTCATCAGCGTTCTTCGCATCTATCTACCTTATGATATGTACTTTGTAAACATCATCTATTAAACCAACTAATCTTAATACTAATTTGGTTAGACGAAGTCCACACAACGTAAAGCATTTCTTTGTCATTCTTTCTGTAACTCGTCTTGTACATTTGTTTTTTCTTCACACTTGCTTGCTCACATCATTATTACTGCTGCTCCAGTATCATACTGACTGTTATGAGTTAAGTATGAATGTATTTTAATTTTTTTATTAATGTTTTCCCCAATCAGGATGCTATAATATTGTGAGCAAACACGTACACCGAGGGTTAGTACAAAGCAAAAAAAATATATCAATCGATGAGATAAAGTGTCGAAAGAGGTGCTATTGGAAATCAGCATGATTGGTCCATGTCCTTCGAGGCAGCAGGCAAAACACATGGCTTACCTCTAACTTTTTCATGTCATTTGAAACAATAAAGTAACTATAATCAAAAAAAATAAATATATACTCGTAGGGCGATAGAGAATTAAAAAATAAGAAAAAGAAATCAAGTGAAAAAATTGGCGCTTCGAGTTACGGGGCTCTAAAATTTTAAAATTTTTTAAAATATCAATATGAATTTCATGTTAAAGCTTGCAATGAGATCTTTAAGGATATACTAAAATTTTTTAAAAACGATTACCCCAGTAATACCCGATGTTATTTTTATGTATACACAGTACGAAAATTTTTTTATTCTTTAATTCTCTATCATCCCAATATTTGTAGTTACTCCACGAAACCAGATTTACATAGATGGTGAAGTGTATATAAGATTCGGCATAGCCGAATATAGCACCCTTATAGTTAAAAAAATACAAATTAAAAAACTGCGAAATATATTGAACTTATTAAAAATTATTTATAATCATCTGATGCATGTCTAATAAAATAAAAAATAAAAAACAAGAAAAGTTTGATGGAACAAAATGTCACATGCGACATGTAACGTGCGAATGCATTTAAAATTTAAGCACAAATAAACTACTTAATATTTTTGAATCAAATAAGAAGTATTATTCAGCTACATCAATGATGTATCTAAATAATATTTAAAAATTTCTGTCAATGGGCGACAGAGAATTAAAAATTTTGCTTTTTTGATTGGACTTACTTCACAAAGCTAGATTTATATAGATGCTGAAGGGTATAGCCGAATATAGCATTCTTTGTTGTTTATTTTTTAATTCTCTGTCACCCCAACATATGACTTTTTGATTGGGGTTACTTTTCTTAACTAGATTTACATAGATGGTGAAGGGTATAGAAGATTTGGCATACCCGAATCTAGCACTCTTACTTTAAAGAGGATAAAAAAAATTAATAAAATTTAGCTTTTTTAACTGTATAAATTCAGAAGAATTTGTTCCATTATCCAGTTATGTGACATTTGATATCAGGCAAGCCTAATTTCAGCTGAACATGGTTATATTAAAAACAAGATATCAAAAGTAATGACAGATTTTTAAATTTACAGTATTGTAGCGATATGAGATTTTTGTGACCTCGGTATTATGAAGGTAAGTTTGTAATTTTTAGTGTTATAGTGGTACAATAATGTTAGGGGAGTCGTAAGTTTGTATTTACAGTATTTGGTAGTGCATTATTGTTAAGAAGAGTCGTAATTTCTGTCTAGACTAGAACAAAAGTATAGATGTGCCGTACTTTTTAGATTCTGTTAAAGGAGAAGAAATTTTAAAGCTCTAATAATATGCTTACTACTGATTTCCTCAGTATACTTTAAGCCAAGCAATAGTGATACCAACTAACGAATCTTTTATTCGTTTATCTTCAATAATTCCATTGAACTAATTTAGTCTGTTTTTTCTGATTTTTGAAGCACTACGGGCCGGAGTCTATTCTTGAAGAGAAGTCAATTATTATTTGAAAATACCTCTCAGAGCTAACATCTACAAACTCTTCCCACCCACTAAATCTCTTAGTTGTAAGAGTCATTTAAAGAAATTCATCGATTGATAATACTGTCAGCGAAGTTAAGCAGGAAGTTGGTCTAACATTCGTCAAAACATCCTACGGCTCGGCTCTTCTTTAGAAGTGTTGCGGAGTCATGTGGTATTCTGCTGGATTTAAAAAAACTGAAAAGGAATTGAAGAGGAGAAATAACTATACATTCGCTGGGGACATATTTTTCCATAGGCAATTAATATAATAAAAAGGCCATCAAAGATGCTAAGATCATACAGTACACGTTAATGGAAATCTAAAATGCTCTTGTGATTTTTAGTGTCGATAATTACATCCATCTTTTAATCACAACCATGTTGTGGACAATAAACACAATCACGGTGCGTGGCAAAAGATTAAATCAATGTGTACACAATTATGGCTGCTTTTTATTAATTCGATACTTCTTTAATCAGGTAAGAAGAAGGTTAAAACTGCAGCATGCACGAACTACATGATGTTAGTTGTATCAGGAGTATTTACGGGCCATATAATCACTAACCCCTCATCAATAGATTATGGTCTGGAAATAAAAACAAATAAAACGGAAACATGGCCCTGATTTATTTTTACCTAATAGCGGAAAATATCTATAATAAATCCTGGGCTTTAAATTTTCATCGTAGGCAAATGTACATCACAGAAGTAAAAAGGATTTTGTAGCTTTATACCCCTGTTACGGTATGTTTGATTCAAATTGTGGCACAATCTTTAAGAGGTCGAAATCATTGTAAAATGAACTAACATGCCCTGTACTGATATTTGGGTTGGAAGTATGGTGAAATGCTAAATAAACATGAGCGCTGTTAACGCTGCTGAATACTCTAGCAGTGCGGGTAAAAATGGTATAGGCTTAGACGCATTTTGACTAAATTACAATGGATTTTTTTTCCATCCAGACGGAAATGTAATATACATAGTATGATATAGCGGTATAACTCTAAAATCTACACAGACGAATCGAAGAAAATCTGCGGCATTGGTTCTTGAATCAGCAAGGGACCTAAATTTATGACCCTTATTTTTTCAGCCTGTCACTAGGGCAGCTTATGGGCGTTTTATAATGAAAAGTAGTCAGCTCGAAAGGTACATAGGAGCAAACAAACTCAAATATTTTAAAATTTCTTAATTTATCATTAAAATTATTATACTCAGGCATGTTTTGAAATCCACACGAAATTTTCATTTATTATTGTTTAAAGACTGTGGTGTCCTAAAGTTTATTTAGGAAAAGAGTTGGATGATATAATTTATTACTACTAATATTGATTTTATACAAAAAAAAAACTTAAGTCCTTGAGTGGTAAATTAATGCTTTGCTCACTATTTGTCCAACAATTACATCAGAATACAAATAAGATTCTCCGAAAAGCATTAAACTGCATTTCTGTATTTTGTTTCTAAAAGGTTGTTTTAAGCAAAATTGTTAGATACTATTTATAATTCTCAACATAATGGCATATAGACTTATGGAGTATTCTAATATAAAACAAGATCTCAGCTGTTTTGATTTCTTAATAAATTTATAATAATAAATTTAGTTTCGATTATTTTGTATACATGTTAAATTGTTTAATATCAAAAAACAACCAGAAATTTAAAATCACATATCAAGAGAAACGAGAGGCTATAAGAAAAATTATTTACAGACAGTTTGAGCTTTATAAATTAAAACTTAATAAATTTGTATTGGAGTCAAAAACTTACTTTCTATTACAATAATTTAAATTTTGCTGAGTATGTTAACAATAAAAGTTCTTTAATACTGACAGTCTGCAAATTTGCTGAATTTTTTAATAATTCCACTGCATATAATAAACAATAATAAAAATAAATAAGGTAACGACATTGGATTTCAGCAGACAATTCATATTGTTACGAAAGTAAGATCTGGCAACCCTTGTTGTTGTTAACAATATTAGAGTGGTGAATAAAATTACTTCCACTAATGGTGTGTGTATAAAATAATACCACAATTAGCTAACGAAAGTTGAGCAACCTCGATGGTTGTGTTGGTAGAGGTGCGTGCTGTAAAACAGAAGATCGTGGGTTCGACCCCGCCTTCGGCCATGCGTACAACGGAAAATAATAATTGTTGTAATGCAATTAAAAATTAAGAAGCAGCAGTTCAAACCTCCCGAGAGGTAAAAGACAATTATTATGTGAAGTCATGGCAGATAATTTAGCGGAGACATCCAATTTAATACAAGAGTAACAGATAATTGTCAAGAAGCCCTTTACAATAAAAAGTGGTAGGAACGATCGCGGTTAGCGCAGGAAAGTGTAACAGCATAATAACAGTGTACGGCAGAAGTGTGTTGTGGCTATTTTATTAAAGGAGTAGTGGAGATGTCTCTGGATGGTTAAGGTTACTAAACAAGGCATCGAGTAGTTCATGTCTCGCCGGAGTAACACAGTAGTGTAGCGTGAATGGCTGCGTATGAAAGAATAACGCATGTTCAGTAAATACGAGACCATGGGATTCACTAGACTGGTAGGATCAAGAAGTACAGCCAGAGAAAGCCATAAAGTAAGAATAAAGAATTTATAGTGAGCCACAGTGGTATTTGCAATCCAAAGAATCCGTACGTTTGTACTAAAAAGGGAAAAACGTAACAATATTTTGAATCTGCGTAGACAGCTATTTATATATGTGAAACTTGCATTGCCTATTTACACACAGAAAAAGGATTTGTAAAAACTCGGTTAATATATTTTAAAGTTAACTGCTAATATCACAATTATATTTTTATTATCAATAAAATATAACCTTGAAAGATTTTTTATATATAAGAACTAACAAGCGATATTGTATATCAAAAGTTGGTCGCAACAACTCTTAACAAAAATTACCTGACGGATTTGTGTCTTTACTAAAATATATTCTGGTAATTGGTAGATGCAACTTAACTAGTTCAACACATTTCTACTACTATCCAAATGTTGGTAGTTAGAATCATATAAATCGACCGCATTACCTCTGAAAATCAAAATAGTTTTGACAAACATATATAACAAAAATAAAATTTATACATTTGAAGTTAAAAATTAATTAAGTTTTAAAAGAACAAAATTTATAGGAGCGAAATTCGCCGGTTTTGTTGAAGGGTAAGTTCACAATTAACTAAAAAGGACTTTTGTAAACGAAAATATTTTAAAAACGTTTCATTTATTTAAGTTTGGCGAAACATGTCGTATTTTAGATTGAAATGGAAAGTAGATGGCTTTAAGTGAAACTAAGAACTCCAAACGAAATAGGGAGGCGTGTTGGTGGGGCTGAAGTAAACGTTTTGTGTTATGAAATTTATTAATAATGGTCATTTTCTTCTAACTAAATTTTTAAATAAATGTAAAAATGAAATAATTTTTGTTTAATTCACAATAATATTTTATATTGGTAATAGTCCTCTTTCTCGAATTATTTTCTAAAACAGTTGGGAGTACCATATTAATTCAGTCATATTAACCGAATTCCAAATAATGATCACAACCGACAAAATTCGATTGGCAACAAATTCGGTTATCATAACGAATCTGTTTTCTCTGTGTATGTAAAATACTACGACACACATTTTTATCCTCTTTATTCCTCTTGTTCGTCATTGTAGTTGTTTTGTTGTTTTTTTTTTTTTTTTGTCAATTTAACAAAAATAGGTAAATACACCAATTTAATAAAAATATGGCTTATTTATTTCCACTGCAAATCGATAGTACATGTATATTTGAACATTTGCGTAACTAAAGAGATTTTCCAAAAATCATTTTCCAGGTGGAGTCAACTTAAAGAAAAGTTACGATTCGTTAACACAGTATCATTCATTAATCGCTGATATTATCGGAGGGTAGATAAAAGAATGTAGTAATGTTTAAATTTAACGATTTTAATAGATTTTATCTGAAAAAAGTATTAAAACGTAGAATACCACTTTCGACATTGTCGACTGTCTTTTACAAAAAAAAAAAAAAAATTCCAGTATTTTTAAGGCGTAGTTCGATTCACTCTTTTTAAACGATTACCGCTTGGTTAAAATACTTAAGAATACAACTGTCAATTTTGCTATTTAGCTGTTTAAAAGTTGCTCAAAATTATGAAAGCGACCATAATTTGTGCGTTGTCAATTCTATCGACAAAGTATACGATATACAACACGTGCCTATGCCATTGAGACAGAACATATACATATGTATATCCGAACACATAATAAACGCAGTTAAATTTTATATTCATTAAATGAAACATATTTATTTAACCTCATTTAAAATTTATTTTAAAAAGAAATTTTAAATTTTTTCCCAATCAGAATTTGAACCATCGATTTTATAGATGAATAAAAATTGATTTATTTTGGGCTTTTTGTTCTTTTTAATTTAATTTCTAAACATTTTTAGAAAGAAAAATTATTTACAAATGTATGCGGACGATTTCCAAAGAAAACAAGAAAAATTAGACGCTAGCAGAATGAAATGCAGCATTTTCTGGACCGACACATCCTTCATCAGCATTCTTTGCATCTATCTACCTTATGTTATGTACGTCGTAAGCATCATCTATTTAACCAACTAATCTTAATGTTAATTTGGTGAGACGAAGTTCATACACAACTTAAAGCATTGCTTTGTCGTTCTCTTTGTAACATGTCTTGTACATTTGTTGTTGCTTTTGTGCTAAGCCACAAAATGCAACTTTTTTTTTTAATTTTCTCTAGCTGATCTGGTTCTTTGGCTAACTTCATTTCAACGCTAACACAGACGGACACTCGGCTTCGATATGCACAAGAGCTCAGGGTGTATATACTTTATGGGATCGGAAATGGATATTGTAGAAATAACAAATGGACTGACAAACATACCCTTTTCCACCTGTGGTCAAGGGTGTACAAATAAGCATAAAATCAGCAATAATATTATTTGGCATGACTTAAATTATCATTATTTGTTGTTTATTATCAGAAAAAAATTTTCTATAAAATATGGCCTAAAACTTTTTTAACAAATGATTCACTGAACGAGAACAATTAACTAAAGTTAAAGTAGATGGCTTTAAGTGAAACTAAGAACTCCAAACGAAATAGGGAGGCGTGTTGGTGGGGCTGAAGTAAACGTTTTGTGTTATGAAATTTATTAATAATGGTCATTTTCTTCTAACTAAATTTTTAAATAAATGTAAAAATGAAATAATTTTTGTTTAATTCACAATAATATTTTATATTGGTAATAGTCCTCTTTCTCGAATTATTTTCTAAAACAGTTGGGAGTACCATATTAATTCAGTCATATTAACCGAATTCCAAATAATGATCACAACCGACAAAATTCGATTGGCAACAAATTCGGTTATCATAACAAATCTGTTTTCTCTGTGTATGTAAAATACTACGACACACATTTTTATCCTCTTTATTCCTCTTGTTCGTCATTGTAGTTGTTTTGTTGTTTTTTTTTTGTCAATTTAACAAAAATAGGTAAATACACCAATTTAATAAAAATATGGCTTATTTATTTCCACTGCAAATCGATAGTACATGTATATTTGAACATTTGCGTAACTAAAGAGATTTTCCAAAAATCATTTTCCAGGTGGAGTCAACTTAAAGAAAAGTTACGATTCGTTAACACCGTATCATTCATTAATCGCTGATATTATCGGAGGGTAGATAAAAGAATGTAGTAATGTTTAAATTTAACGATTTTAATAGGTTTTATCTGAAAAAAGTATTAAAACGTAGAATACCACTTTCGACATTGTCGACTGTCTTTTACAAAAAAAAAAAAAAAATTCCAGTATTTTTAAGGCGTAGTTCGATTCACTCTTTTTAAACGATTACCGCTTGGTTAAAATACTTAAGAATACAACTGTCAATTTTGCTATTTAGCTGTTTAAAAGTTGCTCAAAATTATGAAAGCGACCATAATTTGTGCGTTGTCAATTCTATCGACAAAGTATACGATATACAACATGTGCCTATGCCATTGAGACAGAACATATACATATGTATATCCGAACACATAATAAACGCAGTTAAATTTTATATTCATTAAATGAAACATATTTATTTAACCTCATTTAAAATTTATTTTAAAAAGAAATTTTAAATTTTTTCCCAATCAGAATTTGAACCATCGATTTTATAGATGAATAAAAATTGATTTATTTTGGGCTTTTTGTTCTTTTTAATTTAATTTCTAAACATTTTTAGAAAGAAAAATTATTTACAAATGTATGCGGACGATTTCCAAAGAAAACAAGAAAAATTAGACGCTAGCAGAATGAAATGCAGCATTTTCTGGACCGACACATCCTTCATCAGCATTCTTTGCATCTATCTACCTTATGTTATGTACGTCGTAAGCATCATCTATTTAACCAACTAATCTTAATGTTAATTTGGTGAGACGAAGTTCATACACAACTTAAAGCATTGCTTTGTCGTTCTCTTTGTAACATGTCTTGTACATTTGTTGTTGCTTTTGTGCTAAGCCACGAAATGCAACTTTTTTTTTTTAATTTTCTCTAGCTGATCTGGTTCCTTGGCTAACTTCATTTCAACGCTAACACAGACAAACACTCGGCTTCGATATGCACAAGAGCTCAGGGTGTATATACTTTATGGGATCGGAAATGGGTTATTGTAGAAATAACAAATGGACTGACAAACATACCCTTTTCCACCTGTGGTCAAGGGTGTAAAAATAAGCATAAAATCAGCTATAATATTATTTGGCCTCCCTATTTCGTCGGAGTTCTTAGTTTCACTTAAAGCCATCTACTTTCCATTTCAATCTAAAATACGACATGTTTCGCCAAACTTAAATAAATGAAACGTTTTTAAAATATTTTCGTTTACAAAAGTCCTTTTTAGTTAATTGTGAACTTACCCTTCAACAAAACCGGCGAATTTCGATCCTATAAATTTTGTTCTTTTAAAACTTAATTAATTTTTAACTTCAAATGTATAAATTTTATTTTTGTTATATACATATGTTTGTCAAAACTATTTTGATTTTCAGAGGTAATGCGGTCGATTTATATGATTCTAACTACCAACATTTGGGTAGTAGTAGCAATGTGTTGAACTAGTTAAGTTGAATCTACCAATTACCAGAATATATTTTAGTAAAGACACAAATCCGTCAGGTAATTTTTGTTAAGAGTTGTTGCGACCAACTTTTGATATACAATATCGCTTGTTAGTTCTTAATATAAAAAATCTTTCAAAGTTATATTTTATTGATAATAAAAATACAATTGTGATATTAGCAGTTAACTTTAAAATATATTAACCGATTTTTTACAAATTCTTTTTCTGTGTGTATATATATATATATGTATGTATATTATTTCACATAAAAATATCATCGGCTCCTGATGGGTTAAGCATTTCTTAAAAATTTTAGTATTTCCTTAAAGGTCTCTTTAAAAGCTCTTAAATGAGACCCATATTAATATTTGAAAAATTTAGATGCCCGTAACTCGGGAAATATGGGTGAGCGCCGATTTTTTAACTTAATGTTTTTTGCTTTTTTTATATAAGCTTGATCGCCCAAAATACTTGTTTTTTATTAGAGTTACTTCATTGTTCCACATAGTATGGAAAAAATTAATGATTTAGAATAGCACCTCTTTCGACACTATGTCTGATCGATTAGCGTATTTAAATTTTCTCTAGATGATCTAGTGTCTAGGCAAACTTGATTTCAAACTAACATGTGTGGTAGGCGGACAGACGGACATCGCTCAATCGGCTTTGCTACGCATAAGAACTCAGTATATATATACTTAATGGGGTCCGAAATGGTTATTATAGAAATTACAAAAGGAATGACAAACTTAGTTATGCCCTTTTCGCTTTTTGTGGTGCAGGTATAAAACTCTTTAAAAATTTACAGTTTAAGAGTGTTAAAAACATGGACCCAAAAATTGCATTAACAGAAAAAATTTTATGCCCAAAGACATTTTTAGCTTTTAGGCAATAGTTTACGAATACAAAAATAATGCTGGAAACAATTTTTTTCGTAAAATCGGTTCTGTGTTTAATCTGCTAATTATGCCGATAAGGAATGCATTTGTAGAAAGAATATTTTTGAGCATGAACACTACGGAAACCAAACTGAGGAGTATGAAATGTTGGAATCACTGATAAGATTAAAATCTTATTTAAATAATTATAAAATCTGCTGTTATACGTTTGAAGTTCCTGAAGCAGTGATAAAAAGTTTTCAATCGAAAAAAGAATATACAAAAGAGTTGAAGAAGATCACGAAGAATTTTTTTGTGCCACATGAGAAACTCTGAGTTATTAACCTGAATCCATAATTAACCTAGAAGGAATGCATTCCAAATCATGTTAAAGCCTTAATATTTCTGTAGTGGCTTCTAAAATAACTCTCATGCTGTTTTTGAAGTTTTTATACTAAAAGGAAATGTTTGTGGTATTTCTAAAAATTTGTATAAAGGGAAATACGAGTACTGCTATTCCAAACCAACAAATAAATTGAATTTTTATTTAACAATGTTATGTGATATAAGCATAATATAATAAATAAATTAATTTTGTTATTTTAATGTTTTGTTTAAAAATGAAAGTTTACTTGCACCGGCGTAGAAAAAATAATTTTAAGAAGAAAATGTGACATGTCAAAATCGTCGCTACACAAAATTTCCATAGTTACGTATCCCTAAAGTGTTAATAAATATTTTGTGATATCTCAAAAACATTCTGACAGAATGTAACAATATTAATATCATAAGAGATCTTATCAAAATTCAGATCCGCGAATCATTCAAGTACTGAATTGAATAAAATTTGTTTCATTGCAATTCATTTCCAATTCAAATGAAGTTGTAGAATCAATTGCAATTCCTTATTAATTCAAACGAACTCGTCACAGTGAATTTTCATTCATTTTCATTTCATTTGAGTTGAATTTAGAAAGGCCCTAACTCGTATATTTATAACTTTAAAGGATAAGGTAAAAACATAATAGAAACTGTATGTATCAGAATGTTTTATTAAAAATGCTTAGAAAAACGTTACTTTTGTACTATTCATTCAATTTTGTGACAAGGTGTATCTGTATTAAATGTATGGGCATTACGAAAAACTTAAGTTCCTAAGAATTCGAGTTAGGACCTTTCTACATGAAACCAGCGATATATACCTAAATATTTTCCCCCAATCAAAAATCGCGGTTTTGAAGTAAGGTTAATTAGAAAATAGTTTTCATACATACATAAACAATCTGAAATAAATGTTAAAATCTATATTTAATTTTAATTACCCCTGAACCGTTTCCGGATGCTGTTGGACCAGAAGTTATGGCAGGGCTCTGAGTAGCTGCAGCTACTTGCCTTATGCTGAGGCAATTGCAAATTGGTTTTGTGACGCCCAATGTGCATAAAGCATTGGACCACATAGTTTCACCTGTGCTATCCACGTTTGTAGGGTTTGCACTACCTTTTATGAATACAAAATATTCCTGTACGTGTGAACATAAATAGTAATTAGTTTAAATAAAGGTTGGATATTGATGTAGTTTAGCTTATTTTAATTGATTTTTATAAGCCGTTTTTTTTTATTTTTATTCTGTAGTAAAAAAGAGAACACTTCTATTAGTTTTTTGTGATTTTTACTTTAATTTATACCGATTAATATTAGATTTATTCATTTTTTTTATTATATTGTTATAAAATTCGTTTGAAACTTAAACGTATTCAACTTTAAGTTAAAATACTTTATTTGTAATATTTTTTATAAAAATGTTCATGTTATAAACTTTTTTATGTATAATTTAATAATAATTTTAATTTTGTTACTGTTGTTGCTTTCAGTTTCGATTTTTAACTGCGTTTCTCTAATTTGTTAAGCTTAGCAATATGAAATCAGAATTTTCGTTTATTTTTTAAACCCTTTTGTGTTAAGTTAAAATGTGTGTCACGAAAATATTGTTACTTTCAGGAATATTCATCAGCGGTTAATGCAAATTACGCGTACACTTGCATGTATTAAAGAAGGATAATAATTTTATATTAGAGCAAAAATCAGCAATATTATTATTATTATTTTTTTTTTGGTATCAACTTGTTGTTATTGTATTTTACTACTAAACAAAACTCTCAAATGAGCCATTAATGAACACAGCCAAAGTTCATATCTTTAAATGCAAATTGCATTATAATCTTGTGTTGATGGAATAGAAAATAGAGACAACAAACGAGTTCAAAAATCACATGCCCTTTATAGCAAGAGAAATTTTTTACATATATTTTAAGAGAACGTATATTTTTATAGATTTCTCTTCATTTAGTTTATGTTACTTGTCGAATAATATTATGAACTTTTTTTAATAAAAAAATGGCTGTCTCAGTTAAGTGTAGGTATTTCTTGTGTGGTATTTTGATTCTTTAACTTTATTATTTTATTACGGTATGTTGTTGCATTGGTTTAACATTTGTGTTATTTAACATACGGGCGGATTGTGTGCATGAATGTTTGTGTTAGAGAGAACCACCGAGTACTAAAAAATTAAGGGAAATTAAATATTGGGAGTATATATGCACGTTTTCCTTTTTTGTATATACTGCTGCTGTCGTTATTATTTGGCCTACATACGAAGGATGTATTTAGAACACGAAGATATCATCGTACTAACACACATTTCAAATAGAAAATAATAAAGTCGTATAAAAACTTACAGCAAAAGCATACACATCTTAAAAAAAAAGGTTGTTCGTAAATTGTCTAACGTTGTAAGGATGATTCAAATTAATGCTGCTATTATTTGTAGTGTTAAAATATCAGAAAGTTTGCTTTTCTTTGCATTATTATTGTTCTAAATTGAAAATTTATACTAAATCCTTAAATGTTTATTGTATTATTATAGCCAGGCTTTATGCTCAGGCATTCCAGGTGCAAAACGATGGTTGTCCAGTTTAGTTAGAAGATAATAATGGTTTTGTTATTTTTACCTTTGTTATTGGTAATATTATTGCTGCTGAATTTAAACTTTTTGCTGGTGAACGTATGCAACCAGATGATAAACAGAATGACGATGATGAAGACAATAAAGTGTTCATTTTAGCAGACGGTGCCGATGATGAATGTTTTTTTTAATGAAGCGGGAATACTTGCAATGTCATTATTCTCTCTAGAAGCATCTTTTCTTTTTTCAGTGCAAACCAACAAATAACAAACATGCACATTTTTTTTCCAAATAATTTAAAAACCTTAATGACTTTTATTTGTTTTAATGTTTGCTTTTATAATTTTTGCTTGTCCATACCCTTAAGTACAACATTAAAATACGAGGCTATCATCGATCATTGAATTAATATTTTTTCATTTCATATAAAATAAATAAATTGAACAGCTAGAACATAATTCTCCATAATTTAACTTGGCTTAAAATAAATAAAATTGTGAAACACTGCAAATGTGCACTTATTGAACACATAATCGGGCATTTCACAAATATTTAAGAACATAACTTGCTTTTTTAATATGATACACACAACCGTTTTAACACCACAAAAGAGTAAGGTCATGTCCAAAGCACACACTAAGTATGTAATAAGTTTTTTATAATTTTTACTTCTTCAAAAATTTAGAAATTATTAATTAATTATATAGTCCAACAAAAACTCAATGCAGCACCACACGCTCTAATTCTTTTGAAGAAAACTCGCAAAGTGCACTGCCCTTTTAACTGAATGATGAATCGGAACTGAATTGGTGTAGGTATAGATTTAACATTTAAAAGAACCAATGCATACGTTTTGCAATAAACAGAATTTATTGAAAAATGTTAACTTACATTTGACCTAGATTTCTAAGTCTGCTCTTGGTAGCATTTACACAGAGTTATGTGAACACTGGAAATGCATACGAGTAAAAGTAAACATTCGAAACCAGCGTTGTCAACATTTTATAACCAAAAAATTCTATTTTCCTTCTCAAAACGCGCTAAGTCATAGCGTTGGCAGATATTTATAACTGAAACGCACTATTCATAAACGCGTTAAAAAAAAAATTTCTCAAAGTCGATGCACATATTATAAAAATCCAATACTTATTGAAACATAATAAACATTTATCTACATGTATGTTTATAAATTTCATTAAGTTTTATCAAGTAGATACTTTCAACTACATATTTACAAAATATAAGAAGCTTAAAACGAAAAAAAAGCTTAACATTCTTTTGGTATTCAAAGTTTAAAATATACAATCCAATATTAAATTAATGGCTCAGTATTTTTTATATCATAAAAGTAAGTTAGAAATATAGAGTTAAGATTAATCGTCACCAATAAAAAATTCTTTAATTAAAACTTTCTGAGTCATTTTCTTGCCACTATACTTAGTATTATTATAAGTGTCATTTAAATTTATTTTTACACACATAGATAATTGTAATTTTCACAACAAGATTGTTTTGATCTTAGAAAATATTTAATGTATATTATAAAATTGACTGTGTTGACTGACTGATTTTATTTCTTATTATACCCTTCCCACAGAAAGTGGAAAAATAATATATATATGTTTGTCATTCCGTGTGTAATTTTTACAATATCCATTTCCGACCCCATAAAGTTTACATATATATTCTGACTTCTTATGCATAGCGAAGTCGATTAAGCGATATCCGTTTGTTCGTCCGTGTTAGTATTGAAATAAAAAAATATTCCTTTCTAATTTTCTAAGCACTAGGTCAGTTTATAAATAAAAAAATTACCTATAAAGGTCAAATAAACAATTATATATACAAAAGTATGTCAATCGATCGGTATAGCGTCCATGTCCCTCGAGGCACCACGGCTACCTCTAATATTTTTCAAGTCATTTGAGACAATTAAGTAACTCCAAAAAAATAAATATGGGGCTGGAGAGAATTAAAAAAATAAGAAAGAAAAACATCAAGTGAAAAAATAGGCGCTCTCCCATATTTTCCTAGTTACGGGGCTATGAAATTTTTGAATTTTTTAAAATATAAATACGGGTATCATTTAAAAGCTATTGAAGAGATCTTTAATTCTGATAAAGAGTAAAGAAATGAATTGTACATAAATGACTATATAGTGGATTTTTCAAGAAATTTTGACTTGATGTTTGGTAATTTTAAGCTAAAAATATATTTTTTTTTGGCGAAATTGACGAAATGAATTCCAATCGAAAAAGATTTAATTTCAAAAAACGAGAAACGTAAAATTTCTTCGGAATGAAACTACGTATAAAATTTCAAAGGGAAATTTGGTTTCTTTGAAAATTTGTTATTTGGGGTTTCTCAGTTTACTATTATTATGCGTCCATACTTAGATTAGCCTCGTTGTTTTCTTTGGCGGGCGCAATATTGCCACCTTAAAATTAAAGAGTGAAGATTCAACATTTTAAGGAATAAGCAATATCGATCGGAATCTGAAGAAGGTAAAACCAACTCTACCGACATGGTTAATACGGAACTAAGGCCATTCCGATCGGAATGCATGACATTATTGAAAGTGTTTTTAAGTGAAATTTAATTTTTTTGTGATATTTTGTTCAACACAGTAGTTCAACATGGTAGTTTAGAGTTTTTTTTCTGTATTTTCTGTTTTGAATACAACAAGGCAAAAAACAAGTAAGACATATATTCGGCCGTGCCGAATCTTATATACCCTTAACCATGATACATTATATTACTAATTAATATTAGCAGTACTGCGTGAGACGATTTTTTTTTCTGGAATTTATCTTCACTACTAAGATTTTTTGTATATGAGGACATTGGATGCGTATTACTTTATACCCAACATACCAAATGACTTGTGAAAAATATTTAAAAAACTTATAAATATAAGCCTTTAGCTTGAAAAAGTATTTAGAATATATTAAAAAATGCTATCGTAACAATTGTATAAAAATCAAAACGGAACTCTTGTGAAAATATTATATGTACATGATTAATATAAGCTTATATTTGTAATTGTAGAATAAGCTTACAGAAACAATATTTTATTAATTTTGGTATAGAAAAGCTTATTCTTTTCAATATTTTTATAAGCTTCTTTATATAATTAGTTTCATAGATAACGTACAGATACATACATGTTTTTTAATATTAAATATTTTTGTCTTTCTTTTTTTGCAATACAATTATTATTTATTTATTTTTTTTACAATTTGTAAACTATATATAGTATATAGATACTATATAACTACAATTAAGGTATAGATTTAAATTTATAGATATAGTATAAACTAATGTCGCAAAGTAACAAACTAAATCATTAACATAACAAAATTGCAGAATTTAACATCTACTTAAACTAGAGAATATATAAGTGAAACAATAAAAAAGTAACGCATAACAAAATTATACATAGCGACAAAGGAATGGAAAATTTTTTTCAGAAAAATAATTTTGTAAACATAATTTGTCAAGAAACACAACGACTTAAGAAATATTTGTGTACAATAATAATTTTTTAAGCATTGTTAAAACATGCTTATGAATTTAAATTTTATAAATATTAATATAAGCAAAATTAAGAAAAGCTTTAAAAAACTATTTTACATAAGCTTATTCACAAGTTGTGTTGTAGTTTGATTGATAGTTGGTATGTTGGGCAAACTAAAGTCATTTTAGTAAACATACTTGTGTATGTATGTTTGTTTGTTTATGTAGGAATGCCATAGCATTAATGTATCGAATTTTTGGTAATATAAAGCCAATCACTCTTTAGCGGTGCTTGTGTTTTCTGAACTTGCAGCGGAAAGGCTGTCGCTTTCGCCGCTAATCTAGTCTGTCTAACCTACAGAGGTTGATCTTGTACCGAAAATCGTCGCTGCTCTTTTGAAGAGGTCAAAGTAATCTTATTGAACAGTGCAAGTATTTTCGTTAAGTCCCACCATATTCGTTCAGCAGAGGGATAAAACTAATTATCTGTCAAATTAGACATGAGCTAAGTGTTACCATTCATGAAATAAGAACTAGTTGGGTGCACTAAATGGGTACAGCGCTTTGAACAAAATTTTAAATGAACAAAAAACAAACGTAGTCGAGTAATAGTTTTGAGTTTTGGCTTGAAGCTATCAAAAGAGGATCTATTTAAGGCTACCAGAATCATAAATTTATATCATTAGTCATTGAAAAATAGTATTTCACTAAAGGAAATTATTACCGTCCCTAATTATAATAATAATTAAAATTAAAAACACTTTTCATGCAGCAAATTTCTTTTTCATAATAAAAAAAGACCAAAATTTTTATTATATTTTTAAGGAACTATATTTATTATTTTGTTAAAATCCTTTCTTGTTATTGTCAATTGCTTTATTTGAGTGTTAATTGTATTTTAAATTATATAAATATTTTTAGATCACTGAAAATGATCAACGAAGTTGATCGAAATATCGCAAAAATAAAATAAAAATTCAAACATATTTTTATTTATCTTTAGTTAACAACTGACCTACAGCCAAAATAAAGTTACTGGAGAACAAAAAAAGGTCGACTAAAATACTTAAAAATATTAAAAGACCAAAATGTTTAAAATTTAATTTAATTTTTTTCTTTATTGAATTTTGTTTTCTCCATTTGCTGTAGTTAGTTGTCTTTAAATTTCGCACGAACTCGTCGAATTTAAAAATAGAATTTTTACTTTTTCATCAAGTTTAATGTGATGAGCCTGTTTAATTAAATCTTTCACACAATTTTGATTAATAAGAAAATCGCCCTGAAATAGGTTATTTTACATTCTTTTGAATTATTTTTAATATCACATTTATTAACTGCCCATTTCAATTTTTTATTTTTAATAGAATTTTCACGGTATTTACTTTAATTTGTTGCGCTTTTTATACAGAAATGTACTTTGTTTAAAAAATATATTCTATGCCTACGTCACACATACAAGTAATTGCCACACAGCAAATTCACGGACCTACCGAAGGCACAATCTTGTTTATTTGATTCATGAAATATAGCCAAGAATCGAAGCCTAGCCCATAAAAATCCATATTTTAATAGAGACGTTTAGACAATATTTTAAATGTTTACTAATTTTTAAGGGAAAACAAAATATTTTATCTAAGCTTGAGTTTCTAGTGAAATATTGAATTGTAGATGGATTTAATTTTTTGTGCTCATTATCGCTTTTTTATGAAGTTTATTTTTTTGTTTTTAATTGAAATTAACATCTTTTGGTAAAATGTAAATTTTTTAGTAAAGTTTTGGTGAAAATGGAATAATATATTAAATTTTCGAGCGCAAATTACGCAAAAGTATATCAAACAGATTGGCAAAATTGTTTCAGCACGAAGAGGCAGATATATACTTTATGGGATCGAAAATGAGTATTGTGTAAATGATGCTCTCTCTACCAAATATATAATAACCAAAGTTAAGTTGCATTAAACGGATTGTAATAAAATTCGAAACAGGTAGATTCTTAAAAAGAAGGTGCAGCAAGCTACATTCTATTAAAAACGTTACTACACTTTCAAGAGATTGTCAAGGATGTCAGATATGGCGATTTCTCGCCAAACATGGTGATTTTCAAATTTATTTGGCAACCTATTTTTTTAATTTAGAGATTTCTTGGAGATTTTTACATGCCTTGGTGAGTATTTAATTTGTCTTGGCAAATGTCCATATGAATAATTGGGTGTTGCTAAGTATTATTATACCCTTCACCACAAAAACTTGAAAAAGGGTTTGTCATTCCGTGTGTAATTTCTACAATATCCATTTCCGAACCCATAAAGTGTATATATTCTGACTTCTTATGCATAGTGAAGTCGATTGAGCGGTGTCAATCGATCATATATAGAGACGAAAGAGGTGCTATTGGAAATCAGCATAATGGGCCCAGGCAAAACACCACGTCTACCTCTAATTTTTTATATCATTTGGAACAATAAAGTCACGCCATTTCACGCTGATGTCATTGTTATTATGTAAAATGATATACATAAGTATATGCAGTACCAAATTTTTTATTTTTTATTCTCTCTCACCAAAATATTTGCTTTTTTGATTGGAGTTACTTCACTAAACTAGACTTACATAGATGGTGAAGAGTATATAAGATTCGGCATAGCCGAATATAGCATTCTTACTTGTTTTTCGTAATTTTTCCAGCCTAAAATTATAAAACAGCGCACAACATTTACGATGAAATGTGTGTGTCCTATAATTAATGAAATCAATTTCAAACATACAGTGTAATTGCGGGCAGTATGTATCAAAGGCTGTATTCTAGTTTAGTTTTTTCCTCAAAAATTTTTAGTCCATCCGTTTTAAATGAAGTCAATAATTGTGAAAAGCTTATAAAGAGTATATTCATATCCATTGATATGCCAAACACATTCATCCCATTAAATGCCATTGACTATGGGTCAACGTTGAAAACGGAATCAAGCAATTTTGAAGTGAATAATGAAAGTATTCAAACTATACAAGAAAATTGTTTTGTTTTTTTATTTAAGGATGCTTTTAAGATATCTAACAAATAGGCTTCCAGAAAACATAAAGGTATTTAATGTTTAGGAAAATTTTTACATTGCGCAATGTTATAATTCACTATCACAAACTAAATTCATTGTTGTCAAAGACTATTATTAAATTCTTTATTATTAAACTCTTATAAACCCCAGTATACCGTTTGATTTATATGAAGCTGAATGAAAGAATTACCATTTGTTAATTAGAAAGATTGTAAAACAAGTGGTTGTATATCAGTGATGCGCAAGCCATACCACAATTGTGGAAAAATAATTTACACACATTCTTATGCTCTTTTGTTTAGTCGTCGATTTAACATCGACGAATGCACATGTGCCTGGGTGTATGAATTTTTTCTTTTGACACACTGAAAGAAAAAATTGTTAATTTTTTACAGCAAATAAGCGAAGTATGGCATTTCAAAAATACTTTTGGAATGAAAATGCTTTTGGTAGTTTGCAATGCCTTTTATGTTATAAAACATTAAAAAAGAGAGAGGATACTTTAAAAAGGCATTTTGGAACTTTTCATAATACATTTAATATTAAAAAAATAATAAAAAAGAATTTATCTTAGATCTTGCAATTTTACCTGATTTAGCTGTTATTTAAAATAAATTGAATTTAGAACTTCAAAGTTCGAAGGAACGAAGAAACTAAGTTAACTCGGTTAAATTAAAAATATTATGCTCATTCGAAATTGCAAAAAAAAAACATGAAAATAGAAAATTTCATATATAATTTTTATGAGATTTTTTTATTATAATTTTTTTTTATAAGAATTTTCACTTGTATTTAAAATACTTTAGTTTTTACTGTTACCAAATAACATATTTTTTCACTAAGTAACTTTTCTTACATTTAAGAATTAGAATTTTTACTTAAAATTTAATTTAATTGCTTGTGTGCACTATTTTACAATGTTACCAAGTAACCGCATTTTTTCATTAATCAATTTTTTTACATTTAAGAGATGAAAATTGTTTTATAACATAATTCTGTTAAATTTTGTTTAAACTAAATTTTTTGACTTAAATTTAAAATACTTTTAATTTATATTATTTGCTTATGTGCTATATTTTATAATATTACTAACACCGTTTTTTTATTAAACAACTTTTCTCATAGTGTAACTTTATATTTCTCACCAATACAAATACATTTTATATTTTGCGCATCACTGCTTTATTCGTACTCATACTCACAACAAACACCAAGAGAGAGATTTTAACGTGTGTAGTGAGAGGAAAACAGAGTTATCAGATCAGAATTATTAAATCAAACACAATATCAAAAGTCGCCAATGTCTAAATTAGCTAACAATGACACTTCTTTAAAATTATGAAAGTTTATTTAATATATAACAGAAGATAAATTAAATAGAACCCGTAAAATTCGCCATATTTCCATTTATTAAAAACACAACAAAAGTTTACTAATAACACAAGAATAGTTCATTGTTTATTATATTACGTTTTTGTTAGGGTTTTTTTTAAGTCACACAGGATAGAAATTTATAAATTCTATTCGTTAAGCAAATAGATGTTTAAAATTAATAAATAGGTATAAAAGCAATAATTATATTTAACAAAATAAAATATGTAAACTAAAAACTTTATTTTATTTATTATTATTTATGAGGAATTAATATATTACACCAGCGTATATACAGTTTTGTTAAAACTAAAAAAATTAAGTAATTTTCCTTTTATTCACGGATTCATATTATCTATCATCTATCATTATCATTTTTGTTTTCCTAAATACCGTTAGTAGCACGTTTATGACAACAAAGTGCATAAACTGAAAATACTTGTTCATAAAAAACACCAACAAAATAAGTATACCTGCTCTAAATAGTGTACAAAAGCTGTGCCTTTAAGCGGGTTTTATTGCATTTTATTCATTAAATATGTGTTGTATTTCATACCTATGAAAACGGTTGTTGTCTGTTTTTCTGTTTATAATGTTTAAGCAATATATTTGATCAAATTTTGTTTTTTTTATTGTTTATAAACACATACAATGCAGTATTTCACAAAACGGCAGTAAAAAACTTTAATAGGGTAAAAATGTGGCAACGTTGCTTACAAATAAAGAGAATTAAAAAATTCTCGCGTACGAGTATAAAAAATACTTAAAATTCTGATTGCGATATTTTTGATACTCGTTTTTGCAGGAATGGGTAAAATAAACACCGCAACTTTTTATTGCGGTGTTTAAAATACTCGAGTATGAAAAGTATAGAGTAAGTATGCGGTGTACTCATGAGTTGTGGTGTACTCGTGCAGTTCTCTGATATACAGCTTAAGATTTTTCCAATTCTTCTATTTATTAACGTTTTTACAACTCAATTAATTTGCAGCTAGACACCCCTTTCTCTAAGAATGTCATCAGATAATTAAAATTGTTCCTAAAAGTTTCTTAAACACACAGAAATATTTATAACAACAAAAGCATTTTACTAAAGCTGGTTTTGAGAATAAAATTATATGGAGATTTACAAACGGTACTTTTTAGAATCAACAATTTACATACACAAATTGATTAGAGTAAAATAATTTGTGCGAAAAAAATCGACTTCAACACAGATTTCATCTGTTTGTCTAAAACGGTTCAAAAGTATGACCAAAAACAGCCAATTACATTAACTATTGGGATACCAACAAACTTTAAACTTGTTATAGCGGACTTGGCATTACAGCTCCTTGTTAATTTCAATGGCCTGTCTATAACGGTTCAACACTTTATAAGTTTTAAGCGTCTGTCTACAACTATTCAAAAGTATGCCCATATACATCAAATAAAATGAACTGTTGGGGTACCCTTTAATTTGTAATTTTGAATGTTAATACTTGTTACTGTAACGGTCACAGCAGTCGACATTCCGTCTAATTTGCAAGTGTTTTCTCTATAATGGTTCAAAAGATAGGCCCATATAGGTCAATTTACGTCATCTATGGAGACACCCATTAATTTTTATTTTTGTATTACTTTTTGTTACTGGGAGCTGTAGTAATACGCAGTAATTTTAAATTATAAAGAAGTGCCCTTTGCAGTGCATAATACACGTAAAAAAATGTATGCTGCGCGGGGACACCCTTTCATTTTCAAGATTATGCACTGTTTTTAAAATGGGACCAATCTGTAAGCAACGTTTCGCGTGCGCAAAGAATAGCAGTTCTTGACATTTTAGGTCAATCTATTTTAAATTTAACATCACATTGACCAGAAGACAATCTATTTTTGAGACTGGTCTTTTGAATGTTTTATCTTTCGATAAAAGACTTACTACACGAACACATCCATTTACTCCGTGGTATACCATTCATCCAATACTAAGTTCGGACTAGACTGTAGACTATTTAAGTATTTGCTAATCCACCCCTTCCAAAACTGCTGTTTTAGCCTTTCACCCGGTCAACATTGTATTTTAGAAGATTTACATCAGGAATACACCATGCAAACAGAAAATGAGACGGTGTTAATCTGCAGGATCTGAAGAAAGTGTGCAAAGAAACCTAGAATTAAGATAGCATTCAATCGGAAGTAATAACATACATAATTCTTTCAAAGTCAAAACTCGGCTCTTCATCAGTCAGTCTTCCAGAGGCCAGGGATGTCACTGAGTTCCAGTGTTTGCCAGCTGCTCTACTAAGTCATTTGGAAGTGAAGAACGGCAACGGTGGTAATATTTTTAGTTCTTTGTTTGCTTCACTAAAACCACATTCGGAGTATACGAGGTTTGAGAAAAAAAAACCGTTATTTTCAAATTTCGTGAGTTATGTATGTTTGATTTTTGCATTTTTTTCTGTTTTGCTGGTACATATGTCTGTTATATATGTTGGCAATATCAGCCATTTTGGATTATCAGTTTGTTTTTGACAGATAAAAGGTTAGTCGTGTTTTGGTGTGCTCTTCGATTTTTTATCTATTCATAAGTTTTGTGTAAAAAATTAAATTTAATGCGCAAGAAATTTGAAATGTTGACTGTGGCGTTTGGCGAGCCTACGATGAGCACAACACAAGTTCAATTGATGAATATCCGGTTTAATGAAGGCCGAAGACCAGTATATACAATATGGTTTCTGTTGATAATGTTGATGGGCATTGCAGTGCCCATAAAAACAAAAAAATTACTGGAACAACAAAACAGTGGTTTAATGGCATTTAACAGAATTCAATACGTCGTAGAAATTTATCATACTTACGATGGAAGTGGTTTAGAACAATGGAATTACTGAACGAATTTCGCTCTGCCAGGCGGGACACAAATAGGCTCATAAGAAAGGTTAAAGCGGTCTATTATTCTCTCAGATTTGGGTCAGCCCTAGAATCACAGAGCACTTGGAGAACAATTAAAAACATTGGGATTGGTAGCTCTGACAATAACCCGGACTGCGCATAGATGCTGATGAACTTAATCACATACATATTTGCATGGTGTGAATCACAGAAATTCTGGTAGTAATATATTCACCTATGAGCAGAATCTTTTTGGGTTTTCATGTGTAAGTCAGCTTGAGGTCTTTTCAAGTTTTGAATTGATTGATCAAATGCAGTTGGCCTTGACGGCCTTTATCCGAAATTTATAAGAATCATATTACCGTTTCTATTGCCATGTTAAATAAAAACATATCGGGTAGTGAATATCGTCTAAATGAAAAATTTTAAACCAACAAATTAGTAAATTTATTCAGATGAATCAGTTCTTCTCTGAAAAGCGGTACGGCTCCCCACCTAATCGTAGCAGTATAACTACTTTAGTAGATGTATCGGAGGATATAAGGCATTACTTGTAGATCATGACGTACTATGTACTAAACTTTGATCGTTCTTTAAACAGCTATAAAGTTTTTACCCTCGTATCTTGCCGATCGCCTACAATCGGCTTATGCAAACAAGACTTTGTCGAATCCATTAAAACTGAAAAGAGGCGTATCACAAGGATCGATTTTAGGACCACTTCTTTTTTCGATGTACGTTAATGACTAGCCGCAACATATACGTTACTGTAATGTTCACATGTATGCAAATGATGTTCAATTGTATATCTCTTGTCCATTGCAATCCATAACTGAGAATATTAGGTAAATAAATAGTGATTTATATAATATTCATCGTTGGGCTTGTGTAAACAGACTATACATAAATCCTCAAAAATCAAAATGTATCATGTATCTACCTGCTTAAACAGTTTGTATGGAGTGTTATTTGAAAACCTTTTGAAAATAACAATAAAATTTTTGTGGATAATCTGTTTCAAAAGACTCGTTTTGCTAGATTAACGCGACGAAAAAAAATTATAGTTTTAAAGTTCAGATGTCTTGACTCAGAGTGTCAATTTTTTATAAATGCTATTCTTCTTTGGAATGCTCTTCCGCATATCCAACAAGTAGATAGCAAAGCATTGAGTTTTAAAATCTTTTTATAAATTAATGAAAACTTACTTATTTTCGGCTTTTTGGTTCTTTTTAATTTAATTTCTAAACATTTTTAGAAACAAAAATTATTTACAAATGTACGCGGACGTTTTCCAAAGAAAACAAGAAAAATTAGACGCTAGCAGAATGAAACGCAGCATTTTCTGGACCGCCACATCCTTCGTCAGCATTCTTTGCATCTATCTACCTTATGTTATGTACGTCGTAGACATCATCTATTTAACCAACTAATCTTAATGTTAATTTGGTGAGACGAAGTTCACACACAACTTAAAGCATTTCTTTGTCGTTCTCTTTGTAACTCGTCTTGTACATTTGTTGTTGCTTTTGTGCTAAGCCATTGGATAGCCACGAAATGCAACTTTTTATCATTTTTAATTATTCTTACTTGTTTGCTCACAACATTATAAACGCTGTTTCAGTATCATATTGACTGTTATGAGTTAAGTATGAATGTAAATACGCGGTGCCTAGCGTTTGTTTTAATTTTAAATTTTTTTCCCCCATCAGTATTCGAACCATCGATTTTATAAATTAATGAAAATTGACTTATTTTCGGCTCTTTGGTTCTTTTTAATTTAATTTCTAAACATTTTTAGAAAGAAAAATTATTTACAAATGTATGCGGACGTTTTCCAAAGAAAACAAGAAAAACTAGATGCTAGCAGAATGAAATGCAGCATTTTCTGGACCGCCACATCCTTCATCAGCATTCTTTGCATCTATCTACCTTATGTTATGTACGTCGTAAACATCATCTATTTAACCAACTAATCTTAATGTTAATTTGGTGAGACGAAGTTCACACACAACTTAAAGCATTTCTTTGTCGTTCTCTTTGTAACTCGTCTTGTACATTTGTTGTTGCTTTTGTGCTAAACCATTGGATTGCCACGAAATGCAACTTATTATTTTTTTTAATTATTCATACTTGTTTGCTCACAACATTATAGACGCTGTTTCAGTATCATATTGACTGTTATGAGTTAAGTATGAATGTAAATACGGGGTGCCTAACGTTTGTTTTAATTTTAAATTTTTTTTCCCATCAGGATTCGAGCCATCGATTTTATAAATTAATGAAAATTGACTTATTTTCGGCTTTTTGGTTCTTTTTAATTTAATTTTTGAAAACGTCTAATGTTTATTTTATGACCAGGTGACTGCTTCATGTTTTTGAAACATAATTTAATACTTTTGACATACAACTTTATAGTTCCTCTGTCATAAAAAAAATTATTTTCACGATTTTAAGAACATAATCTATAGTTTACTACAAGAATTTGATTTTGATTGAGAACAGGTGTACTATATGCCATCAATAGAAGAGCAAGTGTTATTTCATGAAAACAGTATTCAGCGTCTGTATGAAAATACAGTTCCAGTTAAATCTATAAATACATCCGCTAGTACAAAACCTTGGTTTTCTTCTCATATAAAATTCCTAATTCATGAACGGGACCTTGCTTACTTAAGGTGGAAACTTTTCAGAACTCCAGAGTTGAAAGCAGTATTTAAAGCCGCCAGAAAAAAAATGAATATGACAATTAGAATTGCAAAAACTGAGTATTATTCAAGATGTTTTGGCTCTGCAGCTAGTTCCAAGCAAACATGGAAATATATTCGGGAAATTGGTATTGGTAGTACACGGAATGTTATTAACGACCAAGTAGATGTTGAAGAGCTAAATAGTATCTTTATGAATATACCATTTGTAGCAGCTGACGAAAGATTTTATAATTTTTCCAGTTTAGATTTAAACAATTTTGAAATTGGTAATAATGTTTTTCAATTCTCTTGCGTAAGTCAATCTGAAGTTTATTCATGTTTTAAATTAATTAAGTCAAATGCAGTGGGCTTCGACAATATGCACCCAAAATTTATTCAGATATTACTTCCAGTACTCTTGCCATATATAACACATTTATTCAATACCATCATAATGACCAGCATCTTTCGAACAGATGGAAGTGTGCAAAGGTAGTACCTATACCGAAAACCAATTCAGAATTTAGGCCAATAGCTATCTTGTGTTACTTGTCTAAGGTGCTCGAAAAAATTCTACAAATTCAAATCTCGGGACATATCAGGGAAAATAAATTATTATCTGAAATGCAATCAGGTTTTCGCTCTAACCATAGCTGTGTATCTGCCTTATTGGATGTTTCCGAAAATTTACGACGTGAACTGGATTAAGGTAAATTTAATTTCTTAATTCCTCTTGACCACTCAAAAGCCTTTGACACTGTTGACCATGGTACACTTTGCAAAAAGCTTCGGCATTTCTTTAAGTTCTCTAACAATTCAACACGTCTTTTGTCTTCATATCTGTCAACCCGTTTTCAATTTGTATCTTTTAAAAATTTGCACTCATCTTTACAACCCTTAACAAGAGGTGTGCCACAAGGATCATTCTAGGACCGCTCCTTTTTTTAATTTATGCCAACAATTTGCCAAAACAGCTTTTGCATTGCAAAGTCCACATGTATGCAGATGATGTACAGTTATATTTGAGCAGTCCAGTACAATCTATTGATGAAAATATTGCTAGGGTTAATGATGATTTGGAAAGAATTTTTCATTGGGCAACAGTGAATGGACTTTGTTTAAGCCCCCATAAATCAAAGTGCCTAATAATTCGAAAGAGAACACTCGATTCTGTTGTCGATGTTAACATTCTGATAAATGGGGAAATATCGACATCGTTAATGCTACAAAAAACCTTGGATTAATATTTAATGAAACACTTACTTGGACAAACCATGTTAATACACTCGTAGGCCAAATTTATAATAAGCTAAGGTGCCTTTGGCCGATACAATATTATACCCCCTTAGAGATAAGAAAACTTCTTGCAAAATCTTATGTTCTTCCAGGTTTAATTTACGGCTGTGAGCTTTTCGCAAGCTGCGACTCAATTAGTAAAAGGAAATTAAACGTTTTATATAATAACATAATTAGATATGTGTATGGCTTAAGAAGATATGATCATGTTTCTAATTTTTCCGCTAAACTTTACGGTGTTTCCTTTGATAATCTTCTTAAAATACGCGTTCTATTATTTCTGCATAAGATTATTTGTTCAGAAGCTTCACAATATCTTATAGACAAGATTAGGTTTGCCAGATCACTTAGAGGAAGAAAGATTATAATTCCTTCACACCGTCTTCATGTGTCTGAATGGCACTTCTTTATGCACGCGGCTCGTCTTTGGAATATTCTTCCCCAAACTCAACAACTCAATAGCAACGCAAATAGCTTTAAACATTTTTTATTTGATTTTTTTGCACAACACTGAATTTCAATTCTTAATTGTAATGTATTTGTTAAGTAAAAACTTCTTATGTTAATAGAGCTTAAGTGTATGTACTTGTATTAATGTGTAATCCCTAAATTTAATTTATAAACATCACTTTCCTATACTTTAAATATAAGATAAAACTCGTTGTATAGGAATTGACAAAATAATTAAATAAATAGATGATGTTATAAAAATACACAACTAAGGTAGATAGATGCGAAGAATGCTGATGAAGGTCGTAGCGGTCCAGAAAGTGCAGCATTTCATTCTGCTAGCGTCTAATTTTTCTTGTTTTCTTTGGAAAACGACCGCATACATTTGTAAAAATAGATTTTCTTTCTAAAAAAGATTTTTAGAAATTAAAATGAACTTAAGCCAAAATAATTTCTATTCATTTATAATATTCACAGTTCAAATAATAATTTAATAAAAAAATTAAGTAAAAAATTTAATCAATAATTATAAACCCACCGAGGAAGTAAAAGAATCGCCAGTTGTAATAAATATAATACCAAATGAGCAAATAAAACCATTTCGACATACACCATGAAGATAACCAGTACAAGAGCAAGCGGCAGATAATCATCAAATAGCTGAATGGTTAGAGAATGGTGTTATTCGTAAGTCCTACTCAGAAATTGCCAGTAGATTAGTTGTTGTGAAAAAGAAAGATGGAAATTATAGAATTTGTAGTTAAATTCAATGGTGTTAAAGGATTGCTTTTTAGTGCCAAATATTGAAGACGTTTTGGAAAAACTAAGTGAAGCCAAGCATTTTATTACCATGGACCTAGAGTATGGCTACTTTCATGTTCCAATAGAGGAAAAGTACAAAAAATTCACAGCTTTTATAACAAAATAAGGGCTATACGAATTTAATAGAGCACCGTTTGGTTTCTGCAACTCACCAGCAAATTTTGTACGTTATAATAACTTCAGTTTTCAAGATTTAATTAATGCCGATGTAATGGAACTCTACATTGATGATATCGTTATTTACGAAAAAACACCGCAAGAATGTCTTTTAAAGGTGCAAACAGTGCTGAAAATAGCTGCTATGTACGATTTAAAATTTATGTGGCAAAAATGTGCGTTTTTAAAGGTGAAAATTGAATTCCTAGGGCACAAAGTCGAAGATGGTTAAGTTTGGCCAGGAAAACAAAAAGTTGACGCCGTAAAAAAAATTTCCAGTGCCGAAAAACATTAATGAGGTCCTTTTTCGGACTAGCAGGGTATTTTCGCAAGTTCATACCAAATTATTCCAAAATAGCAGCACCACTCACAAATTTATTAAAGAAAGATATAATTTTCAATTTTAAAGAAAGTGAAAAACAGTCAATTGATATTTTAAAAGCTAAACTTGCCAGTGAACCTGTTTTACGTGTTTATAATAGGAACGCTGAAACCGAATTGCATACCGACGCATCGAAGGAAGGATTTGGTTCAACACTAATGCAGAAACATGAAAATAAAATGCATCCCGTATTTTTTGGAGTAAGAGAACACCACAGCAAGAAAGTTTGCAACACAGTTATACGTTAGAAGTGAAGGCAGTTTATTTAGCACTAAAAAAATTCAGACACTACTTACTTGGCATAAATTTTAAAATTGTAACAGATTGTGCAGCTTTTACTCAGACCATAAATAAAAAAGATTTGCCAAGAACGGTCGTACATCGTCCAGCAAATCGCATAAAGCATGTTGATGCGTTTAGTCGTTTTCCAACAAAAGTTTTAGTCATTTCATCAGAGTAGATTTCAAAAAGTGCAAAAAGAAGACGAGTGTATTAGAGCAATACTAGAAGCATTAAAATTGGGTCCGTATGAAAATTATAAAATAAAAGGTATTCTTTTGTACAAATGCATAAAAGGTCTTAAGTTACTAGTTACGCCAAAATCAATGGAACTAGAAATAATTAAAAATGCACACGAATAAGGGCAACAAAAATGACTGCGGTGGATGAAGTGATTGCAAAGTTGCAAGTATGGGTGTATACGTATGGTTACCCAATGCGTATTATAAGTGACAACGGATCATCATTTACGTCGAAGTTATTTGAAGACTTTTGTAAAGAAGGGAGCATTGAGCATTAGCAACTACCGGTGTGTCGAGGGGCAATGGGCAGATTAAAATGCACACGAATAAGGGCAACAAAAATGACTGCGGTGGATGAAGTGATTGCAAAGTTGCAAGTATGGGTGTATACGTATGGTTACCCAATGCGTATTATAAGTGACAACGGATCATCATTTACGTCGAAGTTATTTGAAGACTTTTGTAAAGAAGGGAGCATTGAGCATTAGCAACTACCGGTGTGTCGAGGGGCAATGGGCAGATTAAAAGATCGAATCGTACAATCTTGTCGGTAATATTGTCGTCAGAAGATCCATCAAAATGGTTTAAGCATGTGGGTAAAGTACAGAAGGCAATAAATTTCAATGTACATAGTTCACTTAATACCTCGCCGTTTGAAGTAATGTTTGGCGTTAAAATGAATGCAAATATTAATGGTAAAATAAAAAGAACACAATTTAAAACTAGTAAAAAGTTATCAAGTGAATATTTAGGACCATACAAAGTTAGCAAGGTAAAGAGAAATATCAGATACGAGGTAACAAAATGAGGTGATTTTGAAGGACCAGGCAGTACTACAGAAGATGAACAGGGTGGCCGAATGTAAAGTGGTAACACTGACAGAAAGAATAAATCATATCAGTAATGAATAAAGGTGAGTAGAAGTTCAGTTGTAAAGAGGTGTAGTTACCTAAACGATCTGTTGAAAAGAAGTTGTTTTTTTTAAAAGCAAAAGTTGTTCAAAAGTCAGTTGTAAAGAAATTTAATTAATAGATAGCTGTAACAGAAAATCAGTTGTAAAGAATTCAATTAAAAGGAAGTTGTATCAGAAAATCAGTTTTAAAAGAATATATAAGTTAAAAGTACGCTAAGCAAACTATGAAATATTAATCTAAACTACTATACAATTTAACAATATCATTTAAGTGAAATTTAAATAAAAAACATTTAATAATTAATTGAGTTAGTGAAGCAAACTTTATTTCGTTTCATTACTTTTTACATAAATATTCCTACATTTTTAATAATTACATCACCCTAACAAATATAGGAAATAAGTGTAAAAATCCTAATCAATTCTTTATGTAGTAAATTTCCAAAGTATCCTTATTTTAATTATTATTTCTGAAGAAAATTAATTATTTCTGAAGAATAAAAATATAAAACAAATTAAAATAGCTTTGCAGTTCAAAGGAAAAAGTATTCGTACATAACAGTGCACAGAAACTTTTTATAAAGTAAAAAAAAATTAATAGCTTGTACGATAACCCCTTCATTTTAAAACCACTGCAAGCCGAGGGGGCAATGACTGAACCAACTTGGAAGAATCCTCTGCCGTTATTTTGCCCCCCACTCATCCATTATGATATTTTTAAGCATTTCTTTTGAGGTAATGTTGCGTTGGTAAATTTTTCGTTCGACTAGGTCTCACAATTGTTCTACGTTATGATGTTGTTAAGCAACCAAAATTTACATATGTTCCTCCAACATTCATTTGAATATTACCTATATTTAAAAAACGATAAACAATCTTCTAAGCTGTCCCAAAACACATAAATCAAATAATTTATTTATTGAATTGATTTTCACATTATAATCTTGACGTTAAAAAAAATATATTTTGTACAACAGTAAAAGAGCCATGCGAATTTTCGGGTCTTTTGCGCATTGCGCACAAATAAGGATCAACACAAAAAAGAGATCCAAGCGCATTGCTCTTTTTAATAAGCTGCTTCTTCATGACGCAGAGCAAACATATTGGCCCAGGCAATGCGAAATAACATGTTGGCTCCGCTCTTTTCGCAAAAGAGCTGCTTTGCTCTGCGCTGCGCATTTACTTACTCTGCTTTCGAGCCTGTTTTCAATCGTAGTTTTTGATCAAATTACGAGCCGTATCCGAGTCGTTTTCGAATCATATTGTATTTTCTAATTGTATTTGCTCAAAATTAAACATGGCAAATTACATTTGGCTATTCTATAAGCACAACTACATT